>JAWQFJ010001828.1:7500-32500 GCA_034096865.1 Theodoxus fluviatilis | reverse complement strand
TCTGTACCTATTGCGCACCTTGCGTGTGCGTTGTCACGTGGTTGCTATGTGCATTTCGAACGAAACACTGCATACTGTAGATCACACCCTGCACTCTCAAGCGTCTTGTATCCACGAGTGATTTTTGAAAACGATAGATGAACACTTCTTTGGAAAATTGTTTGATACTGTACCATCTCTTGACAGTGACTCATGCTGAAGTTTTGTGAACTTGTTGAGTATTTGTACAGTACTCATTGTCTATCAATCGTTGATTGTGTGTGTATATATATATATAAATATATATAAATGAACCCATACGTTCTTATTTTTTCCATTGTGTTTTACATCGCGGATTCTCTGTCTAGACGTGTTCTGACAAAAAAAAAACTGTCGCAAACAGGAGCAAAGCGAGAGGAGGGACAAACAATGAAATACGTTCTCATTCCCAACGACATTTCATACTTTATTTCCTTTTTGGTAAAGAACTCCATCATCATCACCTACGTTATTCTCCACAGTTCCAAAGGTCACAAAAATAAATGTGCATGTGAAACGAGGAAATCTAGTCGGGTTGCGAGAGCAAATTGAGAACGATGACGTGATTAAAAGGGCAACATCACACAAATATCAACAAACAGGCAAAAACACTAGAAATAAAATCAATTTACAAAAGTAAATTGCTGGGCAAATCGCATCATCTACACCGGCAGATGGGAAGTTTCTTATGACTTTTTCAAACTGGCCTGATCTCGTTCTTCCAGAATAGAGTCCTTAAATACAACCACACAGCAAGCACCATGGTACTTCGGAGCCCAGAGCCGAGTCGAGTGCGCGCGCGCCTCTGTGTGTGTGTGTGTGTGTGTGTGTGTGTGTGTGTGTGTGTGTGTGTGTGTGTGTGTGTGTGTGTGTGTGTGTGTGTGTGTGTATGGATGGGTGAGTGAGGGGTGAAAAGGAGGTGTGCGTGTGTGTGTTCCGTATCCTCCCCCCACCCCCGTCCCGCCACCCCCACCCCCCACCCCCACCCCCCACCCCCACCCCGAAAAAAAATAGTTTTCACATAACTTAGATCGTAAGTTGACTGGGTAGCATGTATTTTTTTAATCTTTGTCGTGCAGGCGCGGTACATAGGAAAGAGCCCTTGTTTTACATACTTATCTATACCTTAGTCCTTCAGCACCTTCCTCTCCCTTCCTCCTTCCGCCCCCCCCCCCTCTCTCTCTCTCTCTCTCTCTCTCTCTCTTTCTCTCTCTCTCTCTCTCCCTATTTCTCCCTCCCCATCTCCCCCACCCCCCTTTCTCCTCCCCACCCATCCTCTCTCTCTCCTTCCCCCTCTCCTCCTTTCCCCCCCCCCCCCTATCTCTCTCTTCCTCCCTCCCTCCCCCCACCCCACTCTCTCTCTCTCTCCCTCTTTCTCCCTCCCTCCCCTCCCCCCCCCCCTTCCTCTCTCCCTCCCTCCGTATCTTCCTCCATTTGAATTTGAACCTCTTAGTGGGTCCATTTTACGGGATACGTTCAAAGTCACCGCACGTGGAAAAAAGGTTGCAGGTTTTTTTTCTCTCCAAAGAGCGGCGTAACAGAGACCGATGCGATGTGGTATATGATTTTTGCTTTTCCTCTTTGTTCCTCATTCTTTCATTATTTCCTTCGAAGTGTTATACCTGGAACACAATACTCCTCCTGCCTCTCGCCTCACGATGAATTACCTGACACTACAGCTACCTGCTGTCTTGATTGTTCCAAACACGACTTCTCTCCCTTGATTGCTCCAAACACGACTTCTCTCCCCTGATTGTTCCAAACACTTCTCTGCCTTGATTGTTCCAAACACGACTTCTCTGCCTGATTGCTCCACTCAGCCGTCAAACCTGCGGACTGCCAGACACTTTCGAACAGCTAACTCCAGGTCATCCCAGTAGAAAATCAGCAGGCAGAATGGATGGATGGGTGGATGGAGTTTAAGGGCCTATCAGCCTTGTAGACTGTATAAGGCCATAACGTTAAGAAACACTTCCACCATGCTATTAAAAATACTCCGCGACAGTGGAGTATAGTACAATTCACCGAACTAGTGACATAAAATCCATTAAATCGAGTCCCACTGCACAACAGCCAGCAAAGGTGTGCAGAGCCTTCAAACACGAAAAACCATAATAGCGATAGGGCAAAATTTCACATCTCGATGTCCTTGTCACCGACAAAGCATTTAGGAATAGGTGGATGGAGCCCGAGAGCTCATCAACCTTGAAGGTCATTCAAGGCCACAGCATACTTCTACGGCAGGCAGGAGGAAGATGTGGATTGAAGAAAGATGAAGGCTGAGTGGAGAAATACGACGGCACTTTATGGCCCATGAATCAAGAACATAAGTGTCCATTATTACTCTCTCTCTCTCTCTCTCTCTCTCTCTCTCTCTCTCTCTCTCTCTCTCTCTCTCTCTCTCTCTCTCTTTCTCTCTGTGTGTGTGCGTGTGTGTGTGTGTGTGTGTGTGTGTGTGTGTGTGTGTGTGTGTGCGCGCGCGCGCGTGTGTGTGTGATAGATTGATCTGGTGGTAAGGTTTCGAGCGTTTTAAGGAGATCGAAGTTGGATGGTAGATGGAGAAAGGTATGAGACAAGTAGTCGTAACTGCTTTCCACAACTGTATTTCTCGATAGACTAAGGGAACTGCCGGCTAGTCTGAGGCTGGATGAGAGTGGCCTGGGCCAACCTGAGACCGTGGGGATAGTGGTCTCTTATAGACTGGGTAACTTTCCTCTCAGACTGGCAGACGGTGTTACTTTATCAAAAGAATGCGCGGACCCCAGAGGAGCCAGGCTGGGAATCGGCCGCCCCGTTCACAGCCTGTCTCTTGAGTTTGTGTTTCTTAGTGACCGAAATGGGCTAATTACTCCTCTATACATAACTGAAGATATTTGTTTGAAATATTGCCTCGCTTAGCACGACAACGTCTATCGAGCGAACGTTGCACCATTGAAAGCAAGAGTGTTAATTTAGAGGAAGCAATGAGTTTATTGCTTAAACACAATGATTCCGATTTAGCGCGAGCAATGATGCCAGGGGAACGGTCTCCAGTCGAATTAACAACTGATGGAAGGGACAGCTGCAAGACCAAATGGACATCCAACGCATGGGACATATCATAAGGGAGAGAGGGAAAGGGGCGACTAATCCAACTAGCAACTACCTGATCCCTCCAGACTAGCAGGAGAGCATCTTTACTGGCTGTTCATGCAGAATGGGCACCTTAACTCACTGGTCACACGATACGAAGAGAGAATGGAATACACATTAGCTCCGTAAATTCCGTAAATGAACCAGCTGATACGATTTCTTGGAAGATCCGCTTCACTGTTCGGAGTCGTTGGACATCTCAAGCTTAGTTTTCGTATGGGTCTCCAAAACAATTGCAAATCCTTGATACGACTACATAGACTTGCCGATACATCTCTCCATTGTATCTGACAAAGGGATACTGTGGTGTTCAAATGAACACGTGATGAATTATAGCTACGTCACCTGTTTGAAAGGAGCCCTAAGTTCAGAAAGCGAGAAAACGTGTGCACATTATCCACAGAAAAGAAAACGAGAGAGACTTTGAGTTTTTGTTGTCGTTAGGCCGACCGCCCATTATATTTAGACACAAGAATTCACACAATGAGGAGTAGGACGATGTAAGGTCAACTGCAGTTTTCCTCTCGGCGCCTCAAAGCATAGGGGCTGTACATGTACATAGACCCGTTTCTTAACATTGTTATAATTATATTGTACATCTATTTGAGAGAAAAAATTCCCGCTTTTACGTGTTGTCCGATGTATTTTTATCCTTAAGTCATCATAGAATGTATAATTTTCCAAAAGGTTTTTCATCTTCATTCTCTCGACAATAAGGACACTTTGAGTCATTGCTTGGTGGAGTAAAACGGTGCTTACTTTTCTTTAGGTTATCGGCGCCATACCTAAATCTCTTGTAAGCATTACGATCTTTTTTTAGAATTACATTTAGGTAGTCTTCTTCCTCGTGCCATGCCTGGCTTTGACGATCTCGAAAGCTTTGCTTGAATGCTCAACGGAAGACTATTTCATTGCCGACTCCGCCATATCTGCCATAAATATGCAAAACCAGATCTTGACAAACAATTTTCTGTGAGTACTGTCCATTTCCTATTTGCTGGGGATATAATAGTGAAGAAGCCAGAAATTTGCTCGTGCCGACACAATCACACACAAACCATGCAAACAAGCCCACCACCAACACAAATACACGCATTCATTCATGCACACATGCATACACAAGCGCACACACATTCAGTACTTCATCCATAAGGGCGTGGGGATTCTCAGGCTCAGGCAAGGCAAGGGAAACTGCCGGATAAGGCGCGCGCGTGAGAGAAAGAGAGAGAATTGAATTGAATAGCTTTTATTGAGGCCGACGACCCATCTCAGTTGAGAAAGAGAGAGAGAGAGAGAGAGAGAGAGAGAGAGAGAGAGAGAGAGAGAGAGAGGGACGGACGGACAGACAGACGGACGGACGGACGGACGAACAGACGGACAGACAGAGACAGACAGACAGAGACAGTCAGACAGAGACAGACAGAC
Organism: Theodoxus fluviatilis; assembly: GCA_034096865.1. NCBI lineage: Eukaryota > Metazoa > Mollusca > Gastropoda > Cycloneritida > Neritidae > Theodoxus > Theodoxus fluviatilis. Next base: position 27,925 of record JAWQFJ010001828.1, on the reverse strand, counting down.
AGCGACAGACAGAGACAAACAGTCAGACAGACAGGCAGAGACAGACAGAGACAGACAGTCAGACAGACAGTCAAACAGACAGACAGACAGACAGACAGACAGACAGACAGACAGACAGGCAGGCAGGCAGGCAGGTAGGCAAGCAGGTATGCAGGCAGGTAGGCAGGCAGGCAAAGGGGAGAGAGTGGGGGAGGGAGAGACAGAGACAGAGAGAAAGAGAGAGACAGACAGACAGACAGACAGACAGACAGACAGACAGACAGACAGACAGACAGACAGACAGACAGACAGACAGGCAGGCAGGCAGGCAGGCAGGCAGGTAGGCAAGCAGGTATGCAGGCAGGTAGGCAGGCAGGCAAAGGAGAGAGAGTGGGGGAGGGAGAGACAGAGACAGAGAGAAAGAGACAGACAGACAGACAGACAGACAGACAGACAGACAGACAGACAGACAGACAGACAGACAGACAGACAGGCAGGCAGGCAGGCAGGCGGGCGGACGGACGGACGGACGGACGGACGGACGGACGGACGGACGGGCAGGCAGGCAGGCAGGCAGGCAGGCAGGCAGGCAGGCAGGCAGGCAGGCAGGCAGGCAGGCAGGCAGGCAGGCAGGCAGGCAGGCAGGCAGACAGACAGAGATGAGGGAGGGGGGGAGGGCGCACAGTGCACACACACGGGAGTGCACAAACGCTCTAAAAGTCAAAACAGTCTCCTAGCGAGACGACACAGCTTGGGCTCAGGTGTCAGACACGCCAGCAATCTTCCACGGGGAAAGTTAAATCAAAACCCTCGTGCCTCATTCCCGTCGCTGCCGGGAAACTCTGTCCTAAACTGACGTTTGATTCGGGACACAAAAAGCAAGCCCACCCAACTGCTGCTGGCGCGAGGGCCTCCATTGACAACCTGCAACTTAGAGTTATCGCCCCTTTCCAAAGATGCAAGCCTCCCAGAATGCCAAGGGAGTCAAACTCTCCCGTTGCCGACAAGGGAGACAATCCCTGATAGCGGAGACGGCTTAGGCGTTAGCTTGAAACACGCAAAACGGTTTATTTGGAAGAGTTACGGCCCTTGCCTGCAGTTGCCGTCTGTCCGTTATTTTCTCTGCGGGTGGTGTGGACAAAAGGCAGGGAAAAAACATCCCCCACCCCCACCCCCACCCCCAATCAGCGTTCACATCCTGATGCCTCCCACGAATAGAATCAGCATACACTTGAGATCTTTCCCTTTTTTTTCTCCTCGACGTCACTTTCCCTTGCGTCATTGAAATCTGCTCTGGACAAACACGTCTTTTGTATCGTTTGTAAATGAGGAGGTACAACGAATCAGTTAACTATTCTTTCACCCCCAATACCCAGACCCCCACCCAAGACAAAATAAAACAAAAATAGCAAACAAAACCGCACAGATACATATACGTGCAAAAACACCCACAGATTACGAGCAACTGTCCAACATGTACACCCTAGCAAACTAAAGGACTGAATGGACGAAGGGGTCCCTCCTAGGTGCATTCTGTGAACCCGAGTCAGTATTGACTCTGGCACAGTTCGCAATGAATGCGTAATAGACTTGACCATTTGCATTACAGCATTGCGCCAAAAATAGTTCGTTCTGATACTATTTTTCTCTCCACGTTTTACAGAAATCATTCAGATATCAAAACTTGTTTCCATTTCAACACAAACTTTAATTTATCGAATAAACGTTTGTTTATTGCCTAAACAAGAGTAAGTTAAGACTTTTGTGCGAAATAGTCTTAGAACTACTTTAACGGCGTATGTCAGGAAGCAGATCGACTATCCCACAAGCCTCTCGTGTGACCTCCATTTGCATATATCGGACGAAAACCTTCCATCACGTGATGTCAACTGTGCTAGAGACACTTTCGCCGGTAGGCGAAGTCTCTAGTGAACTAGAATGTCCTAGGTGATGCACGCACTGACTCTAGACGTGTGTGTGAACCCTGTGACAGGGCCATGAAGATCCACGCTGCTCAGCGAGGCTGTCGCAGCAAGGCACGACGACTTCCAGTTTACGAGAAGGGACATTACAAAGTACCCGGATCATTCCCTCCGTTCATTTTCCCCGCAGGCGTTTTTCCCGCTCTAGCCAAGGAGCGATGCCGAACCCTCCACAAGTTCGCTCCCAGCCTGGATGTCGTAAGGTCGTAACGACCCGAGGATCCGCAAGGGCAAAACCAGGATGGCCGGAGGCTTGCAAAATCCCACATACTTCTCCTGGCTCTGGCCCTATTTTGCCGTGATTAAGAGATTATTGCTGCAGGAGATATGATTTTATCAACAGTTATAGTGAACTGCCAAAAGAAAAAAAAATCCATTTTCTTCGGTTCCCAGTGATGATACATAACCAAGCACACTCGGCAAGGGAAATCAGAATAAATCGTGTGCGAATTTGCAACATTAACTCATCAAGAATCCTTCCGTACCGAGAAGTTGGTCTTACAAAAAAACCAAGGCATTTCGGAAGCATAAGATTCGAAAATCCCAGCAAATCCAGGAACTTAGGTGAAAAGCTAATCTTTTGATTTCTTTGCCTACCCACCGTCCTGCCCTTATCTGGGTGAAAATCCAGCAAGCTCACTCGCACGCTCTCTTCAACCTTCATGTCCTCTCGCGCTGGGAAGAGGAAGAAAAACATACCACAGCCCCGCTGCCGCTTGGTTCCAAGGCACTGACTACTGAAAACTGTTATTGCCATTTAATCGGAAGACTTTTATTGGTACTTAATCGAACGACAAGATAAAAAGGACACACATCTCCAGTCATTTTCCGTCGCAGCGCAACTTTTCCGTGGAGAACATTTTTCTGTCGGCATTCACAACAGTCATTACGGATTAGTTGAATGTAAAACTATTCATCCATGGCAAAAGTTCACACGTGAATAAAAACCCACGTGTCTATTAAAATCAATATTGAGAAAAGAGACGGAATTCAACAGAAACGTGCTGCTGTCAATCCTGAAGATCATTAATTTTGATAACTCTGTCCTCCTTACAAAGGAATTCGATTTTATCGTCTGAGAAAGGCACACACTCCTTCCGTGAAATAGGTGTTTTGGAAATTTTTGGTAGCAGGTAGCTAATGCAAGAATTCACCCTGGATCGGACTCAGCCGTTACTTTGACAGAGAAAGCAAACTGTGGTTACTTTTGTTTGTTTACAGCTATCTAATGAGTTAGGCCACCACAACACCAGCGCATCTTTCCAGTGGAAGAGCCAAGTATAATCGTACATTCATTCTCAAATCCTTTGCATTGCTTGAGGGTGAGTTCACGCTCACCACAATCACTATTTATAACATCTGCGATTAAAAACCATTTCCACTTCAGACTTTGTCAGCAGATCTACTCGTTAAGCCTCAACGGTCCAACAACGCCGAAATGGTATAATGGGTTCCATGGCAAATGAGCGTCACCTTGAGTCGACCGTAGCTGTGATAGTACAGTAGGGCACTGACTTTGTGGTGAAGGCGATCGGCAGTAGCTGCGACAATACAGTAGTGCAGTGACTTTGTGGTGAAGGCGATCGGCAGTAGCTGCGACAATACAGTAGTGCAGTGACTTTGTGGTGAAGGCGATCGGCAGTACCTGTGACAATACAGTAGTGCACTGACTTTGTGGCTAAGGGGATCGGCAGTACCTGTGACAGTACAGTAGGGCACTGACTTTGTGCCTAAGGCGATCGGCAGTAGCTGCGACAATACAGTAGTGCACTGACTTTGTGCCTAAGGCGATCGGCAGTAGCTGCGACAATACAGTAGTGCACTGACTTTGTGCCTAAGGGGATCGGCAGTACCTGTGACAGTACAGTAGGGCAGTGACTTTGTGCCTAAGGCGATCGGCAGTACCTGTGACAGTACAGTAGTGCAGTGACTTTGTGCCTAAGGCGATCGGCAGTAGCTGCGACAGTACAGTAGTGCAGTGACTTTGTGCCTAAGGCGATCGGCAGTAGCTGCGACAGTACAGTAGTGCAGTGACTTTGTGCCTAAGGCGATCGGCAGTAGCTGCGACAGTACAGTAGTGCAGTGACTTTGTGCCTAAGGCGATCGGCAGTAGCTGCGACAGTACAGTAGTGCAGTGACTTTGTGCCTAAGGCGATCGGCAGTAGCTGTGACAATACAGTAAAGCACTGACTTTGTGGTGAAGGCGATTGGCAGTAGCTGTGACAATACAGTAAAGCACTGACTTTGTGGTGAAGGCGATCGGCAGTAGCTGTGACAATACAGTAGTGCAGTGACTTTGTGGTGAAGGCGATCGGCAGTAGCTGTGACAATACAGTAAAGCACTGACTTTGTGGTGAAGGCGATCGGCAGTAGCTGTGACAGTACAGTAGGGCACTGACTTTGTGACTAAGGCGATCGGCAGTAGCTGTGACAGTACAGTAAAGCACTGACTTTGTGGCTAAAGCGATCGGCAGTAGCTGTGACAGTACAGTAAAGCACTGACTTTGTGGCTAAAGCGATCGGCAGTAGCTGCGACAGTACAGTAAAGCACTGACTTTGTGGCTAAAGCGATCGGCAGTAGCTGCGACAGTACAGTAGTGCAGTGACTTTGTGGCTAAGGCGATCGGCAGTAGCTGCGACAGTACAGTAGTGCAGTGACTTTGTGCCTAAGGCGATCGGCAGTAGCTGCGACAGTACAGTAAGGCACTGACTTTGTGGTGAAGGCAATCGGCAGTAGCTGTGACAATACAGTAGTGCAGTGACTTTGTGGCTAAGGCGATTGGCAGTAGCTGCGACAGTACAGTAAGGCACTGACTTTGTGGTGAAGGCAATCGGCAGTAGCTGTGACAATACAGTAAAGCACTGACTTTGTGGCTAAGGCGATCGGCAGTAGCTGTGACAGTACAGTAGCTGTGACAGTACAGTAGCTGTGACAGTACAGTAGCTGTGACAGTACAGTAGCTGTGACAGTGGCGAAGGGGATGACGAGTGTAAACTTTTACTTGCTCAGGGTACCAGATGGTGCCAAGTGTAGAGGGAGGGGGTGAAATGTAAACCCTACAATGGCGGTATTCTCAGCCTGAGGTAAAGAGTTCCGTGTATTGCAATGTGATGATTCAAAAGGAGACAGACAGATGAACGAACGGACGGACGGGTGGGCGGGTGGGCGGGCGGGCGGACGGACGGACGGTCGTAGGGACGGACGGTCGTATGGTCAGACGAACGGAAGGACAGACGGACGGACGGACAAACAGAAGGACAGATGGTTACACACATACGAACAGACAGACATGCAGACGGCTACAGGCACAGATACCTCCAAAGGCATACAGATGTACGTATTAACCGATGGATGGATGAATAGAAGGACAGTCACCAAGACAGAAAAACACACACATACACACACACACACACACACACACACGCGCGCGCGCGCGCGCGCACACAAACATAGAGTCAGACATGCAGATTAATACTGATACAAAGATTACCCGTTTGATTTAACATTGCAGACTCCATCCTATGCCCCTGACACCTGTTTCCAACAGGCTTTCCTTCAACGCTTACATATATACACGCTCATGCAAGGTCTCTAGCTTGGTCAACTGGGGGTGGGGGTGGGGGTGGGGGTGGGGGTGGGGGGTGGGGGTGGGGGGTGGGGTGCGGGGGTGGGGCAAATAAGATCAATGCAGAAACATATCGGGGGAACTTCCTGTATCTTTTTACGTGCAGTCATCAATGAATGGCGACAATTGCTTCTTTCACGAAGGGTCCGCATGGTTTTCGTTTGTAATTACGTCTGTGGCTGAATGAACGCGCAAAAGATGGCCCCAGGGTACAAACATGTTATTAGAAAAAGTCCGATTTTGGATACTTAATATTCCTCTGCATTTTTTTCTCTAATTGGAATGCGTTAAGGAAAGCACTCAGGAATAGCCCGAGGCGGGAAAAAGGGCGCCAGAGCAGAAAACACGCGAGGTTCCATGAATGTCAAGAAGCCCACGCTTTTTAGGGTAGAGTTTCAAACGCACGCCCCGCCCTGGGGAGTGAGGTCAATCGCCGTAATGGAGACACGTCAGCGACGCTTCTTTTTCACCCCCTGATGTGTCGCCCGCGTCCTCCATTCATAACATCGGCTGGGGATATGTCCTTCTCGCTCTTTGCCGTGTTTCAGTCGGGGTGACTTGACCACGTGACTGTCTGTTGGCCCCTCCGTGTGTGTGTGCGCGCGCGCGAGTGTGTGTGTGTGTGTGTGTGTGTGTGCGTGCGTGTGTGCGCGTGCGTGTGTGTGTGTCTGTCTGTCTGTCTGTCTGTCTGTCTGTCTGTCTGTCTGTCGGTCGGTCGGTCGGTCGGTCGGTCGGTCGGTCGGTCGGTCGGTCGGTCTATGTCTGTCCGTCTGTGTGCCTGCCTGCCTGTCTCCTTGTGCGTGTGTGTGTGTGTGTGTGAGTGTGTGAGTGTGTGTGTGTGTGTGTGTGTGTGTGTGTGTGTGTGTGTGTGTGTGTGAGCCTACTTGCCTGCCTGCCTGCCTGTATGCCTTACTGTCTGTATGTCTGTGTCTCTGCTAATCTATCTATGGAGTATCTATCTACTTATGCGATATCTCTACACGCTTGCAGGCCTGTTTTAACATTTGTAAATCCCCCTACTCTATCTCACTTCACGCAGAAACCCAGCCTCTTCATTGAGGTCCTGCAGAGAGCAAGAAGCGGCGGCAAGGCAAACACAGTCAGGTACTCCGCCTGCTGCAAGCCCTCCCTCTCTGCCCCGGGGACAGCTGTGGCCAGACAGAAGACAGAGGACTCGCCTTCCCGGTGAAGTTCCAGCCAGACACCGTCACAGACATTGACGTACGCATCTCGCACTCTTCAATGCCAGCAGCCCATAGATGGATTCAGTGGCGCTGGCTTGTCCAGAATTTCTCTCCAGGATGGGTCTTTCCAATGTGCCTTTCCCGGATGCCACTTCCATTAGGAAATGTCCTCGTGGAAAAGCCTACATGAGCTAATCAGATCCCCTTGTCGATAAAACTGGATCAGAGAACTGCACCAATTACACCCAGTTTTGTGCATGTTACATGAGCGACTGTAAATGTGAAACTATTATCAAGTTGGCATCTAAAATGAAGTTTAGAAACAAATAAAAATTTAGAATTTAGACTTCATTCTTGCCCATAGAAAACATTCACATGACACGAGAAATGTTTACATCTGCCGCCTAATTGTCTCGCTTATCAGTGTACATATCACAGCAGACTGACGTGTTCAGGTCATCCCATATTACCTTTAGTAATCTTTGACAAGACCTGAGTAATCCGAGTTACAGTGTTAATGTTAACAAAATCAAAAATTTTCAAGCACGAAATCTTTCAGTTTTTACATAAACATTCCACTGGGAAAAGTGCGTTTATAGCACATACAATTGATTTTCAATTTTGCTTTTGTGTAAAGTTACATAAGTAGATGTATACATGACATACCCCCCTGACAACCTTGCTGGCGTTTGCTCGATAACTGTCCCCTGGACAGGTTTGTCAAGCACAGTCATGAACATTGACACTCTGAGGGAAGACGGTACGACAGAGCAGCTACCACGGTCAGGTCATCTGTCTCGGCAGTGTCCATCTTTCTCTCTGCCTACGGGGTTCTTCTGCATACTTGATGCTCTGCGTGTCACTCACAAGACACCAGAGTACAGGAACCTACAACGAACTAACGCAAGGCAAGAACAGCCAAGTACATACGTGTCGGAAGGCACTGACAGTTACATTCTCTGCCATCTGCGTGTTGCGCTGACCTGCGTCAAAGTCACAGCATGCAGTGGACTGCGCAAGGCAACACGCTTTTCAAAAGGACACACACACACGTTTTGTGGACATGGTAGGAGAGAACTGATTGCAGTCTAGCACAACACCCACGTTTTGTGGACATGGTAGGAGAGAACAGACTGCAGTCTGGCAAAACACCCACGTTTTGTGGACATGGTAGGAGAGAACAGACTCTGTAATCTGGCACAACACCCACGTTTTGTGGACATGGTAGGAGAGAACCGACTCGGCAGTCTGGGTTCATGCCCGAAAGCCGGCTGGCACAACACCCAACGGACCATCAAGGCAGACACGGATTATCACCATAAGTTACCGATTCCAGGCCAGGCACTTTCTCAGAAAATGCCAAGATGGAAGCCCTCAATCTGCACACTGCTGTGATGGCGGAAGAACTGGACAGTTATTCTTCCAGCCATCGGCTAAACATCGAAACAAGGTCTACAAAGAAAACCAATGTGTACTGTGAGCAATTCTTGCCGACAACTGATTAGAAAGTAATGAACGCATACGTCAAAGTTTCTTTGCTTTGCGTACGCGCGCGCGCGCACACGCACACACACACACACACACACACACACACACACACACACACACACACACACACACACACATACACACACACACACACACTTGACATTTCTGTACTTATTTCATCACTTGTTAACACCACCAAATTACCACGGCCCAAAAAGTAACAGGAAAAGACTTCCATCCCACTTATCCTACAAGTCTCAAACGTGGATGAGGACAACAATGACGCAGCCGGCGGTTTAGCCATCGTCGCCTCCTTAGAGTCGTCTACCATCCAAGCATCAAATGAACTCTGAGCGCAGGAAGTGGATGTTTTACAGACACGTAAAGGGTTCATCTAAGCTCCGGCGTCTGAGAGGAGCAGTCCCTGGCGGAAGGCGGCCATGCTGTCGCCCTGGGGACAATCAATCATGGCAGGATGGCGGGCGTCAGCACCCTCCCGGCCTCCATCCACAGCGCGTTAGAGGACGTTCAGGTCTGAGGAAGACACCCATGTCGGGACAGAAACGGCCGCTCTTTCGAGTGGCTGGCTCTGAGAGGTCGGCGGACCACGCCTGGTGGCTCCTGAAGGGTCTCCATCTCCCTCCGTCGTCTCTCCATCAAGGGGGAGTCGGGCTGATGACCAATTTAGTCGCGGTCGGTGGCCAGACACAATGGGTCCGTCCCCGGGCCTAGTTGATGACCATTCCCTATGTGGCCAACGCCCGCAGACACGGTCGTATGAGGAGGGGCAACAGTGCCGGGCTCAAAGACAGGCCTGCCCGATGCAAAGAGCTAGAGGGTTCCACACGCGGTTTTAAGACTGCGCTCTAGCACAAAGGCGGATAGGCGCCGCGAACAAAGCCAATCAATAGTGAAGTAAAAGGGCAGGGACATGAAAAGGAAGCATGGTGGGGAAGGTTCCACTGGAAGTGTGGACAGGGAAGAGACGGAGACAGTCAAAGCCGCCGAGTGTGAAAGGAGGAGGAGGGGAAGATGGTGAAAAGACCTCAAAGTGAGATGGAAAAGGACCCTGGTTATGTGGAACTCCAGGAATCGATAGGCACACTTCTTACAGACCGAGCGGCGTCTGTTTGTTAACTGTGTAGATCCCCTTGCAAGAGAGTAAAACTTGGAAGTAAAGGATTTCTAACGCAACAAACCACCATGGAAAAAAATGGAGCGAAAAGGACATGTTTTACGATGTATGGCGAAAAGTACACACGAAATATTGTTTGACGTCCCTGTGTTGTCAGGAAAAGAGAAGTCTCGCGAAAAATAAACTAGAAAATAAAATTGTTTGTTGAACGACATTACTTCAGGAGGAAAAGTATTCAAAATAACTTGATGTCGTCCTTCATTATACTTTAAAAGACAAACGCGAGCCAAAGAACTCAGCAAGCAGCATTAGATCTTCATCACGTCTTGGACAACACACAGTTTATGCACTACCACCAAAATGGACAAGGCAAAATTAGGGGATAAAATCTCATCCTCCTTAGAAAAAGTAATTTTATCAGGCTACATCGATTTTCTTTTCCAAGACCAGAGGAAGAAAGGAAGGAAGGGTGGAAGGAAGAAAGGAAGGAAGCAATGATTAATGGATGGATGGATGGATGGATGGATGGATGGATGGATGGATGGATGGATGGATGGATGGATGGATGGATGGATGGATGGATGGATGGATGGATGGATGGATGGATGGATGGATGGATGGATGGATAGATGGATGAAGTTTTACGGCCTATCAGCCTTTGTAGGCAATTTAAGGCCATTGATCACGACCATGCATTATAGCTGGTTAGAATCAGAGCAAGTCGCCATGGTTTCCCCAGTTATTCACCTCTCATAAATAGCGGAGGACAACCACCACCTTGGGCACGTCTTTTCCACCAAGCTGTCAGCCTCAGCAGCCCTTGAGCATCAAGTAGCTAAGGCAAAGCAAAAGGTAGTGCAGCTGCTGAAGACAAGGTGAGGTCTGCACAGGCTAAACACCTTTGTTTTCTTCAAACTGTTCCATGCTCAGGTAGCCCCACTCTCTTGTACGGCGCGGAACTGTGGGGGCTATCAAAACAAGGTGTCATCGAAAAAGCTTTCTAAATATAGATGTGAGGCCTCCCACTGCTATGGTTTATGGGGAAACTGGAATATTTCCGCTTACTGTTAAAGCTTAGTTAAGGGCAATGACATTCTGGCTGAGACAGCAAAATGCCGATGAACAGGCAGGCTACCAAAACAAGCCTATCAAAAGCTGTACAGTGATAACCTGCCAGCGGAAAGGAACTGGGCTAGGGCAATTATAGAATTCTTGTCAAGCATGGGTTTTAATTCTGTATGGATGAATGGAGGATGCGCGAATGAGAAAGTTTTTTTTAAGCACTGCGGCAGAGGCTGCAAGACTGTTTTAGACAAAAATGGAATGAAAAGATTTGTTCAAGCAAACGGTTTGCATTTTACAGAACATTTAAAGATTGTTTGGAGTGTGAGAGCTATCTTCAGGATGTAAATATAAAGAAACTTAAAGATTCATTTATAAGATTTAGGTTTGGGATGAATGATTTGAGCATAAACGGACGGTATACGACAGAAAACAGTAACGCTTTCTGCCCATTTTGTCCCGACATTTTAGAGGACGATGAACATTTTTAGTTCATTGCCCAAAGTATGACACTGATGGCAAAATGCATAGCGAGATACATCATCCCAGAGCGACCCTCCCCCTGGGGGTTCGGGGTAAGAATTGACCCACCACGTCTCCCTACACGATTCGTAAGAGGTGAATGACTAGGGACATGGTGACTTGATTTGCGTGTACTCTAAACTGTTCTAGTGATTATCGTGCTTAATGACCTTACATAGCCTACAAAGGCTGATAGACCGTAAAACACCATCCATCCATCCATCTATCTATCTACCAAAGCGACCTGGTTTTAATACCTTGATAGACGGGCGCGGCTTGAGGAAGACCAGAGATGCCGCGAAGTACATTCACTGCGCCCTAAAACTGCGCAGTCTGTCTACAGAGGACTCGGGCAGAGCAGATGCCTCCCAATTTTAAGGTCATGTACATATTCAGCATTTTAAGGGGAAATATCTCATTTTGGGGGAAGATGGGATGTGTGAATTTTATGTGACTATATGTCCATCACTAACTTTGAACAATTTTATTTAAAGACATCGAATGTAATGAGAAAGAGATAGTCGGATCTACATTTACTACAGCTAAGTGAGGTATCTTTTGTAATAGGTGATAAATCGCAGTTCGCCATAAGGTCTCCTCTGTATCATTTTCTTCACCTCTGCTCCCTCCCATTCTTCCCCTCCCCCCCCCCCCCTTCCCCTTCTCTATTTCTCGCTCCCCATCGTCCCCCACCCACACCCCTCTCTCTCTCCCTATCGCCCCCACCCCCACCCCACTCTCCTTCTCCACTCTTTACCAAGCTTTGAAACCCAGGGAGTCTTACGCTCGCTCACGTATTTCCCATCTGTACATTATCATATAGTGACATGAATATGGAAATATGTCATTAGTTTTATGTGTATCGTTATTAACAAAACTCCATGCATGTATTTGCAATGTTATACATTATCATGCTGTAGAGATAGGAGTATAAACAATTCTTGTAATCTGTTTAATTTTCACGATGGGTCGTCGGCCATTAGAGCAATCAATCAAGCACATATCGCAGAGGGAGACTCAGCGGGTCTCCTCAAAGCCCCAACCTACGGGGGCACCGGAAGAATGAGAAATATAACGGTATCTATCTACGGTAAATCTGGTTTCGCGTGTTGCCCAGAGCACAAATAAAACCTAGTCAGAACTTTGAAGGGATTCATCGAGAAGATGAATGGCTTTTAAATGGAACAGCTGCAGACGGCGTAAACTTTCCCTCTGACAAAATGAGATGTCAAGACCATACCTCCAGCTCCAGAGAGGTAAAGATTTTGACACACATTTCCTGGAAGCATCACAGACACAGCACAAAGCACGTAGAGGCCTCGACAGAACAAACCTAGAAAGAAAGAAAGAAAGAAAGAAAGAAAGAAAGAAAGAAAGAAAGAGAGGGAGGGAGGGAGGGAGGGAGGGAGGGAGGGAGGGAGGGAGGGAGGGAGGGAGGGAGGGAGGGAGGGAGGGAGGGAGGGAGGGAGGGAGGGAGGGAGGGAGGGAGGGAGGGAGGGAGGGAGGATGGATGGATGGATGGATGGATGGATGGATGGATGGATGGATGGATGGATGGATGGATGGATGGATGGATGGATGGATGGATGGATGGATGGATGGATGGATGGATGGATGGATGGATGGATGGATGGATGGATGGATGGATGGATGGATGGATGGATGGATGGATGGATGGATGGATGGATGGATAGATAGATAGATAGATAGATAGATAGATAGATAGATAGATAGATAGATAGATAGATAGATAGATAGATAGATAGATAGACCTACAAACAGGAAAACGGGCAGACAGGCGTGCTGGCAGGCTGGCAGGCAGGCAGGCACACAGGCTGGCAGGCAGGCAGGCACACAGGCTGGCAGGCAGGCAGGCAGGCAGGCACACAGGCAGGCAGGCAAGCACACACGTAGGCAGGCAGGCATGCAGGCAGGCATGCAGGCACACAGGCAGACAGGCACACAGGCAGGCAGGCACACAGGCAGGCACACAGGCAGGCAGGCAGGCACACAGGAAGGCACACAGGCAGGCGGGCACACAGGCAGGCAGGCAGGCACACACGCAGGCTGGCAGGCAGGCTGGCAGGCATGCAGGCACGCAGGCAGGCAGGCAGGCACACAGGCAGGCAGGCAGGCAGGCACACAGGCAGGCAGGCAGGCACACAGGCAGGCACACAGGCAGGAAGGCAGGCAGGAAGGCAGGCAGGAAGGCGGGCAGGCGGATGGACAATCAAACAGGCAGCAGACACACACACAGATATATAAACAGGCACACAGAAAGAATTACACAGACAGATACACACACGCATGCACACACGCATGCAAGCACGCATGCACGCATGCACAAGCACACACACACATGGTGACAGACAGTTGGATATGTAGACAGACAGACAGACAGACAGACAGACAGACAGACAGACAGACAGACAGACAGACAGACAGACAGACAGACAGACAGACAGACAGACAGACAGACAGACAGACAGACAGACAGACAGACAGACAGACAGACAGACAGACAGACAGACAGACAGACAGACAGACAGACAGACAGACAGACAGACAGACAGACAGACAGACAGACAGACAGACAGACAGACAGACAGACAGACAGACAGACAGACAGACAGACAGACAGACAGACAGACAAAGGTCAGAGAAACATATTGAAACAAAATGTTTGCACACACCAGAAATACCAATGATCACCTATGTCCATCAACATTGTTTTCTGTAGCAAAGACAGTTTTTCCATGCGGTACAGAATATGAGAGTTTTCTCATTCTAATTGGAGATCAAAATGAAAATTTCATGTGATAAACATCCAATCAATGAACTCAGGAAAAAAAACACACACACACAATTTTTTGTTTGGGGTGGTATGGCAACAACAACTAAATAGAATAGGTGGAAACAATTTTTTTTAGTTCAAGAAAGGTTGATGTTTTGCAGACATACAAAAATTAACTTTTTTCAGTTTTGTACACTAGGAAAATGAGTTTTTTACATGCAAACTTTCATTGATGTTATTATCGATTCTGGTGAAGGATTTACACATTTTAGGTGTGCATTATGTGTGTGTGTGTGTGTGTGTGTGTGTGTGTGTGTGTGTGTGTAAATGTGTGTGTGTGTGTATAAATGTGTGTGTGCGTGCGTGTGTGTATGTGTGTGCACCCATACGCGCGCACATGTGTGTGTGTGTGTGTGTGTGTGTGTGTGTGTGTGTGTGTGTGTGTGTGTGTGTATGTGTGTGTGTGTGTGTGTGTGCATGCTTTCCAGCAAATAAAAAAAGGTGCAGAATCAGCAGCTAAATTTAGGGTTAGTCAGGTGACTGGAAAAAAACGTTGGTTGTTGCCTGATAACTATGATGCCACTGAAAACAGAACACTTCCACACAGGAGGAAAGAGTTGTCTCCCCACAACTGTAAAGATTGAAAAAGCAAGGCATGTATTGACACAAACCATTAGATGAATGAGTGTAATTCAAAAAAAAATTTTACAAGGATAATGTTCTACAACACACAATTAGAAAATTACTGAAGACCCTACTCAAATATCTTCAAACAGCTGCCTGTGGTTGGATTTTGCGGCAAAAGCAAGCCCAATGCCATCTTTACAAAGTTCATGGGGGTTGTAGCTTTGAATACGGGTTGAGGGACTGACTATGGGAAAGTGGAGATTAGAATTTCATAGTCTCCACTCCATTCAAAAAGTGATTTTGGCTGCAGTTGACAGTGTAAGGTTGAGGAATAAAGAAAATCACTGTGGGTTTTTTTATCAGAAAGAATGAGTGAAACTAATCAGACACTCAAGTCTACAGCCACACAACCCTGCTGCCTGTCAGTGACAGGGTAGGCTGTAGATTTCTGTACCTTGTGTACAGGTGTCTGACTGGATGAGCCTCATCACACCTCTGGCAGTTCCCAACTATTTACATCCCATCAAGAAACCTCAGAACTAAAGTTTGTTGAAAACACTAAGTATGTATCTAAGAATATATATACCTAGAGCTCATTTTCATGTAAAAGCAGTTCTATGGAACATGACATCAGGCTTCCTTAGAAAATGTGACTCTCTTAGATCTTTCAAGAAGCAGCTAAAGACACTCTTCATCTCCAGACTACAACCACTCTGACCTCTCCAGTGGTGTGGAAACTAGCACCTTCTCTGTATTTCAAAAAGTCACCTTGGAGGTAACATGCATCACAGGAAAAGTTTGTCGATCAAAAGCTTGCTAGCATTTCATTTCTCACCACTGACTTGTGATTTTCATGAGTTTTTGTCAAGAGTATGCGTGATCCAAGGCTACAAATTATACACTGTCAGGATTAAAAGCTATCTCCCCCCCAAAATAAATTTATCAGTCTTATTACTGGGTAGACTGGGAGAGGGGGAAAGATGAGGGTGGGGGTGGGGGTGGTGGAGGGGGTGGTGGAGGGGGTGGTGGAGGGGGTGGCTGAGTATTAGCATGCTTGAGCTTCTCTCATGACTACAAGGTGCAGTGTTTGAAGCTCCGCAGGTCAAAGAGTTGAATCCTGAAGCAAGACGCTTCATTTTGATTACTTCTCCCCAACCAGGAGTAAAATAGGTACCTGTGAGGATTGAGCTGGAAAATTGCAATAGAATACTTTGGGGCTATCATCCACAGCCGAATCGCATGCTCCCCAGGGAGTTGAGATTGTGTCAGGAAGACTATAAGAGTACCACAATAACCAAGGGGTAGAAGCTTGCAGTTTGAACACCCATCAATGTGAAGAGTTGCAATGTAAACAACCATCTTTACTTGTTATCTCTAAGGAGAGGAAAGTGGCAGGGGCAGGGAGACATGCTTCTCAATAGGCATAGTACTTGTCTACTCTGCAGCAACTCGTTTTCTATCATGTACCTTTAGTAAAGTGCTACAAACTTATATTCTTGTATTTCAAAGGCAAGATGTTGCATCTCCTTCGCCAAGCCACACAGTATGTATGTAAGTATTTGCTCTTCTATAGCACCAATCTCACACCCATGGGCATGCTCGAGGGGCTCGACGATGGCAAAGTTTAGATAGACAGGTCTTCAGGCAGGATTTAAATGTCTGAAGCAATGATGATTTTCAGAGCTTCTCTGGAAAGCCATTCCACAGTTTTGGTTCTGCCTTTGAAAAATGCTCTTTCTTTCCAGACAGTCTCCTTGGCATATGTGCACCCGCTATTCAAAGTCTTCACCCCCACTCCCGCACTGGGCTGTCCTTCTGGACAAATGTGACAATGCATGAAAAAACAAGGCTGAATTCAGGAAAATGACAACATGAGATATTTCAACCTCTATGTTGTTCATCCATCCATTCATATTCCAGAAAAACCAGCATGTTTGTTGAAGAAATTTGTGGGCTATTTTTTTATGTAAAATAATTCTCAAAACAGCAAACATTCCTTTTTCACAGCATTTGCTCAAAAACTGTCCTTACTTTGGCCTTGTTGCTCACACATGGTCACATGTTCTGTAACTCTTGGGCATGCTTGTTCAAACATGCTCGGACATCTCACCGATTGCATTTTTATGGGAAAAGTATTCTGTGTGAGATAAAGTAGGTCAGGAGATGGCTGACGAGGTCTGTTCTGGCCTAGAAGACTCCTCCACACAGGGGATGGATGGATGGATGGATGGATGGTGTTTTACAGCCTATCAGCCTTTGTAAGCTATGTAAGGTCATTAAGCACGAATATCACTAGAACAGCTCAGAGTAAACACAAATCTGGTCACGGTGTCCCTAGTTATTCACCTCTTACGGCTCTCATAGGGAGACGCGGTGGGTCAATTCTTACCCTGAACCCACAGGGGGATCCACACGTGGGAGACAGGAGGGTGGGCACAGCAGTGGCAGTAGATGTGGCTTGAGCCTTGCATGCAGCACGTTTCTTCTGAGCTTCCACAATGCATCTGATCTTTGCCTCAAGTGCCCCTGCAGCAATCTTGCTTCGCAAGGCTGACCTGACCGATCCAGGGCGCACGTCTCCCATGTGCTGACATTGATGTCTAATTCTTTGATGGACATTTTGAGACAGTCCTTGAAGCAGCACCTGCTGCTTCACCACTCTTCCATCGCCACAGGACTTGAAGTTGACTGAAGTCATGACTTGGATTAAAGTGAGGGAGAGTTGTGCAGTCATCAGCCTCACTCTCTCGTCCTAACTTGTCTATGTCCATGACAAGACATTGTCGAGATGGCTGGAGATAGGTCAGAATGCAGTGGATGGATGGATGGATGGATGGATGGATGGATGGATGGATGGATGGATGGATGGATGGATGGATGGATGGATGGATGGATGGATGGATGGATGGATGGATGGATGGATGGATGGATGGATGGATGGATGGATGGATGGATGGATGGATGGATGGATGGATGGATGGATGGATGGATGGATGGATGGATGGATGGATGGATGGATGGATGGATGGATGGATGGATGGATGGATGGATGGGTGGGTGGATGGATGGTGTTTTTACAGTCTATCAGCCTTTGTAGGCTATGTTAGGCCATTAAGCACAAAAATCACCAGAACAGTTTTGAGTAAATCCTAATCAAGTCACTACGTCCCTAATTATTCGCCTGTTACAGAATGCGTGGGGAGATGCATTGGGTCAATTGTGACCCCCAGCCCACAGGGGGATGCAGTAGATGGCCAGCAGTGCCCTGCATGTCTCACTGTGTCCTGGTTGCATTCCGCAATGCTATGCTGGGTCTGCCTTCCTACTCGTTGGAGCCGCCCAACAGTAAGTACTGTAAGTCCGACAAGCAGCTTTCTAAACCTGTCTTCCCCAGGCAAAAGGTGACAATTCTGACCAACTACTTTGAACTTTACTTTCCTTCACTTCTTCTGCATCCTTTTCACAAGAATAAATTCCTTGTTTAATTTTTTTCTCTCAAGAAAACTGAAATTTCAACGAGCTCATGTTCCCAGCAGCCCCATCACAGCTTCCCAGTTACAAGGACAAGATTGTTTTCACTTTTCATTTCAAATACTATATTCAATAATATATATTAAGGGGCAGATGAGTACATATATGTAGAAAAGAAGTTGAAATGCACGTGTTTGTGGTGAATTAAACTTTGTTGATTCATTCAGATCAAAATCTTACATATCACAAACACATGTGCACACAAACAAATGCACATGTAAACACACTCAAACACACACACACACATACACACACATACACACACACACACACTACACACACAAACACACCATACACACACAAACACACACACAAACACACAAACACACACCCACACACCATACACACACACACCATACACACATACACCACACACACACACACACACACCATACACACACACACACACATCATACACACACACACACACACACACACACCATACACATACACCATACAAACATACACCATACACACACACACACACACACACACACACATACACACACACACACCATACACACAAACACCATACACACATACACCATACACACATACACCATACACACACACACACACACACACACACACACACACACACACACACACAGAGTTTAATTAACATACCTTTGACTCATCTAACAAGGGGGGCACTGTTTAAAGGGAGGCAATCATAGAAGGACTAATAGCCATAATGTGCTTTGTCAAGTTTATACCCATGTTTTTCATCATGACTGTATTAAAAAATTCACAATGTTTTGTGTTAGTTTTGTATTGAATTACAAAGTCATAGTGTTTATTTTTTTAATGTGAAAGAAGAACACTTTTCATTCCCAGCTCCATATCCTGAATGTTTAACTCAAGCAAGAGACCTCATGTTTCTCATATACAACAGGCCTTTGGTTGAAGGGGAGGTAACCTTGCAAAGTTACTTCCCCTACACGAGTAACAGACAGCCCGAACCCCTCTCATCAGCTGGAAGCCCTGGCTACAGGGCTTTCTGGGCCTGCTCCAGCAACTCAGCCTGGGACGGCCCCAAGCAGCCAGAGGCTAACAGGGCAGCTCAGGTACAGACTCAACTCATTCAAACCCCACAGTTCATTTACACTACCCAGGCAGATCAAGCACAACTCAATAATCTGAATTATCATGAAGTCATTCTGAAAACAGTGAATCTCTCACATCCAAAATATTGTCTGTAGCGCAGTCACAATTAAATGTTCAATGGTGGCTTGGATCAACCCTGATGAAATAGTGAATTGAGTCAATTTCAAATATTGAAATTGGAAAGAGGAAATTTCATATAAAGCTGCATTGCAGAAAGATAGTCACAAATGTATACCAATGCATTTACATCCACACACATGCCCGAGCACTAAATCAGGTTCACATAGAAATACACACACACACATACACACAAACACACACACACACACGCCCCCCCCCCCCCCCCCTCCACACACACACATACACACAAACACACACACACACACACACACACACACACAAACACAAACATACACACACATTTACAACCCTAGGAAAAATTTTAACCATTACACCTGGTTCTGGGGGAGATAAGAATACAACCACAAAGCACTAAAGATCTTGCACTGCATTCACCATGTGAGTGTGAGAGACGAACAGCACCTATAAATGGGCTGAGGGCACAAAACATAGTATGGATGAAGAACTGCATCCAACACACAAAATACAGCCCTCAGCATACAATAATCTGAGCAGCTCAGGGTCAAACTGTTCCCCTTTGAAGCATCGCAACCCAGATTCAAGTCATAGGAGGCACTCATCCATGAAAATGATAAACTGACTTAACCTGATTTCACTCACACATTTCTAGTGAGCATCCGTGTTTCCTTACCTGTAGCTGAATGATAGGGCTGTTGAATTCAACTCTTTTCTTCAAGTCCTCCATGTTGATGGAAGTATGTTGCTTTCAGAGCAGGTCAAAATGCTTCATTCAGAATCTGCAAAACAGGAAGGAGGAGACATGAACACTATGTGCATGCACAAAGAGCAGGGCTGCATCACAAGATAGGCCTCCCCCCCCAAAAAAGAAGAAAAAAAAAGAATGGTGTGGTCAGACAAGTAGGCAGTCAGACAAGCAGGCAGGCAGACTAGCAGGGAGGCAGTCAGACAGGCAGGCAGTCAGACAAGCAGAGAGTCAGGCAGGCAGATAAGCAGGCAGGCAGACTAGCAGGCAGGCAGACAAGCAGGCAATCAGACAAGCAGGCAGTCAGACAAGCAGGCAGTCAGACAGGCAGGCAAGCAGTTAGACAAGCAGACAGGCAGTCAGGCAGGTAGACAAGCAGACAGTCAGACAAGCAGGCAGGCAGGCAGGCAGGCAGGCAGACATACAAGCAGACAGGCAGACAGTCAGACAAGCAGGCTGGCAGGCAGGCAGACAGACATGCAGACAAGCAGGCAGGAGACAAGGTAAGCTGACAGGGAAGCAGATGAGAAGACATAAATGACAG
>JAWQFJ010001827.1:469824-497162 GCA_034096865.1 Theodoxus fluviatilis | reverse complement strand
GCTCTAGAAGCCTACGACTGCTCTAGTAACGGCCCTCTTCAGGGCCCACTTCTCTCACGAGAGAATACAATTGGTCAGACTCCGGTCATTTTTTTCTGTTTTCTTTTTTTCCAGGAGGCCTAAAGTATATATCTTGTATCTTATAATCTTGTATATATACTATCTTGTATTTTGTAAGTCAGTCAGGCGGAGTGGCGGCTGCGGTCTCGTTCTCGTTCAAATGCCGATATTTCAAACTGAGGTACTCTGTCTGATCGGACAGAGTACCTCAGCAGGTACAGTGTCCGGAAATGTTGCCAATAACGACCATTTCAGCTATAGTAGAGAATCTTACATATTGCATACTTAGTTTTTAACGCATATATATGCGTGACGTAGACACTTCGGATTGGATATGTGATGATTTGTCTAAAATATATAGTTAGTCATGCGTGACGTAGACACTTCGGATTGGATATGTGATGATTTGTCTAAAATATAGTTGTCATGCGTGACGTACACTTCGGATTGGATGATTTGTCTAAATTGTCATGCGTGACGTAGACACTTCGGATTGGATATGTGATGATTTGTCAAACCCTTCAGTCCTGAGGAAGGCGTTTAGCCGAAAATTTGACGTTAAGTAAGGCTTAATTGTTTGTTTTTTTTCCTACTATTCATCTTCGACAATGGGTCGTCGACCGCAAATAAAGAATCAATCGATCATTTTTCTCTCTCTCTCTCTCTCTCTCTCTCTCTCTCTCTCTCTCTCTCTCTCTCTCCCCCCCCCCCCCCCCCCCCCCCCCCCCCCCCCTGTCCATACTTCTCATCTATTCATAATCCTTCGAATTTCCATGTGCCTTCCAACACCAACGATTGGAATGTTTTCTTTACCAAGATCGTAAATATTTTCTGGAGCATGTACAAAAATGCACACATAACATTGCCTGACTGACGGCTAAGAATGGCGTCAGAATTAGCGGGTTGTCTTGTGTTCATTTTTTTTTCTTTTGCTTTTAACGTAGCTGGCGGTCGACACATATGATGTACATGTATATCAGCCGACACTTCCAGTTTGTATCCTCGAATGACTTACTGATGCAGCCATCTGCGTGTCAGCTCGAGGCATGAGAACTGACAAGTGCAGTGCAACAGCTTACGCGTTCTCAAGCTCGCTTGCCGAAGTAGCCTCGTATTTTGTTCAGCGATAATAGGCAGGTAGAGGGTTGGTTACACGACCTCGGAAAATCGACAGGTGGGATCGCAGACCGATATCAGTTAGAGGCGAGAGCGATAAGGAGGACATCTATGAAGTGTTCCGCCGGCCTCTAAGATAAAGGCCGTGTTATTAAAGTTCTTGGACGCGGTTTACTAGTCCCAGTAGACGGAAGACAAGAGGACACTGTCCGTTCTACTTCGGAGCCAGGTGAGAGTTACGTCCCTGTTTCTATGATGGCGCTGTAACCTGGAAGATGGATGCCAGCTGGACACAAAAGCTGCGCTAACGAATGCTGCGATGCTCTTGAAGCCCTGTCGACATTTTTTCGGTTCTTCATTTTTGCATAGGAAGTGGGAAAATTCACAATGAGTGAGGAGTCGCAAGACAAAGAAGATGCTATGGTAATTGACGTGAACGAAGATGGAGCTAACTCGGCCACAACAACTTCATCAACTCGACCGCAACAACAACCGCAAGCTGGTATGTCGGAATCGTCCTCAGAATCGCGAGAACCTGGCGAATCACCGCAGGTTCAGCAAGATTCTAGTAGTATGTTCAGATTCATGTATTCTCACGAGTCCCTGGGTCTTGGAAATTTACACAACCTGGGCTCAGCCATGGGAGTGCCAGCGCAACTGAAGGGAGAGAAGCGGACTTTCTCTAGTACCGACAATGCCAACACCAATCGCAAAACCGAAGCCGACATGAAGATACTGGCATCATACTTGAAATCAGTAGGTGAGTTCAGAGCCCCTGAGGACATTCCTCCTGCAATCCTGGACAAACACCTGTCCACCTTTTTCATGGGCGTGAAGAAGTACGACGGTACCGAGTACGAACCCTGTAGTCTGAGGGCGATGCTGGCGAGTATCGAGCGCTACCTCCGTTCAAAAAATTACAATGTGTCGCTTACTCGTGATGTGGCTTTCACAGGCATGAGGTCGCACCTGAAGCTCAAGCAGATGAAGTTGAAAGGCGCCAAAGTAGATGCCGTCATGTGCAAGCAGGAGAGGTTGGATAAGCTGTACTCATCCCAGAAACTAGGCCCATACAGCCCCGAGTCTGTGATGTTCTCTCTGTGCTTTGCAATCTGCACATACCTCAAGATGAAGAAGTTGTCAGAGCACAAACGCCTGCTGTGGGGGGACATCATCCTCTGCAAAGAAGGCACTGGGGAGGAGTATCTCACCTTCTCCAACCAGTTCCTCACAAAAGCCAACATCATCACCCGATACAATTTCAAGCACTCCAAACTTAAGATCCCATCTGAAGCAAGGAACCCAGAGAGAGATTCTGTGGGTATTTACAAACTGTACTGTGAAAAACGGCCACCGGCTTACAACTACCCCACGTCTCCCTTCTACCTGGGCTCCTCAGTGCCAGGAAGCTCCAACCTGCTTGGGAGTTGGTACAGACCCATTGGGCTGGGCGTGAACAAGCTGAATGAGTTTGTACGTTGGAGCAGAGAACTCATAGGAACCATTGCCTCCTCCAGACCTGCTGCTGCTGCCACTGCTGCTGCTTCGTCTTCCTCGTCAGCTAAGGAGGAGGAGAGCTCACAGCTGTCGAATGAAGGAGGCAGACTCTCAGACCATACCAGTCTGATTCCAATAGCTATGCAACAACAGCTCCAACACCAACCTTCCCTCCAGAACGATGCCATGGACAGCAGTGAGCTGATGGAAAATGGTGCTCCTGGTTACCTCGGTCACCAGCCCCAGCACCAAGACTTCCATTCGGATGAGGTTCACATCATCGATTCTGAGGAGGAGGAGGAAGACGAGAGCTTTGATGACAACTCGCAGGTATCGGTTGCCTACGTGGAAGACTTCAGCTCCAACAGTGGCGTGAGTGCGGAGACCAGTCCCATCATGTATGTGCAGCCCTGCTCCCCCGACTACCTGCCTCCCCAACCCCCAGCAGCGCAGCCCCAGCCTGGTAGGTCTGCCTGCAGGTTGTGCCCCTCCCTCTGTGAATGCAGTGACCCCCCAGTCTGTCTGTCTGTTTTGCAGTGACCCCCCAGTCTGTCTGTCTGTTTTGCAGTGACCCCCCAGTCTGTCTGTTTTGCAGTGACCCCCCCAGTCTGTCTGTCTGTTTGTCTCTGTTGCCATAGATCTGCCCTTCCACCTGTCTTTTCCAGTGTGTGAATTCTTCCATGTTGGGTCTGTCCATCTTGCTGCGTCTACCTTGCATGCTTCTTGTTTTTCTGTGGATAAGTACATCTGTTCACATAGCTGTCTGTGTGTCTTATCTTTCCCTATAAAGTATAATTATCTTTACATCCATTCATCCAGTTGCATGCACACAATTCACTTGATTATTCTACATATATTTTTATCCATCCATCAATCCATTTATCCATCCATCCATCCATACACCAATCCACCAATCCATCCATCCACCAATCCACCAATCCATCCATCCACCAATCCATCCATCCACCCATCCATCCATCCATCCATCCATCCATCCATCCATCCATCCATCCATCCATCCATCCATCCATCCATCCATCCATCCATCCATCCATCCATCCATCCATTCAACTACCTACTAATCTATAATGTATGAACATATTTCTGATGTGGTTTGATTTATTTCACATATATTTATCTATGGATCAACATGTTGAACTGTCAGTCAGTGTTGACATCCATTCTAATAATCATTTGGTTCCATCTTTATTTGCACAAGAATTGGTCATTTTATGATTGTGAAAGATAAAGCATGTGATGTTTATTGAAAATAAAATATATTTCACCATGTAGTGTTCTCATACTATCATAGTCGTCATGACATTTAAACCCAGTGAAGATAAGGTCTCCCTCAAAATAGTTGTGGTAATGATAACATGGCCTCACACAAATATAGGGTCAGTAGGTAGGCATGATATAAATTTTTGAAAAGTTATTATTATTTTTATTTTTAAGAAGGCCAGATTGAGATTGTGTGTGTGTGTGTGTGTGTGTGTGTGTGTGTGTGATTGTGTGTGTATGTGTGTGTGTGTGTGTGTGTGTGTGTGTGTGTGATTGTATGTGTGTGTATGTGTGTGTGTGTGTGTGTGTGTGTGTGTGTGTGTGTGTGTGTGTGTGTGTGTGTGTGTGTGTGAAAAATTCACAAGTTCAGCAAGTGTGCATTTGAACTTGAAGTGTAGAGACTTCACTTCCAGGTCTTTCAAAGCTTGGCATGGGGTGGCCCAGTCTGTGGCGAAAGTTTCTGCTACTGACTAGGGGAGCCACTGTGGCAAGTGTCAAGGGTGGCTTTCCCTGCACCAGGATGACTGTCCCAGAATATTTCCAGTAGAGTGAATGACTGTTGGTATGTCTGGATCTAGTGATAATTCTTGTCCACTCTGAAATGTGCATGTGTGGGTCTAGTTTTAAGGCGAAGGATGCCACTTTTTCTGTTGGAAAAAGGAAAAGCTACTTTTTGTTCACACACCCCACCCCCACCCCCACCCCCCAAGAATGTTTTGGGCCAACAGGAAAAAATAAGGTCATTTGGGTTACTGTAAGTGTAACCACAATAATTTTTGTGTATACATGTACCAAAACATGCACCCCTTTGACTCCTCCTTTTACCTTGTGCCCCATATTATCTCCTTCCCAATTGCCGTTGATGGTAATTAAGAAAAAAAGCTTCAACTAGGAAAATCCTAGTACTTAATCATGTTTCTTCATGACACTTGTCTGAAAAGAAACCCTTTCTTCTCATGAAAATATCTGAAGCATCAAGAAAAGATTGTTGCATCTCCTTCCTCTGGTAGCACGGTACATTCCTCTAGTATATGCAGGGAGGGACTAACTTGATATCACATTACCCAAAGAAACACTCAAAATAGCTGTCTTTATTCCAAGAATACACCCACCTTGTGATGACCTGCTATTTAGGGGAGGTTATGATCATGGTGTTGACATAAAATGGGATTGTGCCTCAATTTATGAAGAGATGCGGAATGTGCTGATTCTGACAAACTGCGATGGTCAGCTGTGGAGGGATTCCAACTCAATAACTTTTCATTGCCTGGCTCTCCGATGGCCGCAACCTGGAATACAGGCCCAGTGTAGTGCAAGCCTGTGACAAACTTGACTGCATGGGGAGAGAGTTTGTGGTACTTATGCCATTTTGCCTTTCCACACTTCCATCAGGGAAACTGCCCATGTCTGAAGGTTTGTTTCTGTGTCGAGGTGGTTTTTGCAGAGGATGCTGTTGTCATGAACTATGTCATCAGAATCATAGTCATCATAAGATCATTGTTATTGCTATAAAACGTTTTTATTTTCCTCCTCCTTCTTCTTTCCCTCCTTCTTTCCCTCCTCCTCCTTCTTCTTTCCCTCCTCCTCCTTCTTTCCCTCCCCCTTCTCCTCCTTCCCCCCCCCCCCCCCCCCCCCCCCCCCCCTCCTACTCCTCCTCCTCCTCTACAGTCACATTTTTGTCAGTTATTGTTTGTGAAGGGGATGTATGTTTCCTTTTTTGTTTTCTACTGCAATGCTGCTTGTTGTCACTTCAGAGGACAGCCATCTTGGAGGTGGGCGGTTCATCACCGTGGAAACAGCCAAACAACATTTGGCCACAGTTCTGCAGCACCTTGACCTCTCTGACCTGGTGACCTTTGACCAATGGCTGAAGACCATGAAAATCAGCAGAGACCCAGCAACAGGCAATGACCTCTCATTGGCTGTTTGTGCCTACTAGTAGAAAGATGGAGGTGTAGGGCTAGTGAAAATATGGATGTATCTGGAGTTTCCAAACACAGGTGTACAAGCTTGATTGAGCACAGGAATGCATTCAAATGAATCTGTCCTCATGCAACCTTGCCTGCTCACAAAGGTGTCCTTGCATGAATACATATGCATGTGCATACATGTGCACATACAGGCACACACATGTGCACACACATGCACACACATGCATGTGCACATACAGGCACACACATGTGCACACACATGCACACACATGCACACACATGCACACATGCATGTGCACACACACGCACACATGCACGTGCACACACATGCAGGCACACACACATGCAGGCACACACACATGCAGGCACACACACATGCACGCACACACACACATGTGCATACACACACACATACATATAAGCATGCACACACGCCCACACACACACTCTTAAAAGGTAGACATAAAGTGTTGAATTTATTTTGTAACATGCCATGACCAGCCTTTTGCTTTCTTTTTTTCTTTTTCCCTTTTCTATAAAGGTTGTGACATTTTGTGTATTACTCCAGACACATAAGTCAATTAATTATGTCTCTCTAGCAGTGTCAATGAAATTATTCACCAAGTGACAAAACATTGTGAAGTAGCATTACACACATGATTATCTATGTTCCTGTATGTTTCTCTCAAGTTTTATTCCATCTTATCTTTCTTTTACCAACAAACATAAGAATTTTTATTGACATGATCATTTCTTTCTCTGCAGGCCAAATTTTCTGCAGAGACAGCCTGTGTGGCTCGGAGCAGGGCTTGCAGGTGTCGGCCACATACCTCAACAACAACAACAACAACAACAACAACAACATCAGCAACAGTGGCAGCAGTGGCTATGGCAGTCCGCAAACCAACGGACTTGGCCACTCGGGAGGCCCCACCATCACACTCAACATCTCCCTCAGCCCACAGAGCCTGATGGGGGAGGGCCCAGTCACTGTCACGGCACTGTCCCGAGGAACCCCCACCCCCACCCCTATCCCATTGCTTGGTGGTTTCCCATCAGCCCCTATCCAGCCCAACCCCCCTCCACCCCCGCCTGCCCACCAGAACCCTGTCACCACGAGAGAGCGGGTGGTGGAGGCCGTGGCGATGTCGGACAGACGCTTGAAGAGGAAGCCAGCTTTTCCCATCCATCTGCACGCGGCCACTCGCCGTTTAGAAGGGAAGTCGACACAAGGGCTGGGTGGGTACAAGATCTTGGGCCAGAGTCGCACGTCCATGATGAAGGCCCCGTCCATTGTGTCTCGACCCATCGTGAGTTCTCCCTACAGCCAGCTCTCGTCCTCCTCCCGTCCCTGGCATGTTCCCTCCCAGTACTCCGTGCCAAGCAGTGCAGACAAGCATGATGATTTGCCTTCCGCAGTCAAGCAGGAGAAAATATGACAGAGCTTTACAAGGAAGTTTTCAAAGAAGTGCGGTGATTCCTCTCAGAGAGCAGCTGAATTCTGTCTTGATGTCTTTCTTTTTTTGTTTTTTTGGTATGAAAGAATGTTATGAGGAATTTCTGTTGAAGTGGTGGTGTTTGAAGTTGAATCCGTGATCTGAGTTTTTATATTCATGGAAGATTTTCTAAATTAGGGATTTGTCCAAGACAAACATAAAACCCATAGTTTGGTATGACTGGCCAAGATAGTCAGAACTAGTCTGAGGGAATTATATTTTCTTATCCTCTAGAATCTCTTCCTTCAATGAAATGAAACGCCCACTCACACACACACACACACACACACACACACACACACACACACACACACACACACACACACACAAACACACACACACACACACAAATACACACACACATACATACATGCACACACACACAACATTACTAGTACATGAATCAAAACAAAAAGGTTTCATGTTTAGCATGATATCAAATGATGAACTGATATTGCAATCTATGGTAATGTTCATTAAGAAAATACTCTCCTTTAGAAGTGAAGTAGCTTCGGGAATAGTATTTTGCCTGGTACAGAAGGACAGGTTAATTTTCAGGTGCTTCATAACTATAAATATGATCTCAGCAGAAATATTTGCATGTCAGGAGAGGTTGGAAAAAAAAATAGGCACAAGCTAGTCACTGAGGCTGCAGTAGGGCAAACAGGAGTTGTGATATTTCATTTGGCTAGTCTCTGACTCAGCATTTTCAGACAGAAAAGTTTCCTATTTTGTGTGCTACCCCCACTTTTAAAAAAATGGTTACCTTAATTCAAAGACATTTATTTGTCATGAAATGAAACATCTAGCTGCATTTTCACACTTAGCAGTAGTTGTAAATAAACGTGATCAAAGTTATCAAAAAAGATAATTTTAGTGTGACTTACTGGTCAATATTCGACTTGTATGATTTTGAGCTTTTCAAAAACTTGCTTCATTGTGTTTTTGCCGGTATGTACAGAGGAGAAAGGATAGAATCTGCAGGTGCGTTGCATTTAACTTTCAAGCCAGGATCTGAAGTAGGGTTCCAGTTGATGAGGGGAGCCTGCTGCTGTGGGTTGTACACCGTTTTGGTCATGCTGCAGACTTTTATTTGGAAAGGGATGGCTCGACTGCTTTTGACAGCCATCCCAAGTAATAAGCATTAATGTAGGAGTCTATTTATCAAGGTATCTTCACCTACTCTAGTGCACAGCAAACTGATTGATGTAATATATCTGCTTTTGGTGATACTGTTTCTCATGCAGGGGGGCAATCATGCTAATCTTTCTATTCAGTTGGACTGAGAAAGATGAACAGAACTACAGGAGTGTTTTGGGGTGTTTTGTTTTATTCTATTATTTAAAAAAAAAAGATTTCCAGGGCAGTGAGATGACAGTAAATTTTGTCCGTAAATTTGACAGCATTTAGGGTTGGAATAGTGTACCTTGAAAGGATAAGTATCGTGAATGATATACCTCTGTCTGACATCCTCAGGATAGACATTGAGACTCTCAGACAGGTCAACTTAGAGTGGAGGGTTTGAAATTGTAAAAGTTTTTGTGGGTGGAAGCTTTGTCATATTTCCTTGATTAGAAGATTTCATGAAACTGGAGGACTGTGAATTGAGGTGACAGTGGATGATCTCTGCGCTGCTAGCAAAACACCTGAATGGGTCCCAATATGTCACAACAAGGAAAATGGCACCATGACTCTAGTGTGGGCTGACACTCCTCGGTTTCCAATCCCAGTGCAGAGTAAAAGTATGGTTGACACTTTTGAAGATGTAGAGACAAGCTTATTGAATTTCTGTTTGCATCAAAACTGTTGTGATAGATTGAGCATCGCCAGTTCATCTCCACGAAGAGATTAAAGATATATTTTATCACAAGAAATCTTGATCATTACCAAGTTATGCCAGTATGTCAAATGGATGCACGATGCCATTGATGGGAGATCGGCAGAGTATGGTTGCTTATGATGAATACTTAAGGACATAGAGAACACATATTCATAAGTAACCCCATCATGATCTTACAGATTTTTTTGTTCTAGTTAGAAATATATTTTATGCAAAATCTCACAGAACTTTGCTTTATAAACTCGTGCATTTTGATTTCTACCAGTTTGTTTTTAATAATGAATTACACTCACTATTGTGTTGCACAGTTATTTTTAAATATATATATATATATATATGAATATACATTTGTGTAGCATTTTTGGTTGTCGTTGAGTTTTATGTTTTTTTGGACTTGGTACCTTCTTGTTGTACAGATAGCCAGTATAAGTGGTTTATGAATGTAATAGACCAGTACTTAATTCATACCAAATATCTTTGCAGTTGAAAGTAGGGATTCATTTGAGTATGATATGGTGGCTGATTATAACCTTAATATTGCTGTAATTCATTCCAACTGATTTGTTATGAACAAAGTACTTGACAACATGCACAGGGAGGGAGACTTTTTTAGAACCTTGTTCCTTGTGATAAGTTGCTTTGTGATGGATGACACATGTTCTCCCTCAGTCTGCCCATCTGTACTTGATGATCATGAAATTAAATTCATGTCTAGGCCAATGAAAGCAGTGGCAAACATGGGGGGGGTTTTTGACCCCAAAAAATCTTTTACCACAGGATTAAATGCAATACTTGATAATATGTGTGGCCTTGTCCATAGAATACCATTCAAGCAATAAGATGAAGGAATGTGCCTAAGTGAATTTGATTCCTTTTCACGGAAAGCTTGTTAAGTTTTGTTATTTGTATTGTGTTGGTATTACTGACATTTCGATGACCTACTGGACAATGCATGTATGATGCATGATGAAATGGGTTTGATGCAAACTTTTGTGCTTCATTCAGCTATGGTTTTGATGTTCTTGTACACATTTATTGGCAGACTAGTGAAATTTGAATTGAAGCATCATTGAATTTGATTCAAATTTATGGATGCTAGTTGACTTTGAAGATTTGTGTAGAAGATCATGGGCTACTTCTAGAGTAGTGTGTATGGAAACTCATACCAGTTTGGGGGTTAATTCAGGGCCTTTATAGAAACCCTTATTCTCATGGCTAGATCTGATAATATTCCCCTGCCTAGGAAGATCTGTGTGACAGATAAATATTGGAAATGTAGTCATTTTGTAACATTTCTAAAACATGCTTGTTGCAGTATTTTATTTCAGTTTTAATCCAACAATATCAGAAAAAATGTATTGAAGTGCACAACTTCAGAGTAGAAATTAACAGCTTGACTTCTAAGATGATTAGGAATAATTGCCATTTTGTTAATAATGATTGTACATTGGAGTATGCCTTTTTAGTTGCCATCTTGCCTCATTTAAAAAAACCAAACCTGCATTTGTTTTCATTATTTATGGGTGTATATTTGTTGTCAGAAGCAAGGGGTGATGGTATCTATGTTGGTTGTAACAAAGTTTGTAAATAATTTGAGCTCATGGTTGTGAACTTTGGAGTTATACATTCCTGTCCTTGTGATGTGCTTTTCCTGCTTCATGTGCGTTCATCATCGATACTTTTTCAGTTTTTGGTTTTGTGTTAAACTTACAATTTTTAAAGCACTATTTACACGTACATAACATTTATTGTCACGGGGCATTTTTTACACTGAAGTTGCATTTGATGCAAATTCTTTTTTTTACATATTGTTTCATTTTTGTGAGTCATGTGGAGGTGCAAATACCCCAAATTTTCTTTGACATTTTTTCAAAAACGGTTATTATCATGTTTGAAGATCTGGAGATGCCACTCTGCCTCCATTTGGGTGGAAGCAAATTAAGCGTAATACATGAATGTTGATGTATGTTGTAGTTCTTGCCTGAGTTGGCTGAACCGGAGGCTGTTGATGGATAGCTACACAGCTGTTGATGGATAGCTACACAGCTGTTGATGGATAGCTACACAGCTGTTGATGGATAGCTACACAGCTGTTGATGGATAGCTACACAGCTGTTGATGGATAGCTACACAGCTGTTGATGGATAGCTACACAGCTGTTGATGGATAGCTACACAGCTGTTGATGGATAGCTACACAGCTGTTGATGGATAGCTACACAGCTGTTGATGGATAGCTACACAGCTGTTGATGGATAGCTACACAGCCAGTGATAGAAGTGTGGATAGAACAGGAGGCTGTTGATGGATAGCTACACAGCCAGTGATAGAAGTGTGGATAGAACAGGAGGCTGTTGATGGATAGCTACACAGCCAGTGATAGAAGTGTTGATGGATAGCTACACAGCCAGTAATCAGGGCCGGACCCAGGGGGGGGTTCCAGGGGTTTCGGAACCCCCCCCCCTAGAAAAAGCATGTACCTTGGTTTGAGTTTGTTTTTTTTAATATTTTTTTTTGTGTCTCCAAAAACAATGCTGCTCTTACCCCTCAATACAAGGCCCAGAATGCACCAGATTGCACAGATTTTAACCGTTTTTCAAACATTTTCCGGGGGGGCATGCCCCCGGACCCCCCTAGTTTCCGCGCCTGCTTCATAGGCGCGCACTCATGGCTTTGCCACTTCGCTGATTTGTCCCCCCCCCCCACAACTCATTTGGTCCGGCCCTGCAGTAATAGAAGTATGGATAGAACAAAATGTACTCCCTTTTGCTGATTCAGGGTGGAGTGGCTGAACCGGAGGCTGTTGATGGATAGCTACACAGCCAGTGATAGAAGTGTCGATAGAACAGGATGTACTCCCTTTGCTGGTTCAGGGTGGAGTTGGCTGAACCAGAGGCTGTTGATGGATAGCTACACAGCCAGTGATAGAAGTGTCGATAGAACAGGATGTAATCCCTTTTGCTGGTTCAGGGTGGAGTGGCTGAATGATTGGTATCTTTCCTACCAATAACAGACAAACAAAATGCATTATGAGCTTTAATTGAAAATTAAAATAAGGTGGCCAAGAAAGTCTGTTGATAGAAAAAGACCTCAATATATTTATAGGTCTTTTTCCTTGGTGCATTGTTATTTTAAATCATGACATATAAATATGCATCTTCTGCCAACATTAGCTGGGACACATAAACCATGTGAATTATTTGCACATCTGCCTGACTCCTTCACACATCAGGCTAAAAGTATGGCTGGTATAGAAGCATCTACATTTGATGAGTTCTTGTCTATCTGCATTGAAACAACTGTGCATCTTGCCAACCCATTTATCTGCATGTCTGTTTTCTTCCACCCGTATTTACGACTCCTGATGTCTTCCTACTTCACTTTCGCTCTAGTAATCCATTTAGTTGGCTTTGGAGCATTTATGGGATGGTTTGTAACTTTTAGGTTCAGGTTTTGGATAAGATAAAATATTTGTACCCTTTGAATGAGCTGCTCTTGTAATGATGCTATCTTATTTGTATATCATGTTTCCTTCCAAAAGTTGTTAGGGTTTTGTTTATTGTGTAAAATGCATATAAGTTGGTGCTTGAACTTGAAGCTTCATCAAGTGGATGAGACGGTCAAAAACCATGCATTTATTTCTACCAAACAGGAAAATCTGGAGTCTTTTTTAAAATTGTGTTTTTGGTCTCTCTTTCAGTCATCTAACATTGTGATATCTTCTCCAGTCAATGTTTAAATTTGATGGATGCATATGAACTTGTTTTGTGGGCAATTTTCAATATAATAGTGTTGCACTTGCAAGTTTATTGATAGAAATATAGAAGATGAGACTGCAAGCACATGGAAATAGATGTGTCTTCTGATGGAGAATGTGCAAGATTTTGACTGTGCACTGGAGTCAGATATTGCGGCATCACAGGCTTCAAAATGGTTTCCTACTTAATAATGACATCCTATGTCTCTTCTCCTCAGATTATGTAAATTTTTCTTTTCTCATTGCTTTATAATCAGATGAATGTCAGAAAATCTTATCATTGTTGTATGGCTTGGCAGCCATTAGTTAAATGTCCTGCCATCAAATTAACCTTTGACACCTCAGTAAAACAAGTGCTGAGATTTCCCCCAACGTTTTGCCCTGTAGTCGGAAACATCCTGTGATGCCAGTTTGCATGGTCGGTGCCCAAAGATGACATGTTGGGTCATATTGACCAGTCCTTGGGACAGACAAAATGGAACGTGTAACTGGACGTCGTGACTACTTCGCTGACACTTGATAATGATGACAGTGCTTTTGATCACTTCGTGGGACACCAGTGTTGGGATAAACCGCGTTGCACTTGCAGTTTTCTACTGTTGTTTCCACTCTGTGTTTGAAAATGTTTGCTGTTGGGAGGGAGTGTGGAAATGAAATGGAGAGTAATTCATACATGTGATTATGTAACCAAAGATGCAGTCTTTTGGGCTGTTTTTATCAAGTTGTACTCACAGTCACAAGAGTAATTGTCAATTTTGCAGTTTTTATGCTACTAAACTACAGGTTGTGTAGATTTGGTCTCGCTATACGACTTGAGCAAACAAACACCTTCAAAGTAGATTACAGCATTTGTGTTTGCACTAACGGATAGGTGATGAACTTTTTGCACTAAAACATGTTTCCACCATACTAGCTTTTTTGAGAAGAAAAAACAGTTTTCTTTTAATTGGTATGAATTGATGCTCACAACAGTATGATCCAAACCTGTCAGGATTTCAAAAAATTGTACTCCGCTCTAGCATACATGCCTGACACCGCTGATGGTAACATTTCACGAACTGTCTAACAGAAAATGGAAAAATAACATTTCGGGGGCAGCATTTTACTATCAATAAGCAAAAGATATCATCTGATTTGAAAATATATTCTTATCAATACCTCCAGCCAGCAGTGATCATACTTAGTAGATGTTCCCATGCAGAGGTTGCATTTGAAAAATATTGTTTTTAATGGGATATGGAGAAATTCAAAATCCTCTTCCAGGAAGTCATTACTGTGCTGAAATCACCCTTGCCCTACCCATATATGTTATTTTAAAGACATGGTGGGGAAATGATGTCTTGTCACTGATTCAGTCAGGGGATTTGCTTGCCAAGTTTTGCATTCATGACTATTTTAATGGAGATTATCTGAATACATCTACTTAGCAGAGAATTGTGTGAATGTGGTAGAATTTTTTCCCCCCAAAGGAAATTCTGTCAATGGCATATGGGATATCATTAAAGTGTTTTATTTATTCTGTAAATTGGTTTTGAAAATCTCATGCATATTTACAGGGAATATGGTACATACACCTCTGTGCAAAAGAAAGCAAAACAACAAGATTTGATGATTCTTGTTTCATACATATTGTGTACTTACTTTTTATTTTGTGCTGGGCATAATGGTTTACTGTCAGTTATTCTGTGCTTCAGACAGCACACAGCAGATCTGACAATGTGCTGGAGTGTGCATGTGTATAGATATGGAATAGATCCATACATATCTACCATTGTCACAACATTCTCCTATATGCCAGGGTGGAAGGTTTACTTATGAAAGTATGTACTTAACACCACCTAATGTGTTTTGTACCAAACCAAAATTAAAGATGACTTCATCTAGTCAATAAACTGTTTTTAACACGGTGTTGCCTTATTGTTTGTTTCTCTTCTTTAGCATGTGTTTCTACTGATGGATGAACTTCTGACTACTAATGCAGTATGATGTTACTTTTTTGTTTTGCTTTATATTTTTACAAGTCATCTGCAGTCCAACTGTTCACAGTTCACAGTTCACAGTAATTTATTTCGCCAAGTGACATCATTTTAAAAACGAGCACGAGGAAAACTAAGTGATGAAGGCTAAAAGAAACAAAACAAAAAGCCAAACGCACGCATCGCTTACACACCCTAACACGCTGTTTATTTAAAAAAAAACATATGGACATTACCCCATGTACCTCACTCACGCCACACACGCAGACAAGAGATAAGACTGCACCTGGAACCAAAGGGTTAACTGGTAAATGGGGCAATATACAATGAACAGTTAAAGTTACTGTTTAAGAACTTGACAAAAGAGGTACAAACTAAGAATAATACCCCCCCCCCCTTTTAAGTGACTGACGAATACATAAAAACAATAAATAATACATATGGACAGAGACACGACCACTAAGTAGTACCCTCCCCCCCCCCCCCCCCCCCCCCCCCCCCATCTCACCCCCCATCACCACATAAAAAGTATTCAATAGAACAATACAAAAACAGCCCTGCACAAGTGAAAGTTACAAGAAGACCAACACCCCCCCCCCCCCCCCCCCCCCCCTCACTACACTCAGTAGCAGTCCATATGTAACTAGTGGAGAGTGCCCCCATGGGTTGGGGGTAAGAACAAACCCACCGTGTCTCGCTACGGATCTGTAATAGGCAAGTGGCTGGGGAGATCACGACTGAACTTGCTTACACTCTTACCAGGTTTAATGATTTTCATGGTCAATGATTTTATATAGCCTACAAATGCTGATAGGCCTTAAAAATTCATTCATTCATTCATTCATTCATTCATTCATTCATTCATTCATTCATTCATCATTCACTCATTCTGTTACAGATAGCTCTCCCTGATGCATTTTTAAGATGTGAAGTGGAGAAGGTAAAAAGGTAATTGTGCAGTTAAGGCATCTATATGCTTGCTGGTTTTCTGTGAGCACTTTGCATTGTAGACACAAACAAACCCATCAAGGTCCCCATTAACTCTCTTGCATTCATCTCTATTGAAAAAAACACTTTGTATTGTTTTTGTTTTTGTATATTTCGCCTAGAAAATTGTTAAGCATGTGGATGAAACGTGAGTGCATGCCATTGTAAATTTAAAAAAAAATCTTAACTCACTTCACCCCATGTAAAGGGAGACAACCAGTTAAAATTTAACGGGTACCTTAAGGAAAAAAATTAATGATAAACACATTGTTTTTCTTTCAGACAAGTGTTATTTTCTTCCTCTTGATAAAAACCGCTGGCGCTGAACCTCCAGGTTTTGGCATTAAAAAAAACCACACCAATAAAGCTGTGAGGACCTTCAGTAAACCTGGAAGGATAAAAAAAATCCTTCTTTCTCCTTCACCAATGTCCAATCTCCTCGAAATTACGTCACGTTATTCAACGTCAAATGATCACGTCACACATGCCGAAACTTCCCTTGAGTCGGGACAGAGTTCCATCCCTTGCCTTCTTTGCAACACCAAACGTAAAAAAAGTCACTTTCTTTTCAAACCTTGATTCTGAAAATTTGATACATTCAATCGGACCTAACTTCCAGTAAGTGTGCAAAATGTCAAGGAAATCCGTCCAGTAGTTTTTGAGATATCAGCCGTTAAGTCAGGACTGACAGACATACAGACACACAGATACACAGACACACAGACAGATAAAGCTGTGAGGACCTCCAGTAAACCTGGAGGGATAATGTAGTACTCTCACAAAGAAAATATAAACCGATGGCGCTGAACCTCCAGGTTTTGGCACTAAAAATACAACAACAGAAACCAAAAAAAAAAAAGATCGGGTTCGAACCCGCAACCTCTCGAGAAAAGAGGGGGGGAAAAGTAACGTTCGAACCCACAACCTCTCACGTGTACAACAACGGGTGGGATGGCTCTCTCTCTCTCTCGAATACCATACACACATTAACAAAAAAAAAAGCTTCTGTGCGGATTCGAACCCGTACGCGCATCTCCTACAACCAAGCATGTCCTAGCGACAAAAAAATATTTCATGCGCTACCGAGTGAGCTAATTCATAAAGCTGTGAAGACCTCCAGTACACCTGGAGGGATAAATAAAAAACGCTGGCGCTAAACCTCCAGGTTTTGGCATTAAAAGAACACAACAAAATATTTCATGCGCTACCGAGTGAGCTAATTCATAAAGCTGTGAGGATCTCCAGTAAACCTGGAGGGATAATAAAAACCGCTGGCACTGAACCTCCAGGTTTTGGCATTAAAAAAAGAAGAAGATCGGGTTCGAACCCGCAACCTCTCGAGAAAAGAGGGGGTAAAAAAACATACACAAAAAACCACAAAAAAGGTCGGGTTCGAACCCGCAACCTCTCGAAAAAAGAGGGGGAAAAAGTTTCAGCGCGGATTCGAACCTGTTCACGCATTACCGAACAATACAATAGTCCAACGCTCTACCAGATGAGCCATTCGGGAACTGACATGACTACGTGTTTGTAAAGCAATTATAACGTTCTTTTCCTTAAACCCCCTCGGTTCGTATTTTGCATTGTAAATTGTAGAAAAATGGATGATAGTTCATGAAATTTGAGTGGTCTTGTACATTTTAGGATACTCAAGGTCTATTTCTGCCAAGTTTAATATTGATTCACTGCCATTAGGCCACGCGAACAGAACTTGGTAGTGTTGCGCTCAGACGGAGTGGCTGTTCCAAGAGTCGGACCGGCCGCGCGGATGGACAATTTTGACTGTAAACCGGTGTTTTTTTTTAAGCAAAGGCGATTTTTTTTCTGGGGAGGATCACGAAAACTATTTATGTAATTGGTGAGCGCTCGTACAGCGTGGGAGAAACGCTGCTGGCGACGGGAGTGAAGGAAACGGCGAAATATCGCCATTCCGTCAACTGACATTTTAGGGGGGTGTTTTCGAGTTTACGACCTTAAAAAGTCATTTTCTTTTCAAACCTCGATTCTGGAAATTTGATACATTCAATCGGACCTAACTTCCAGTAAGTGTGCAAAATGTCAAGGAAATCCGTCCAGTAGGTTTTGAGATATCAGCCGTTAAGTCGGGACTGACAGACACACAGACACACACACACACATACACACACACACACTCACACACACACACACACACACACACACACACACACACACACACACACACACACACACACACACAGACAGGCAGACAGATAAAAACTGCTGGCGCTGAACCTTCAGGTTTTGGCATTAAAACAACAACAACAACAAAAACAAAAAAAGATCGGGTTCGAACCCGCAACCTCTCCAGAAAAGTGGGGGAAATAAAATAAGGTTCGAACCTGCAACCTCTCACGTGTACAACAACGGGTGGGGTGGCTCTCTCTCTCTCGAATACCATACACACATTAACAAAAAAAGAAGCTTCTGTGCGGATTCGAACCCGTACGCACATCCCCTACAACCAAGCATGTCCCAGCGACAAAAAAATATTCGACGCGCTAATGAGTGAGCTAATCCATAAAGCTGTGAGGACCTCCAGTGAACCTGGAGGGATTAAAAAATCCTTCTTTCTCCTTCACCAATGTCCAATCTCCTCGAAATTACGTCACGTTATTCGACGTCAGATGATCACGTCACACATGCCAAAACTTCCCTTGAGTCAGGACAGAGTTCCGTCCCTTGCCTTCTTTGCAACACCAAAACGTAAAAAAGTCACTTTCTTTTCAAACCTCGATTCTGAAAATTTGATACATTTAATCGGACCTAACTTCCAGTAAGTGTGCAAAATGTCAAGGAAATCCGTCCAGAAGTTTTTGAGATATCAGCCGTTAAGTCGGGACTGACAGGCACACAGTCAGACAGACAGACAGACAGACAGACAGACA
Source organism: Theodoxus fluviatilis (assembly GCA_034096865.1). Lineage (NCBI taxonomy): Eukaryota > Metazoa > Mollusca > Gastropoda > Cycloneritida > Neritidae > Theodoxus > Theodoxus fluviatilis. Next base: position 478,316 of record JAWQFJ010001827.1, on the reverse strand, counting down.
GACAGACAGACAGACAGACAGACAGACAGACAGACAGGCAGACAGACAGACAGACAGACAGACAGACAGACAGACAGACAGGCAGGCAGGCAGACAGACAGACAGACAGACAGACAGACAGACAGACAGACAGACAGACAGACAGACAGACAGACAGACAGACAGACAGACAGACAGAGAGACAAAGCTGTGAGGACCTCCAGTAAACCTGGAGTGATAATTATCTTGTCTGTGAGGCTCAGATGATGGGCATACACATTTAAAAAATGCTAGAATAGCTCTGAATCTATGACAACAAGCAGGCTCTCAACCTCAATTCCCTTTCCAAATCTGTCTAACATCTTGTCTACAGCACAGCTACACTCTAAATCTCATGCAAGTGGGAGAAGGGAAAAAATACCCCCCCCCCCCCCCCCTCCCCCCTTGACCACAATCCATGCTGATCCATATGGCCTAGGACACAGTACCTCATTCAGGAAGGTCAATTTTCCCCCCGCCAGACTAGTTTTATTTTCTTCATCAAAACAAGATATCCTCTCACTCAGAATATACTCGCCTTTCCTGTGAGGCTCGGATACAAGAATAGCTAAGAGCCTCAAGTCCCATCCCAAACCCCTCTCATTTGTGCAGTACCATTTTTGGGGGGACACAGTGGAACTGCTGGGAAGAAGAGAGTTTAATAAGGGGTTTTCATCAGCAAAATGTGTGCTCAAGCAAGGCAAGGGGGGAACAGAGAGGGGATGAGAGTTAACCAAATGATGCAATGGATATATAGATTTTTTTAAATCCCAAAGAGTTTCAACTGAGTTCAGCTTTACCAGACTAAAAACGGTGGAAGAGGGTTAATTGAATGAAACTATGGAAATAATCTTTTTGCGAAGATCTTCAACTGTGAGTTGGGGGTAAAAATTGGCCCACCGTGTCTCCAGCCCCCTGTGGGGTGGAGGTAAGAATTGGCCCACTGCAGTCACCAATATTACCAATATAAATACAATACATAGGCCTACATGTACACCATTATAACAAGAAAATGCCCCTCTTCCAATACCCCGTGATCTTGTTTCCCCCTCCCCTCCTCCCCTATCCCCCTCCCCCCTTCCCCATCCTCCTTCCTCCCCCCTCCCTTCCCTTCCCCATTCCAAATCTCATCACTCTCACCATTCCACATGGCGTTTTCACCATTCAATCATATGTACAAATTTTCCGTTTCTCTCTTTTTTTTTTCTTCTTCTTTTCACATAATTGGTATTGCTTGTGTGCAAACTGCGTAATGTGCAGTCCTTGTACCAAAGATTTATTTCAAGCCAGATGTGTGTACATGTTACCCTTTCCAAATAAAATAACATGTTTAAAAAATATATATTTAAAAAAGCCTGAAAAAGAGGCCCACTGCATCTCCCTATGCAAATGGTAAGAGGTGAATGATTTGGGAAATCCTGACTTGACCTGCTCTTACAAATACCAATTCTTGTGATTGTTCATAATCAATAACCTTACATAGCCTACGAAGGCTGATAGGCCATACTACTCCAATCATCATAATCCTCTACTGAGTTCAGCCTGACCAGACTGAAAATAGAGAGTGGAAGATAAATGATGCAATGGAAAAACGTTTTTCCTGAGATTTTCATCTAGGTTCATTCTTAACTGACTGAAAACAGAGAATGAAGAGGATTGATTTTAAATGGTGCATTTGAAATATTATTTATCAAAGATCTTCTACTGGATTCATCCTTACCATAACTATTGGAAAGACCGATCTGCTTCTTCCATTTTTGTCTCAGTTCTCCACAGCAAGTGCACTTGAGTGCATAATTCATGTGCAAGATCTTTTACACATCACGCCTCCTGACAAAATGACGTGCAGTTGTTTTGAGACATCCGCGCTAAACATGAATGAGGGTCACTTCCGTCAGTTTTGAGATTTTTATGAATTCGAGCACTCTGTCTATTTTTTAAAATGCTATACTCTGTTGCTTTTTCAAGAATCAACCTTTATTCATGCTTGATCACACGATCTCAACTCACACCTAGCAAATGACTTAGAATAGTATTTCTTTCTTTACGAGTGTTTTTATCAAAATGACGTTATTGAGTGCTACAGTGTTTAGTCAAGAATATTTCACCCATTTTCATCTGAATTTTATAACTTTTGTACCATTGAAAAGCTTCATATCTCTATTATTAGGTCATTTATACAGCTCAAAATCTGCAAAAGGCGCCGTGTCTCATATAGTGGTATCAGGGGGTCACATATATGATCATTCCTTCATGACAAATAGCATTCAAACCATCATGAGAGCTTGAGAAACTGAATAGTGGTGAAGGCTTTTGAATAATCAGGTTTTTATTTTCATTTCATTTATTCTATCACTCATTTGTACATTCATTCACTCATTTATACAGCTCAAAATCTGCAAAAGGCGCAGTGTCTCATATAGTGGTATCAGGGGGTCACACATATGATTAATCCTTCATGACAAATAGCATTCAAACCATCATGAGAGCTTGAGAAACTGAATAGTGGTGAAGGCTTTTGAATAAGCAGGTTCTTATTTTCATTTCATTCATTCATTCACTCATTCGTACGTTCATTCACTCATTTATTCAGTCACATTCATTCATTCACTCGTTTTGTTGTTCATGCGTGCATATTTACTCATCCAGAAACTGTCAGATGCTGGGATATTGAAGCATGTGTTTTAAAACTTGATAGTATTATAACTGCTGTGGTCCTCTTTAGATTCGGTCAGATTTGCAATTACACACATCAGCACCTGTAGTGTGATAATGCAGTCAAAGTCATCTGCCAGAATGTCTTTCCTCACAGCAGGACACGAATCATTCAAGTGTGCAGGTAATATACATATACAGGCCAGACAACAGACCACTTACAACACTGCATCATTAAACTGTACATACATAACAGGAGCAAGTTGCCAAACTGGAAAGAGAGGACATTATCTGCCACACTGCTGTTGCTGTCAAGAGGTTAAGAGTTTGATTTGAAGTATAGTGACATCATTCATATTCGAGTCTCAACCTGCTTTAGTTTCTCCTTTATTCCCTGATGAATGAGCTGCTTGTCAAGTTCTTTCCTGGCATCAAAGATGAGGCTTGTTGCATTACTGCATGCTTTTGCCGTCCTCACATGTACCCACTTTCACACACACACACACACACACACACACACACCCCGAGTGGGAAGATCTATGAATTGTTAGAAATTTGGCGCGTTTGTTTGGCGTCGGATCTCAAGGGCTAGGCGTTGCCTATGTTTCTCGCTAAGCCGTAGGTGCATCTCGCTCACCCTCGACTAGTCATCGAGGCGAGCCACATGCCTAACATCAAGTGTCAGGAGTCATGTGGGGTACTTTCTGTCTACAGGAAGAAAGTGTGATATTCCTGCAACAAAAATATTTATTTGACAGTGACAAGGCTTATAAGCATCAGAGATGAAACTGGATGCATTTTTTGGATGTGAGAAACATAAAAGTCGGAGGCAGTCATACGAATACAAAACATTTATTCATCAAAAGACCTCTCTAAACTGGTTGCAGAGATGGCGAAGTCAATACGTTTGTTACATGAATACAAGAACTATGCAGTACATATCAATACGCCAATGTAAAGCACTGGATTTCGTGTGAGAAGACTGAGGGACCACTGGATTGAACATATTGCATGGTCTGTAGAAAAAGCAACATCACAAAGACACGTCCAAGTGTCTTTGTATGTAAGGTGCCTGTACTCTCAACAAAGTACATTTGGCCACAAGGAAATGTCTGAAAATGAAACGATGACTCATGCAGTTCATACTAAAGCACAGCTTGGATACAGCACTAGCATGTCACATACAGCAAGCAAACATGTATCAATAGCAGCAAGCTTGTAGATAGTTTCTGTACAGGCTGACAGAGTACTCAAATAGCTATTCATCTTTCTACACTGAACTTACAATAACTAAATTAAGATTCTGACAAACTCTTTCTCAGTAAGAATCAAATAAAGGGGGAAAAAAGGAATAATGTATTTCAACTAATGGTTTATCATCCTGAAACAGGACTAAAGGACTTATGACAGATATGCAAGGTTACTCAAGTTGAGTTTCATTCTCATAGAATTAATCATGGAGTCTATGTAGTGATAGATGGATTGTCAGTGGATGGGGCAGGCTGCAGCCCAGACAGAGTGAATACAACTAGGCAGTATGTCTACTCTGAAGGACAATTTCCCATCTGCACCCGATGACCCCTAATAATACCTGGTGCTGCCCGAGGCTACTGAAGGTCAAGCTACTGGAGCAGGCCCCAAAAGCTCTGCGGTTACGGCTACGGGCCCTGGATGTTGAGGGCAGCACGTAACTGCTACTGCCTTATGGAAAACTCTGCATCTGTACTGGGCACTGGTGTGAAGCCTAGCATAAATCACCATGGGATGACAAAGATTACGACATCAGTCCTTTGTTCCAAAATTACAGGCTCTCATTTCAGGGCCGGATGATCATTTACGGTTCTCCCGAGTGTTTCACCACGCCGACCGAAGGCTACAAAAACCAAACCAACCTTGCATACTAACCTAAGAAGTTGGAATCAGCTGTATTGTAGAAGAAATTAGCTACGGAGTATACTTCAGTTGCATTTAACTTGAAAGTTGTGATTCAAAAGAGGGGGAGAGGTGTACGTCTTACTACCAATTTAAATGTTTTATGTTCACAAATATCATATAGTAATAGTCATGTAAACAACAACAAATTGAAAATCATTGTTAATTAATGTATGTCTAACCTACACTACAGTACTGCAGCAGCCACATATGATACAACACTACACGAAGACGTACATGTATACAAAAATACATGTCAGATCTAGTATTACCAGGAACATAGACGATGAATGACGCACAGTCAAATCAATAGAGGACCACAATTGTTTTGTTTGTACATGATCAGATCCAGTATTCAGTCTTGAGGACAAGACAAGAAAACTTTGGTACATTGGAAGGTGATACCAACAATCATCTTTTCAGATTTTCATGGGCAAAAAAATAAAATAAAACTCTGATGTATAAGATGCAGTATATGGAAGAAATGTTAAAGATATTGCTGAGTCAGTTGCTGCCACACATGGCATCAAAAAATCATCACAAGGAAATCAAAATGGCGCCTCAAAGGTCCTTGGCTCTCTTCATCAAGGCAAGGGATTGAGCTCATTTCAAAACACAAAGGGAGACTACCCAGTCTTCCAAGGGAGGCAACTCCACCCCGTCCCTGACACAGCAAGCAGCAGCCATCACTGAAGGCAGGAAGCGGTTGTCCAGGAAAATGGCAATCAGGATTCATGCTTACGGCACAACAACGTTCCCCAGGTCTAGGTGTACAAATGGTAATGCACATGAACTGTGAACGCGACAATTTGCATTCACCCCTGCCTGAAATTATGGAAGCATGGTATAGTCATTGTCACAACATGTAATGTAATGCACAAGTAGCAGACATATAAGACAGACTTTTCCAAACATGTGACCAGACCTTCACAAGTGACCAAACATAACCACGGATTTGACTACTCAACTGAGTAATATGGAGACAACTTCATTCTCACATCTAAGTATTTGGTATCAACTGCAATTTCTTGTTGCAGAAACATAATCAATAAAGAGGATAGCACAGTTCTCAGATACAAACATGCTGAGCAAACATACATATCATACACAATATACAACCATTCACAGACAACACATAAAAAAATCAGTTATCAATATGAAGTATGTCAGTCATTTCGAAGGAAAATGCATTGCCTGAACATCACTGACATTTATCAATTGTATTTCTACTATCAATGAATAACATTCATGTCAGGTAAAACTCAAGTTGGCATAAAAGCATGTCGGCAAAAACATTGATAATTAGACTGACTTGCATTCATGAGCGTTCAAAATACATGGAAACATCATATCTGAGCTTAGCTTTGCCTGTTCAGTGTGTCCGTTCAGAACACAAGATTGACATGTTAGCGTTCCATGAAACACACAATGTTACCAAATGGGAGATGATTAGAATACCTTCATGACAGCCTCAGCTTCTAAAAATAGATCACACCCGGAATCTTTGTCACAAACACAGTAGGTCAAGGTCGAGAAGAGATCAAATACAATTCATTTGTACAAAGGAAATACTGCAGGTCCAGTGTACAAAGGAAATACTGCAGAAGTCCAGTGTACAAAGGAAATACTGCAGAAGTCCAGTGTACAAAGGAAATACTGCAGAAGTCCAGTGTACTGTACAAAGGAAATACTGCAGAAGTCCAGTGTACAAAGGAAATACTGCTGAAGTCCAGTGTACCGTACAAAGGAAATACTGCAGAAGTCCAGTGTACAAAGGAAATACTGCAGAAGTACAGTGTACAAAGGAAATACTGCAGAAGTACAGTGTACAAAGGAAATACTGCAGAAGTACAGTGTACAAAGGAAATACTGCAGAAGTCCAGTGTACAAAGGAAATACTGCAGGTCCAGTGTACAAAGGAAATACTGCAGAAGTCCAGTGTACAAAGGAAATACTGCAGAAGTACAGTGTACAAAGGAAATACTGCAGAAGTACAGTGTACAAAGGAAATACTGCAGAAGTCCAGTGTACAAAGGAAATACTGCAGAAGTCCAGTGTACAAAGGAAATACTGCTGAAGTCCAGTGTACAAAGGAAATACTGCAGAAGTCCAGTGTACCAAGAAACAAAAAGTCTCATAAGTCACTTGGCAGTCTTCTCTCAACCATCAAAGTTCGAATTCTTTCCTCTTTTGAAGAATGCTAAAGTCTTCCAAATACAAATCAAGCAGGAGAGGTCTGATGCTGTGTTTCACTGATAAAATCCCCTTTGAAACGAACTTTCTGTCAGAATCTCCAAAATGTCACTCTCAATTCTCGTCTCCCTGTCAGTCCTTTTCCCTTCTTCTAAAGCATCACATCAGATCCCCAAACAGCTTCAGGAAGACATCTAGCAATGTTCACTACAGGGGAAATGATCCCATCTAGTGTGAACTCCACTTCAATGATTCCGCAGATTCAGATGCAAGTTAAATTTTCTTAAATGAATCAGTCACAGAAGGGGAAGACTCTGAATTAACCCTCCACAGGCTCTGTCTTGATGAAAGTTCTCTGCGGGAAGCCAAACCTGTCGCGGCGCTTCTTCAGGAGAGGACAACTGCTGGTAGACAGGTAGGGCTGGGAGGGAGCTGAATTACCTGCCCCTTTCGGCAGGCCCCCGTTGGCCACAAGGGGAGCTGAGGTAGGGACAGGAGGGGGGGGAGGAACAGCAGCATGCTGCGCAGACGTGGCGCTCTTGTGGCTGGCGTAGAGTCTCTTGGCTTTGGGCTCACAGTTCTCATAGTCCACCACATGCTCGCTCATTCTCTTCAGGGCTCGCTGCAGCTTGCTCTCCGTCTCCTCTCTCTCGGGGGACCCCATGGGGGTGAGCTGTGGGGTGGGGACTGGGATGGGGTGAACAGGGGGTGAGCAGGCACTCAGGACAGCAGCCACCTCCGCCACGTCCATGTCATTTTCCGAGGTGAACACTCGCTCGGTGAGTGAGTCAGTGCACGTGCTGGTCTTTCGATGGAGGAGAAGCTGGACATTGTCTGTGATTCCTGTCACAAGGACAGTGTCCAAGGCAGGCACTGTGACCTTCACAGGGTCCAGGTCGCCGGAGGACACCTGGATGCCCCCAGCTGACTGAAACTCCACTTGTTTGATGGAAATGCTTCGAACACATGGGGGCTTCAGCTGCGGGAAGTCAGTGTGCCTCTGGAAGCCATTAGTGGGGAGTGGGTTGTCTCCCTTGCACTGGGAGTGTCCATTCTGAAGAGGCTCTTCACTTGGAATGTCGTCCTTATTGACAGGGGAACACACCACCATCAGCTCTGGAAGCACGAGCAGACATTCAGTGTTCTATACCACACAGTTATGAAAAAGGATGTAGAAAGAAACACAATGAGTAAAAATGCAATGACAGAAATCTGTTCCACATGCTTGCTGATCAATACATAGATTCATCCAAGGACCACCCAACAATTCATTTGGGAAGATGAATCATCAAATTAATTCTTTCAAATTAGTAGTCATACTTGTCAATAATCTGCTGTTGAAATCTAGGTAATAAATTTGAAATTCTGTTTCCAGAAAAGCAATTATGTATAAGAAAAAGACACACACACACACACACACACACACACACACACACACACACACACACACACACACACACACACAAACCAGAATGCATTTTACATTTGAAAAACTTACCTCCAGATTTGACTTCCACTTTAACAGTCCTCAGCCAGTCACAGAATTTCTGGATGTCCTTCACCATCAGCCCCTGAATCAGCTCCAGCACTTTCTGCTTGGCTTCCCTCAGGCCTGGAAGAAAGGACCCAAACACTGATATCCTTCCGTCAGTGAGCTGCTGCATGCACAATAACCAACTCCATCACTCCTCATG
>JAWQFJ010001827.1:457324-459824 GCA_034096865.1 Theodoxus fluviatilis | reverse complement strand
GACTTTATCTGTCTGTCTGTGTGTCAGTCTGTCAGTCCCGACTTAACGGCTGATATCTCAACAACTACTGGACGGATTTCCTTGACATTTTGCACACTTACTGGAAGTTAGGTCCGATTGAATGTATCAATTTTTCAGAATCGAGGTTTGAAAAGAAAGTGATTTATTTAGGTCGTAAACTCGAACCCCCCCCCCAAAACAAAAGAAAAAAAAAAGTCAGTTGACGGAATGGCGAAATGCGTGGCCATTTAATGGCAGTGAATCGATATTAAACTTGACAGAAATAGACCTTGAGTATCCTAAAATGTACAAGACCACTCAAATTTCATGAACTATCATCCATTTTTCTACAATTTACAGTGCAAAATACGAACCAAGGCGGTTTACGGAAAAGAACGTTATAAATGCTTTACAAACACTCCGTCATACCAGTTCTCCAATGGCACATTTGGTAGAGCGTTGGACTCTTGGTCATGTGTGATCAGGTTCGATTCTGCGCTGAAACTTTTTTTTCTTATCTTTTTTCGAGAGGTTGTGGGTTGGAACCCGACATGGTTTTTTGTGTTTTTGTGTGTGTGTGTTTTTTCCCCCTCTTTTCTCGAGAGGTTGCGGGTTCGAACCCGATCTTATTTTTTTTTTAAATGCCAAAACCTGGAGGTTCAGCGCCAGCGGTTTTTATTGAGCATCATCATGTTGATGACGTCAAACCATTGATTGATTACGCTGGCGTGTGCGTTCCACACTCAAAGACCGCTAGCAGGCGCTAAAACGAAGTAAACCTCGCCGCGTCAGGCCCGGCTAGCAGAACATCTCACTGCCTGAATTATACAGGTCATGGAAAAGAAAATGTGGCTTGCATGGCGAAGGTTTGCGCTCTAGTTATGTGAAATATGTGCAGTGGTTTATCATCTATGCCTGTTTAAATGCGTGTGGACTAAAGCAGAATTTTTCTTTTGAAGGGGGGGGGGGGGCGGAGGGGGGGGGGGGGAGGAGGGTGGGGGGAGAGGATGGAAGGGGGTATCTTTTCAAATGCACAGACGATACTCTGTTAGGAATCAAATGTTACGGGACAAAGAGCAATTTCATTACCACTCAGCTTAGAACAGTTGCTTCAGTATGTAATCAACACATTTTGTACGTGTAAATGAGAGTTTTCCTAGTACAGTAACGTCACACACTGTTTGCATTGCTTTGCATGTGAATTGGGGTCGGGATTATGAAGTGGGGCATTATGCAATTAGTCATTTTTTTCATATTAAAAGATCACATGCTCTTCCTGTAGACGCCAAATTCAACTATTTATCGGTGAATAAGCAGCCTGACACTTAGAAAATGTGCGCAGTGACGAGTCAGCTTTCTGAATAGAGCAAAATCTTACAACTGCTACAGTGATTCCCCTTTGTTGCAAAACCTGCTATATTTCGATTTGAACGAAGTATCAAATTATGCGTTCCGTTGCACTCTGCTTCATTTCTGCTACGATGTAGCAGCCTCAAGAGTTTTGATTGGTTGGTTTTCTTTAATAACTTTAAAAGCACATTATCATTACAATTAGAGGGTTTTGGATGCCCTCTTTGAATACACAATCCCCAAAAGTATTTAACACTCAAATGTATCCCTCTTGATCAAAGAAACGACTTAATAAAAGCATTAGGGTCGAAAATCATTCATACACAATCTTTGGTGACGTTTCACCCAGTGGCAGAGGTCAACTTTCTGTCAAGGTCGCGCAGCAGCTAGAGCATCTCAGAAGGCGCTCTAACTGCTCACACTAGAGTGCGCCACTTGCTGTGTCTAGCAGCAATGAAACTACAGAACCCGTAGCCGCATTTGATTGGCTCACACTAATCAGAACTTACTGGAAGTCCGTCCACGGACTTGCACGGTAAACATTTTTCGAACCATGGAGTTTGCATACCATGGAAGTGGCAGACGTGCCGATTGCTTTCAAATTTCGAAGAAATGAATGTTTTCGTGCTCTTATCAAGGTGGAAGAGTGGATTGCATGTCTTGGTTTGATATCTGTAGTAAACGTCGGCATTTATATCCATGCGTGTAACGAGGTAGCAGACGACACACATTTTGGGATACCCTTGACCTTCCTCTATGAATGGCGATGGTAAGCTCCCTTTTGTTATTAATGCATTTTCGATCTTAATGCTTTTATGAAGTTGTCTAATCGATCAAAAGGGATATAAATGAATGTGAATTCATTTTGGGGATTCATGTATCCAAAGAGGGCCTTCAAAACCCTCTATTTTTAACGGTAACGTGCTTTTAAAGTAATTAAAGAAACCGACCAATCGAAACTCCTGAGCCTGCTACATCGTAGCAAAGATGAAGCAGAGTGCAACGGAACGCAGGGTTGTGGGAGTATCCGTCACCTTCCACATCCGCTTCCTTAAATCTCCCTCTCTCTCTCTCTCTCTCTCTCTCTCTCTCTCTCTCTCTCTCTCTCTCTCTCTCTCTCTCTCTCTCTCTCTCTCTCTCTCTCTCTCTC
>JAWQFJ010001827.1:453085-457302 GCA_034096865.1 Theodoxus fluviatilis | reverse complement strand
TGCGACCCGATTCGTCCTCGCTTTCGCCAGGAACGTAGGAAGATGGACTCAGAAGGTGAACTTACTTGATGTTTATTCCAGACTGGACATGGCATACAGTGACGGCGGATGCGCTTCTACACGCGCCAACAGCCCCTCAAGCTCTCTTCGCTCCTACATCACTGATATTTGCGCTCTCACCCCCCCTTCGGAACATGGACAATGTATTTATACGGCTTGACTATTCCCCCATCAGGCCCTTCTGTTTCCGCCCCTGGGATCCAATCATAGGGCCAGTTACCTACAGCATCGGAAGTAAGGGAGGCTTGAAGTCCCCACCCCCCATCCACAACAAAGAGCAATGACCACCCCGACCCCCTCCCCAACTAACAAAAGCCTGCTGACTCATCCGTACTCACGTGCCTTTGTTCAGGGCAGAACAAAGAGAGGTGAACACGTCCGTTTTCCCATAGCACAACACGTTAAAGCAATAGGTATTCGTCGCTACGTGAACAATCTATCTAAAACACGAACAATTCTACACAACCCTACACAATTCCTTAGCTACTTAAACAAACCACCTCCGCAAACGCCAACAATCTTACACGATTATAATCGCTTTACATTCTTCCGCAACACAGCTCCCTCCCCTCGAGACCAAGACGCCCTCGTCGGTCTTCCCACACCTCCAGACTACCTTACTACATCAGGAATGAATGTAAACAAGTTGCATGTATCAAAACAATTGTCCATTCAATGCCTGAAAAATAAACAAGTCCATCACTCATCTGCTGTCGTGCTCATCCGGGTGGTCCACGTGGTGGGGAGAGAGGGACGAACGGGTGGCAAGACCCGACAGGGGGATCTAGGTTTCCTCGCGGTAACCTTTACTCCCAGATCATAGGGCCATGGTCCTGCCACACCACTGTGCGTCCGCACATGCGCCTGGGCCGGCCCCTCGTCGCTCTCACCTTCGGAGGGCGACCCAAGGCTCCCTCTCCCTCCAGTCACTCCACATCAACGTCGAGGGGTCGGTTGTCCGCGTGGGCTCCGCCTACCAGCCGGCGGAGGTTCTCCTTTGTGCCTCCCCCGACGGGCACGGTCCACCATCCGGAGTCGGGCGCAAGAGTGTTGCTGAACGCGGCACACCCCTCGGTACTTCCTGCGACGGTCACGGCCCACCCTCCATGGTCGGGCACGTTTCCTCCGCCGTCCTGCCTGTGACGGGGCCAGCTTGGCGTTGCGCCTCCTCTCAGCCCGTGGGCTGAAGATCCACGGCGCAGTGCCCCCAGGAGAGGTCTGGCGATCGGCCTTGCGGTCGTAGCCGGCCCTCTTCCTGCCCGCGCTCCGCTGCAGGTGTGCCCTTGCGGACACTTGCACCGCCTGCAGCATGCCCTGGAGCGGCCCTACACCCGGGGTTACTTCTAGAGGGGTTTCCCCCAGCTGCCCTGTCTGCTCCCACGTCGTCTGCTTCGGCGCTTCTCTGTTAACAGCGCCAGGGAGGTTTGCAGCCTCCTCCTTGTTGACACATGGGTTGAGACTCTCCTCCCTCTGTCCCTGGCCATTCCTGTCCGCCGTGACCCCAGGTTGCACCCGGTAGGCCCCCCGCGAGGCCCCATCGTCATCGGTCTGAGGCCTTTGCTGTAGAGGTCGGGCAGCGGTCATGCAGGTCCCCTCCCCGGCCGGGACGAAAGCAGGCGCCTCGGCTCGGAGTGGATACGCCTGATGATCGCCGGAGGTCAGGAAGGGGGTCGGAGGAGGGGGTTTTCGTTCAGAGGCTCCCGGCCCTTCCCCCAGTCTCCCCTGGAGGTCTACCACCGCGTCCCGTGCAACCTCTCCGTCCTGTCCCTCGCCATGGGAGCCGAGGCTTCGCTCCTGTCCCTCGAAGCTTGTCACTGCTGGCGATTCGAGGCGGCCGAACTCTCCTTTCTTCCCCAGGCAAATCTTCTCCAGAAAAGCCGCATTTTCCTGTCTCCTTTGTTCCTCTTTTTGTCGTCGCCGCTGTTCTTTCTGCCGCTTTTCTTCTGCTTCTTGCTGTTGTTGCAGCTCTTTATCCTCCTGTCGCTGCCGCTCCTTCTCTTTTTCCTTCTTCTGCTGCTCTGCCTTCTCTTCCTGTCGCTGCCGTTCCTTCTCTTCCTCTCTCTGTCGTTGCTCTGCCTCCTTCTTCTCTTCTCTCTGTCGTTGCTCTGCCTCCTTCTTCTCCTCTCTCTGTCGTTGCTCTGCCTCCTTCTTCTCCTCTCTCTGTCGTTGCTCTGCCTCCTTCTTCTCCTCTCTCTGTCGTTGCTCTGCCTTCTCCTTCTCCTCTCTCTGTCGTTGCTCTGCCTTCTCCTCCTCTCTCTGTCGTTCTCTCTCTTCTTCCTTCTGTTGTAGGAACTTCATGAGCGCCGCGTAGTCTCCTGTGGGCTCTCCCGTCGCCCCCTCGCGCGCGGATGCTCGCGTCACGCGTTTCTCGCCTTCTCCGTCCATACTTCCTACTTTTCCCCGTCTGGGAACCAGTGTTACGGAAACAATACTTGCGACCCGATTCGTCCTCGCTTTCGCCAGGAACGTAGGAAGATGGACTCAGAAGGTGAACTTACTTGATGTTTATTCCAGACTGGACATGGCATACAGTGACGGCGGATGCGCTTCTACACGCGCCAACAGCCCCACGAGCTCTCCTCGCTCCTACATCACTGACATTTGCGCTCTCACTCCCGCTTCGGAACATGGACAATGTATTTATACGGCTTGACTATTCCCCCATCAGGCCCTTCTGTTTCCGCCCCTGGGATCCAATCATAGGGCCAGTTACCTACAGCATCGGAAGTAAGGGAGGCTTGAAGTCCCCACCCCCCCATCCACAACAAAGAGCAATGACCACCCCGACCCCCTCCCCAACTAACAAAAGCCTGCTGACTCATCCGTACTCACGTGCCTTTGTTCAGGGCAGAACAAAGAGAGGTGAACACGTCCGTTTTCCCATAGCACAACACGTTAAAGCAATAGGTATTCGTCGCTACGTGAACAATCTATCTAAAACACGAACAATTCTACACAACCCTACACAATTCCTTAGCTACTTAAACAAACCACCTCCGCAAACGCAAACAATCTTACACGATTATAATCGCTTTACATTCTTCCGCAACACATGCATAATGTTTTTTTCACGCACACATAAATTTCCATATTAATTTTGCATCTGTTGTATGGGATGGCTCTATGGCAGTGCACTTGAACAAGATTAAATCACTGTACAGACGAGCTGCCAAGCTTATCATTTCCGACTCAACATTGTCTACGGATCAAAAGGTAAAAAATCTTGGCTTACTTCCCTTCCAAAAACACCTCGTCCTCAATAAATGCATCCTTATGCACAACATTGCTCATTCACGAGCACCGAAGTATCTTACTGATCTCTTCATTCGTCCCCAAACAAGCCATTCACTATCTCGCAACACTTTCATTCTACCACAAGCTAGAATAGACATTTTCAAAGGTAGTATTACATATTCAGGTGTTATGATATGGAATACACTCCCATTGCACCTAAGAAACAATACTTCCATGACGTCTTTTAAACCATCCATACGTGATTATCTATTCAGATGATATCACTGCTGTCGCCTGTACATGTGACACTTATTGCTTGATCTTCAAGACTCACTGAGCTGACAGTTGTCAAAGGCATCTACTAAATATTTGTCATTGTTGATCATATTCTTCATATACCTTACCAACTGTTGTACATGGATTAGCTACTGTGTATTTTGTGTCTTAATTATCAGTGTTTTCATTTCTTTATGAGCAAGGACAATTTGTAAGAAAGGCAGAAATGCCTCAAATTTCATCCTTGATAAATAAAGAATCAATCAATCAATCAATCTCTCTCTCTCTCGCTCTCTCTCTCTCTCTGTGTCTCTGTCTCTCTGTGTCTCTCTCTCTATCTGTCTCTGTCTCTCTCTCTATCTGCCTCTTTCTCTGTCTCTCTTTCTCTCTCTCTCTGTCTCTCTCGGTCTCTCTCTGTCTGTCTCTGTCTCTCTCTCTCTATCTGTCTCTCTCAGTCTCTCTCTGTGTCTCTTTCTCTGTCTCTCTCTTTCTCTATCTGTCTCTCTCAGTCTCTCTCTGTGTCTCTTTCTCTGTCTCTCTCTCTTTCTCTATCTGTCTCTATCTCTGCCTCTCTCTGTCTCTCTCTCTCTGTCTCTCTCTCTATCTATCTGTCTCTCTCTCTGTCTCTCTCCGTGTGTGTCTCTCTC
>JAWQFJ010001827.1:438085-450585 GCA_034096865.1 Theodoxus fluviatilis | reverse complement strand
ACACACACGCACACACACACACACACAGACGGACACACACACAGACGGACGGACGGATGGACGGACGGTCAGACAGAGAGAGGCCGGTGAACGGAGCAAAATGTAAACAGTCCTAATCTCGAATTTCATCCATTTTCAAAAGGAAAAAGAAATTGCACTTTAGAGAAACGTACTAATAACACACACCAAATGATTCACAAGAAATAAACTCATCTTCAATACATATATACACGCAATTGCTTTGGCCTAGGCAAAGACAGTCTTTGGCCTAGGCAGAGATAGTGTCGCTGGCCTAGGCTGGAACAGTGGAAGGGACGTACAAAGGCCACCAAAAGTAGCGCCAACCCCACACCCGTAGTGGCAGTGTTAGTGACCTAATCCTCTCTAATCTACCGTCCCAAGCTCTGGACTTCTCGCAGTCGTGGTGGTCACTTGCTGGTCACTCAGACACCACAATGCCTACATAGACCCCACACTGAGATCTGGTGATTTTGACAGATACATGTGCGTGGTGGAATCTGTCTCGTCACTGGCAGAAGAATTCGGTTTTGATCGATGTGCACACTTCAGTCAGCTGTTGTCGTCAGTGGATTGCTTAATTGTGTCAGGTGGGGAGTGCGACAACTGCGAAAAGGATAACATTTCGTCCGCCGATCAAAACAATTCAGCTTATGTGGACTGAGATGAAAGAAAACGATTACTTTCTGTGTTCAAGACGGTAGGCCTACTTGGATAATTTTATCTGCAAATAATTTGGGAATATTTGGATCGAAATTTCATTGAATCATACATCGTCAATCTAGACAGACAAAATACAAGTAGGCCTACAGGGCTTTTAAAGATATGATTTTTTTTCGGGGCAAGTGCCCGAGTGCAAAGCGAGTCAGTTCTTCCCTTGAATGGGGAAAGACAAACGAACGCCCCACTCATCGAAACTGGTTGAGGACGACGATGTCCGACGAACCAACTCACATGCTTCATCACTCATCGTGTACGTCCTCACGTGAACGTATATAGTTACCGCTGCCACCCACCATTCCTGGCAACTGCCCGGATCCTGACACACTTATCATCGACAAGAATAGAATATGCTGCGCTGCTGAACTTCGAAAGAACAACATGGAAGGCTCCCTTTAATTAAATGAACTCACTTCCATCATGGAGACCTGCATGAAACTGGCCGTGTGCAGACGAGATAAGCTATCAGCCTCTGCCACCTCTGCAGGAGCTGGACCGAAAGCCCTGTCTTCTTAATTACTGTTTCCGAGCCTTGGGAGCAGTGGCGATATTTGCAGGGCTCGGTCGATGCAGCACTAGCGAACAAGACCGATTTCCCGAGCGACGCTGGGATCGGTAGCTGCCGACGGCGGAAGGGAAAGTGTTGTGGGAAACCTCAGAAGACAGACAGGGCGTTTCTTTGCGAGTTTGTCTGGGGTAAATATTAACAGCGTCGCTGTTAATGGGGCGCACAAACGGTGGCGTTTGTGTCCTAATGTCACGCCATTGAACCCCAGAGATGCGCCGTGAACGCTCGAGGTGCCCGGATGTTAATTATCGACAAACGCCCCCTGCAAGCAAGGACTATCAGTTTTCAAGATTTTCTTTCCTGTGAGAAGCAGCTGCATGATCAAGAACACTTGCTCTTGAACAGATTTTTTAAAGCCGTCTTTTTCGCTTTGCATGAAATCTTTTGTTTCTGAATTCATTGATGGGTTCCGTGCGACGCAAGAGATACAGAAAGGAATATAATCGAATGTTCCTATTTTCATTCATCGAAACAGAATGCCCGAGTCCGGTAGGAAAATAACTGAAGAAACATCACTCAACTTCGTCTTGTCACCAGTCTAACTTGTACAAGCACATGGGCACTTTGAAAGATGCGAATCTCGCAGGGAACTTCCCGAGTCGGAAAGGGAAAATGTAAAGGCCCTAAACCGTCAGATCACCTTCTTGACAGGTATGTATTGCTTTGCATTTCCTAAAGATATTCCACAGGGGTGTATACGTTGATAAACAAGCTGGCATTCTTCGATAATAATGAAATTTAGATCGTTCCCAGTCATCAACACCATGTGTTAATAGGCCTTTGTGCGAGTTCGATTTCACAACGCCTGCTACAAAAACAAAGCCAAAACACCCCCATTATTGCAGCAAATCATTTTATTACACATTACTCTGTAAATTTATTCACAAACATGATCGGAACGCATCAGAAACGCGTCGATAAACAAGCAATTTTACTTGTCGATAAGCGGTGTGATTACTTCCCTTGATTCACCCAAGTAACCTTCCGCTTGGTGCGCTGCGTTTCCGAGCGTCTTGTAACTTTATATAGCAAAAGCTCGTTATGACCGGTCTTTGTAAGAATAGTCTTTGCTCCCAGTGTAAAGCTCCTTTAGCTCGAGTGTAGGGAAAGGCGTTGTATGCCTGTACCTTCAGTAACCTCCCAGTCTGATGCTGACCAGGTGTAGGGAAAGGCGTTGTACGCCTGTACCTTCAGTAACCTCCCAGTCTGATGCTGACCAGGTGTAGGGAAAGGCGTTGTATGCCTGTACCTTCAGTAGCCTCCCAGTCTGATGTAGGGAAAGGCGTTGTATGCCTGTACCTTCAGTAACCTCCCAGTCTGATGTAGGGAAAGGCGTTGTGTGCCTGTACCTTCAGTAACCTCCCAGTCTGATGCTGACCAGGTGTAGGGAAAGGCGTTGTATGCCTGTACCTTCAGTAACCTCCCAGTCTGATGCTGACCAGGTGTAGGGAAAGGCATTGTACGCCTGTACCTTCAGTAGCCTCGCAGTCTGATGCTGACCAGGTGTAGGGAAAGGCGTTGTATGCCTGTACCTTCAGTAACCTCCCAGTCTGATGTAGGGAAAGGCGTCGTATGCCTGTACCTTCAGTAACCTCCCAGTCTGATGTAGGGAAAGGCGTTGTATGCCTGTACCTTCAGTAACCTCCCAGTCTGATGTAGGGAAAGGCGTTGTATGCCTCTACCTTCAGTAACCTCCCAGTCTGATGTAGGGAAAGGCGTTGTATGCCTGTACCTTCAGTAACCTCCCAGTCTGATGTAGGGAAAGGCGTCGTATGCCTGTACCTTCAGTAACCTCCCAGTCTGATGTAGGGAAAGGCGTCGTATGCCTGTACCTTCAGTAGCCTCCCAGTCTGATGCTGATCAGGTGTAGGGAAAGGCGTTGTATGCCTGTACCTTCAGTAACCTCCCAGTCTGATGCTGACCAGGTGTAGGGAAAGGCGTTGTATGCCTGTACCTTCAGTAACCTCCCAGTCTGATGCTGACCAGGTGTAGGGAAAGGCGTTGTATGCCTGTACCTTCAGTAACCTCGCAGTCTGATGCTGACCAGGTGTAGGGAAAGGCGTTGTATGCCTGTACCTTCAGTAACCTCCCAGTGTGATGCTGATCAGGTGTAGGGAAAGGCGTTGTATGCCTGTACCTTCAGTAGCCTCCCAGTCTGATGTAGGGAAAGGCGTTGTATGCCTCTACCTTCAGTAACCTCCCAGTCTGATGTAGGGAAAGGCGTTGTATGCCTGTACCTTCAGTAACCTCCCAGTCTGATGTAGGGAAAGGCGTTGTATGCCTGTACCTTCAGTAACCTCCCAGTCTGACGATGACCAGGTGTAGGGAAAGGCGTTGTATGCCTCTACCTTCAGTAGCCTCCCATGCAGTCTGATGCTGATCAGGTGCAGGGAAAGGCGTTGTATGCCTCTACCTTCAGTAGCCTCCCAGTCTGATGCTGACCAGGTGTAGGGAAAGGCGTTGTATGCCTGTACCTTCAGTAACCTCCCAGTCTGATACTGACCAGGTGTAGGGAAAGGCGTTGTATGCCTGTACCTTCAGTAACCTCCCAGTCTGATGTAGGGAAAGGCGCCGTATGCCTCTACCTTCAGTAACCTCCCAGTCTGATGCTGACCAGGTGTAGGGAAAGGCGTTGTATGCCTGTACCTTCAGTAACCTCCCAGTCTGATGTAGGGAAAGGCGTTGTATGCCTCTACCTTCAGTAACCTCGCAGTCTGATGCTGATCAGGTGTAGGGAAAGGCGTTGTATGCCTCTACCTTCAGTAACCTCCCAGTCTGATGTAGGGAAAGGCGTTGTATGCCTGTACCTTCAGTAGCCTCGCAGTCTGATGCTGACCAGGTGTAGGGAAAGGCGTTGTATGCCTGTACCTTCAGTAACCTCCCAGTCTGATGCTGATCAGGTGCAGGGAAAGGCGTTGTATGCCTCTACCTTCAGTAACCTCGCAGTCTGATGCTGATCTGTATGCAGACGACACCACTCTTACAGCTATTGCATCCAATCTATCGGAACGCCAAAACAAACTTGATGATGACTTGATAAGAATAGATTCCTGGACAAGGCAAAATGAAATCACCCTGAACCCACTAAAACAACATGCATGCTAATAACTACCCAGCAAGGAAGACGAACTCTCTCCTCTATGAAACTAAACCTGAATTTACGCAGTTATCCGATATCAATCGTTCATAAACAAAAATTACTTGGTGTGCTTATTGATGACAATCTGTCTTGGACCAGTCATGCTGAATATGTCAATAAAAAACTCTATGCTCGGTTATTCATATTTAAAAAGATAAAAGTATTCCATCCCATGGAAATCAGGAAAATGTTTCACGCTGCATACCTCGCCCCACATATAAGGTACTGTTTAAATATCTGGGGACATTGTCCTCACAAATATGAAGATTCTGTCAATCGAATCATGAGGAGATCTGGATGTAATATCATGAATAACTATGAAATGCCGCTAAATGAATTACTGTCCAGTTTGAACTGGCTCTCTTTTGAACACGAATGTCAGTTTCAAACGGCCATATTAGTATACAAAACGTTCACATTGCAATCCCCATCCTACCTCCAAGAAATTTTTTCACGCTTAGGCGATATCAAATTTCCATCCTCCCATGGTCCATACGGAAGTGTTTCGTAAATCGTTCGCTTATTATGCTACAAAGATACGGAACTCGCTACCTTTTTCTGTAATAAAAAAGCACCGAATTTTCAATCATTTAAAAAGTAGTTAAAACTCTATCTCAAGAACAATAGTGAGAGGGGTTGGGGAGGGGTGGTGGTGGTGGAGCGAGAGAAAACGTGATGTAATGAAAGATTGAGAGAGAGAGAGAGAGAGAGAGAGAGAGAGAGAGAGAGAGAGAGAGAGAGAGAGAGAGAGAGAGAGAGAGAGAGAGAGAGAGAGAGAGAGTTCTCATTCTTTTTGTCACAATGTTTTATTTTGAGGGCCGCTGGAAGACGGACTTTTATTGTACAAGTGTATACCATCGTTAGATAAAATATTTGATTGATTGATTGATTGATTGATTGATTGATTGATTGATTGATTGATTGATTGATTGATTGATTGATTGATTGATTGATTGATTGATTGATTGATTGATTGATTGATTGATTGATTGATTGATTGATAGACTTGGTGTATAAGTCATTGTGTCAGTCATTGGTTGGCAATGAGTACACTTAGGTTTCCATGCCCCTTGCAAATACACTTTCCTCAAGAGCAGTCCTGGACAGGAAGGGACTTAGCAGAGCGTCCTATTGAAACCCTGCCCACGCGAAGTCAGCATTCGAGTTACTACCCAACCCTTGAATTCTACCACTGACCGAGCCACAAGTAAAGGAACAATACGCCAGACGGACGAGTATAGACTTTACGAGTTGAGGCAACCTACTCAATCAGTTCCGGAATGTTCCTCAATGTTGAATGCACTTTGATCGACAAGTTTTGCGACTCGCAAATATCGTGTACTGCGAATGTAGGTCAGCCGTCCGTGACAGGCTCAAGAAAATCCCGTCGTTTGTTTAGCGTAAGACGAGATGAAATCTTCGTGACTGTGAATATCAAACCGAAATATGAAAGACATTTCATCGGCATATCTACGTTGTTCTCAACGAGGGAATGTAAAAATCAAGGGCCTTGAAGATTTCCAGACGCATAAGTCCACGAAGGATGGCTACACTCGCGAGGGGTCCTGGCCGAAATTACTCATTCTTGCGAAGAACATAATTTCTTACCATCCAGTGATACTTCGTAGTCCCCAATCGACACGAAGAGTTTCGAAGGCGTCACGCTCTTGAATGTTGATCTGATCAATCGACGAGGATAGCGCTATGAGCACCGAGTAAGAAATATATTATGTAGTCTTTCTGGGCCTCCTGGATGCCTTAATCGACGGAGATTTAACAAGCACGTGATACACTGACGCTCCTATTTGTGCGACTCTCTGCTGATGCTGGGCAACTTTCCTGTGCATGAAGTCCAGATGGCAAGATCTTGTCATACAGGGAGTTGGATGCACAAGTATGAGGTAAAGTATTGGTTGTTGGTTGTTGGCAAGACGCTGTAAGACAACATATGTGTGGGGTGAAAAAACATGCGAGATGAATACCAGAAGACATGGTGATGTGACGTTTGGTGTGTATGGGTAAGAAAGCGAGTAATACTTTTTTTTAATAAGGAAATTATTCAATGCATATATATGACAATTAGCTCATTATCAACTGAGAAAAGGTTAATGGAACCGTGACCAATATGAAACAGCCTTACATCAAAGATCCTCACTCCGATACTTTGTGCGAGGTTTCTTTGAGAGTTACCTCCCCCGATGGGAATGCTACTTCTGAGCGCTACGTTGACAACATTGCATGTGTGCGTGCGTGTGGTGTGTGAAAGGAATAAAGTTTAGTGTGAATTATAATGTACAAGGTGTATATAGGTTTTCTGGGTGTTTGTTGAAACCATGCATGTTTATTTTATTACTCTTTTGCGTTCAGACGGTAAATTTCTGTATATGTAGCAGGGCTCTCTCTCTCTCTCTCTCTCTCTCTCTCTCTCTCTCTCTCTCTCTCTCTATTCCACCCTTATCTGTTTACCATTGTCTTCCTGTCTGGACCCGACCCTAACTTATGTCTCTCAGCATCGTTGTTTTCTCACACGCTGTCGTGGCGCCACTCTACCGCTGGGCCAAGTACGGTTGTTGTTTTTTTTCCGGCACTGTTGACCCCATCTGCCCACTGTAATAAACGGAGGGAGAGAGAATGCCAGAACCCAATAATAGAGACGATAATACAGACGACAGTCTAGGGATGGAGAGGGATAGGGGAGAGTGGCGATGCATGCAATGAGAGAGAGACGACGACGATCCTGTCTTAGGAACACCATATGTGTGATGTGACATAAAAAGGCGAGTCAGTTTTGACGACGTTAAGCCCAGCTCCCCATGGAGAACAGCGAAGTCTAATTTCTTGTGTTTCGGGCTGCACTGCAAGTTCAGAAAAATGAAGCGGCAAAGGTCAAGGAGCGGGGGTGGTTTCTGCTCTGCGATTGCGTGCTCCAATGCCAGATACAAATACAACTGCCGTAGGATTTCGTTTTTCCACTTCCCCCGAGAAGAGGAAAGATGCCAAAAATGGGTGCAGAATACAAGACGTCAAGACTTATTAGGGAAAAGTGCCATTCAACTGCGTTCTGGTGGTTATTTGCTGTGCAATGACCATTTTGAATCACATCAATTCCTGCGTCTGGACAAACTAGTTTGGAATGCCATTCCAACCAATTTTGATGTACCAAATCCCCCGCCCAGAGTTTCACAAAAGCGACCGTATCGTATCCACACAGAAAAAAACGAAATTCCGTTCATGACAAGCTTTGGAAAAAAGAACAGAATCCGTGGAAATGCTGGTCATGTGGACAACCCGAGCGCACAGCAGCTTAGAAAAATCCTGCGCCAAGTTATGGTCGACCAAATCTTTGTGCTCAGCGAAGGAAGCAATTGTGCTGAAGATGCTGGGAGGTTTCTGCTGAATCTCAAGGCTCCACAGACAGCACAAATACAGCTCACTCCTTATCAACACCAAGAGGCACCGTGTCAACCTGGACAAGGCCACGATGACACCAGCCATCAAAGCGATGCCACGTTCCTATCGTCCATGAATGAGCTCGCAGAAAGAAATGTGCTCACCTACGTTTCTGGATTCATCGCGAGGAAAATGCTGCCAAACGTGTGTGGATCATGCACGGAGAAGATGACTGGACTGTACACAGGAAGCAACAACGAGCTTTTCATTCTGCGGAAAGAATTTCATGATGCCGAAGAAGGTGGGCTCACTGTACCAGGTGCAGATCTTGTACAAGCAGTTGAACAGTTGGAGACGGTTGACAAGAAAAACATCGGGGGAGTACTGCATTCCGACGGAGTGAAAACCCGCCTCGTCTCCCTACTTGAAAAGGAACTCGATTCAACATCGCTCGAATGCCCACAGAGAATGTGCAACCTCAAGACTTCCATAGTCAGCACTTTCCTCACAGTGCGAATTAACTCTACATTGAAAGACTGCACTGCATCGTTCTCACAGAAGTGCTTGAAAGGAAACAGAAAAATCATCAAACTTTGCCACCTGTAACATTCCCTGCACTCTGGCCCCAAGGCAGAAAAACTTGTGCGATGAAAACATGACTGGAAAGACTTAAACTGTAAATATGTGATCCAGAGAAAGACTGGACTGTTGCTTTTTCACTAGCAAACTCATGTTCCTCTCACCAAAGACATATATATATATAAAACATTGACTGAAAATATTCGACAATTCGTTCTCCGCTGACTCATGTGAGCCTCGTCACCTCGCTGCGATCTCCGCTGGACAATTGAAGTAGTTATGATTTTTTTCTTTATTGTGTGCACGGTGTGTGGTTGACCGTAAGAAATCCTGCATTAAGTTCGAATTGAAAAAAATTCGTTTAGACCTCTTACCCTTTGTAAACAGTATTCGAAACCGACCGAAGTCTCTATGTCACAACACTGGTCATCGCGGAACAGCATTCTCTCGTAAAGGGATCGAACTCTAAATTCTGACCTCGCTTCGCGTAAAGGAAAATCGCTCGAGTGCGCGGTCTTAGTGTATAATTATAGGGTCTGCTTACATCCAAAGTGCCAATATGACGCCATATGTTTCCATTTTTAGCTCCAAGTCAGGCATTCGTTTATGCATGGGGTATAATACATGAACGGAACCGCACATGGAACTTCATCGAGGAGATTTGCTGCAAACCACTCACTACGACGAGAACGAGCTTCCGTGCACGTACGTGTGCGCGTGCGTGCGTATGTGTGCATGCGTGTGCGTATGTGCGCGTGCGTGCTGCATGCGCGTATCTGTGTGTTTTGTGCGTACATACGTTACATCTAGGGTTCGTATTAACCAATATTTCAAGCTCGTGATCTTAGCACATTTTTTTTAGGGATTTCACTTTCGGTCGCTGCGACCAGCAACCTGTTATACTCTTCCGTAGGACAAATGGTGCGTTTGTTAGGCAAGTGGCTCGCCTTGATGGCTAGTCGAGGGCGAGCGAACGCATCTACGGCTAATGAGCGAGAAATGTAGGCAACGCCTAGCCCTTCGCCCAAGCAGAGATACTATAGTAAGTAATAAGTTACTAATAGTAACTCTGTCTCTGTCTTTGGCCCAAGGATGCACCTCTAGGGTCAGCGCAACTTCGAAAGCCGCTACCGACAGCCTGAAGCGCCTGCGGGCTAGCGTTCTAACCACTGACCTGGGGCCCCGACAGTTGACTGCGCTCTTCCCATTCACATGCATGCCTGCACACAAAAAATGAGGTGCACCTGTCAGGGTCGCACTGTGTAGAAGTGACGGTCGTGACAAATCCCAGGAAGCAATGGTGCGAGTTATATATAGCCACTTCGTCCAGACACGCAAAGAGGCGGTAGTCCAAACCCGACGCACTTGCAATGAAAACACCTTGCTTGTAGCTAATGCGGCATTAACGATTGTGTTCGCCTGACCTTCAGTGCTTTCAGTTGTTGGAGATTACACAAGGGAAGGAACCTCCCGACAAGTTTACCCACTCGTCCCCCACCCCATTCCTCGTTTTCCAATTAAAAACAAAAAATTTCAAATATCATGACAAGATATTCAACGAATCTCATAACCTGTAGCCTTAATAGAGCTTTTTCTGCTTTTAGACTATATACTTTATATGGTAACTCCCGTTAAAATTCTTTAATTAACGTTCGCGTTTTCAAGAACATGATTATGAAGAAAACTCTGAGAGGATGGCATATAGGCCTACACACAAAGCCGATCTGACTATTTCGATTTTTTGTTACATTTTGATAGATTGGTTATGTAAATAGACAATTGTTTTGTTGCCATTTCGAGTACTCAACCCGCCTTAGTAATGTAAAATCGAGTCCATTGCTGTCACTAAAAATGAACTAGGCCTACAGGGTGACAGCATTGTTCAATGCCCATCTTTGTGTAGTTACAGAAACGCTGAGCATCAAATTGCAGTTACCGCTTGTTATGATACTTGTCAAAGATTTTTTTTTCCCATGTAGTTCTTGGCATAACCCAACATATTCTTGCCCCATTTTACACATGCGGGCGCTCACACACACACACACCACAAAAAAAGAAAGAAAAAAAACCCACAAGTCACTCTTAAAATTTCCCATCCTTTATGACCGAAATGATAAATTGAAAAGGGAAAGTTTCGACTATTTAAGGAACTAGCTCGACAGCGACACTGTACTGGTCAAAGTCCTATCTAGTGTCGTTAAAATGATACAACAGTTTTCATTCATACTAACTTTCCCTCATCACGTGACCTTGTTCCGACGACATAAACAACCTGAAGCACCGAAGCAACCCAAAACACCACAACACCTTTTCACCGGTGGCAAATCTGGGGGTTTTGCGACCTCTGGTGACGCATTAGGCAGGTGTCTATCAAATATTTACACTGTCCGCCCATGGCTCCACTCGATCGAACGTTGGACCTCGGGCAGACGACGTCTTTTCGTGGGGATACGTGCAGCGTTCTCCTGCAGCAAACGTACCGGTACCGCCAGTGTTACAGTCTGTTACAGTCGGATTGTTTCATTTACTATTTTTGACGTGCGTCGACACTGAAGAAAACTGACGAGTCGTGAACGTGTGGCAAGGTTGTCGCCATAACATCGCGGCAGCGGTTAATCCGTCTCTAATCCCCTTTTGGGGCGGGTTAGATGATGCATTCGGGTAGGAAAGCCACCCTGGCATGCTCCAATGTGTGCATCACCTTCCCCTCCCTCGTACCGCCTCTCAAGAAACGTGAGTCTCAGCACTTTTGATGTAGTGATTTGTATTCATGACATCGTGCCCTTAGCCCATTCAAAAGAAATGTGTTGTGAAAACGTTTGTACGTGTGTGTATCTGTGTTTATGTATGTGCCTCTGTGCCTCTGTGTGTGTGTGTGTGTGTGTGAGAGAGAGAGAGAGAGAGAGAGAGAGAGAGAGAGAGAGAGAGAGAGAGAGACAGAGAGAGAGAGACAGAGACAGAGACAGAGACAGAGAGAGAGATAAAGACAGAGAGAGACAGAGAGAGAGACAGAGACAGAGAGAGACAGAGAGAGAGACAGAGAGAGAGAGAGAGAGAGAGAGAGAGAGAGAGAGAGAGAGAGAGAGAGACAGAGAGAGAGAGAGAGACAGAGAGAGAGAGAGACAGAGAGAGAGAGAGACAGACAGAGAGAGAGACAGAGAGAGAGAGAGAGAGAGAGACAGAGAGAGACAGAGAGAGAGAGAGAGAGACACAGAGAGAGAGACAGAGAGAGAGAGAGACAGAGAGAGAGAGAGAGAGAGAGAGAGAGAGAGAGAGAGAGAGAGAACAAACAGTTAATTGGGAAGGCCTCCGGCCCATCCCAAGTACAAAATGAACAATGAATGGGTCCCCCCAATATAGCATGGGAAACATCTGAACCTTATCAACTGAAAGTTTTTTTCCTAATCCTCCAAAAAGAAAGCATTGTATTCAGGTAACTTCTCGGCTGATGATCTACGTTGAAAAGCCCTGTATGAAGATGAATTACATTTCGTGTTAGGTGTCCTGCATTACAGGATTTAAGAGAACGGTACTTGCTGGTACACCTTGCTCAGTCTACTATAAATCCAATGAGAACTTTATTCAGTAACTACAGTAATATTGTGACTAGGGCTACAAGTGTATATTTGTGTATACACACAGAGAGAGAGAGAGAGAGAGAGAGAGAGAGAGAGAGAGAGAGAGAGAGAGAGAGACAGAGAGAGAGAGAGAGAGACAGAGAGAGAGACAGACAGACAGACAGACAGACAGACAGACAGACAGACAGACAGACAGACAGACAGACAGAACGAACGAACGAATGGTTTATTTGTTAGGCCACGGGCCTATCACGACTTACAGAACTGAATCATCTGCAGCAGCAATCTGTACAGCATCTTGGCTTCGCTTAAATGCATAGTACATGTACATAGCCAATGAACGTATTGTTCCGAAGTCCTGTGAGGACAATAAGGTTCCCAGTTCTTCTCTTGTGTACGTGTTACTGAATATTGAGGCATATCTCTGTCTTAAGTCTTCATACACTGGACAAGCAAGGAGAAAGTGCACTTCACATTCAACTTCTTCTCTGCAAGTGGGGCATATATA
>JAWQFJ010001827.1:420585-433085 GCA_034096865.1 Theodoxus fluviatilis | reverse complement strand
CCTAATGCTTTTATGAAGTTGTCTATCCGATCAAGAGGGATATAAATGAATGTGAAATCATTTTGGGGATTCATGTATCCAAAGAGGGCCTCTAAAATCCTCTACTTTTAATGGTAACGTGCTTTATAAGTAATTAAAGAAACCGACCAATGAAAACGCCTGAGCCTGCTACATCGTAGCCGAGACGAAGCAGAGTGCGACGGAACGCAGGGATTGTCTTTTAGGGGAATGGAGACTTTACCGGCTTGCTTAGTATATCTTCAAAAAATAAAACATGACAAAGATTGCTGAAAAGGAACTCAAAACTTTGCCGCATGGAGTTTGAATTTCCGATCAAGGAAAAACGTAAAAGGTTAGAAAAAGGTGCTACACGAGCAGAAAATCTAAGAACATAGAAATGCTCTTGTTAAAAAATCCGTTGCGTTGACATTTACATATGTTTTAATTGTCTTCCAGGCCAGGAGAGCGCCAGGGAATGGGACTTAACTCCTCGAGGCGTGGGACCTGGACAGGGCCTCTCGCAGGCCAACCTCAGCCAGGAGATTCTCGCGAGACTCCAGGAGGCTTCCATTTCGCGATCGCCGTCATTGCAGCGACGTCATCCCCGCACGCTGGGCAAGTCCCGCGACCCTAACAACAGTGACATCATCGCAAGTGGCCCTGCCCACGGCAGCTATGGCAACCGACACCATGGACACAGCCATCATTCGCATGGTAACCATGGACACGGTAGCTACGGACACGGTAGCCAAGGACGCGGGAGTCAGCACAACGACGGCTTTCCCGGCAACACCTATCCCGTCAGCAGCGTCCCTGGCAACACGTATCCTAGCAACAGCAACGTTGCCAATGGGATCACTAGTCCGGACTATGCGTGGAGTTTTCAGGGCATGCAGCGCCAGGGACTGCGAGATTCAGCAGCTGGTGGTGGTGGAGGTG
This sequence comes from Theodoxus fluviatilis, assembly GCA_034096865.1. NCBI lineage: Eukaryota > Metazoa > Mollusca > Gastropoda > Cycloneritida > Neritidae > Theodoxus > Theodoxus fluviatilis. The sequence continues at coordinate 432,146 of JAWQFJ010001827.1, read as the reverse complement.
GAGGTGGAAGCGGTTTGCTGACGCCACGAAGAGGGATGCTCACCAATGACTTGTCGTACTCTCAGCAGCTGCGTAGACTTGGGGAAGAAGGAGAAGGAAGAGAAGGAGGAGGCGGAGAAGCTGGAGGAGGTGGGAGAGGGACAGGAGACGACACAGACGAGGACTGGCCAGGCTGTGTGCAGGGATTCTCGCCTCGAGAGGCTGCCAAAGACACAGACTTTCCGTCCGACATGGAGACGGACGGAGTCGAGCTGGAGATGGTCAGGAAGGTTAACTCCCCTAGTGCAATGAACTCTTCAAGCTGCCGCTTCCCGAAGATCACCACAGGTCGTCTGACGGCGCTGATGCAAGGGGGCAGAGAAACTCCCAATTTCCCCCAGGTGGTGGGCATTGGACGGAAGAGGCAGCCTGAGGAGCCAACGAAGGAGCTGGCCAGGGAGCAGAGGAAGGAACCCAAGCAGCCTCGCGGTGCCAGTCTGGTCATCAAACTCCCCTCCGTCAACGACAACGTCGACAAACGGTGAACGTTGACCTCGGATACCTCTCAACGTTTTACCTCCTTGGTGAGGTGAACAGCTTGTCCTTTGAGGAAAGCTGGTTGAAATGCGATGGCATATATCGAGAGCTTTACCGCTGTGTGAGGAAATGTAATTGAAAAGGCGTGGTGTACGACTTCTTCTAGGAACCAAAAGTACAGATTCCCACCAATCTGTTGTCCAAAACGACATGGTTGTCTCAATTGACCTTCTGACTGTTTTCCTCCTGTTTGGAAGCTGTGGTTGTGGTGATGATCTACGCTGCATACCGGAAAGAGGTACTCATGAAGGACTGTGCTTCTCTCGGGACTCAAGTCACGGCAGCTGCATTGTAGCAGTGGTCAAGGCCTCTCAGCCGGAGAACTGGCAGTGTTAAAATGAGGACCTGGAGATATCAGAGTTGACTGATCAGATCATTTCTCAATAGTTCCATCCATTGGAAGGTGACACTCTTCCGTGGCTATGAACAAGGATTTTCCTTGATTTGACAGCTTGATGGGATTTTGACATCGCTGCACTCTGGTCCATAAAAACATGGAGATGTAACAGAAGGAGAGAAGCAAGGGTGTTGAAAGTCAAGGAGCTCTACGTGAAACAAAAGCTGCGCTGGTCGCACAGTGTGCTGAACATGAAGTCGGATCTCCAGACCGAACGTGTTTCTGGTTGAACACATACACACTCTCGGGGCGCGAGTACTCGCACACCATAGCTCGACACTGGCATGCAAGCACATGGACATGCAGACACATTCATGGACATGCACACAGAGAACACAGACAAACTCCAGCAGTTACAGGTGACCATAACACGCATATACCATCACTGTGACAGTACGTCCTTTCTGCACTAGTAAGCCATGCCTCAAATATATGTAGTCATTAGATAACCAGCCATGCCTAGAAATAGTTTGTTGTGGAGAGAAGGTGTACAGCACTAAATGAGAATGATTTGACCTTGACAAAACATTGACATTGATTACGTCATACAGTGTTTGACGTGTCATATTGAGTGCTGGACAACGTCATATGCAGTTCTGATGAGTCTTTGGAGAGAGAAGGACGAGATTGGTTTGGGCGAGAGGTTGGAGCGTTGAACGCTGAGTGAGGACAGGACGGATGGAATTGAGGTGATTCCCGATCTCAGAGTGATGTCCTGTTGGGGCACGGTGAAGTCTCGGGCTTATCGAGAGTGATTCCACTGACATCGGGGGTAGCTCTATTCCATTCCAGAGCTCGGTTAGGTACCTCGGTGTTCAGATTGACCAGACATTGTCGATGCGTAAACAGATCAGCAGTATTTGCAGTGCCTGTTTTCTTGAACTACGCCGCATTGCATCCATTCGCCAATATCTTTCTGACACTGCATGTGTTAGACTGGTCACTGCCAGGGTCACTTCAAGGCTGGATTATTGTAATTCAGTTTTGGCGGGTCTTCCAGCAGAACAATTGAACCGTCTTCAGCGCGTTCAAAACAGCGCAGCACGCCTCGTGCTGAGGAAGGGAAAACACGATCATGTGACTCCCATGCTTAGGCATCTACACTGGCTTCCCGTGAAATTCCGTTGCCAGTACAAAATTGCTGTTTTGGCCTACCGTCATTTTGATGGTACTCTTCCTGTGTATCTTTCGGCATCCCTTCGCACATATCAACCATCCCGTTCTCTCCGTTCAGCAAATGAAAAGCTTCTCAAAATTCCTAGACGTAGTACAAAATCTTTTGGTGAGCGTAGTTTTAGTTTCAATACCCCCTCTGTCTGGAACTCGCTGCCGGCTGGCCTGCGTGACGCACCCACTGTAACTATTTTTAAGTCGCAACTGAAGACTCACATGTTTCGACTGGCTTTGGCTTGATCATAGGTCTTTCTCATGGTCTTGTATATGTTGTTGTATTTGTTCTTGGGTCTGTAAGTTGTATTGTGAGTTGTATTATGTGGGTAAGCTTGTTGATGAATGTCTGCGTGTGAATGTGGTTGTGTCAGCGCATTGAGTTGCACAGAAGTGCGCTATATAAATGCTAATCATTATTATTATTATTTATTATTTATGTGATCTGCTTCAAGGACGGAGTGTCTGAGCTTCCCTTGTCAGACACGGCTCTTGGTGGAGACTGAATGTTGAATCGGCACAAACGTGCCTAGTGAATCACGCCCCAAAATTGCTGTTCAGAAGTGAAATACGTGCAGCGCTTCGCAGCCTATAGGCTTGTTCAGGAGTACAACGCGCTGCATTAGCGCTTCATGTTGGCAATTGAGCGCTCTTTGCCACTCCTGAACGCCTAAGATGTAGTGCAGCGCTTCACTTGTTAAAGGGGAGGGAAATCTTCTGCGCCCCATGTTGTGTTGCTAGACGCTAAGAAAGTGTTTTCTTTGCCACAGACATCGTTTATGCACGTTTAAATGTATTCTGCATGAATAAAGTCCACTACTGTATCATCCTTACTTGCCATTACTCGCGCATACAGAGCGCTTGGGGCAAATAAAGCCCGTTCCAGTCCCAAAAGATGTTTCTGAGGGCTATTTTACGCATCGACGGCCAGTGCGGGATCGAAGACGCCATTTTGAAAATCATCTAAATCTCCTCGGATCGGTGATGCACAGCGCTGCTCAGCGCTGAGTGAATCACGCCCCAAAAGTGCTGTTCAGGAGTGAATCACATGCAGCGCTGTGCAGCGCTTTGCAGCGCTGCGCCTCCTGAACAAGTCTTATGTGTTTAGCGCAGCCAGCACCGCACCCATAAGGGAGATAACCCCTCAGTGTAATCGCTTTCGCTCATGAGCGCGAAGAGAGAGTGCACCATTTTGGTATATAGGATCTTTGATGGAAGTCCATTCATAGAGCTCGCCGACTTGTGGTCAAAGGGGAGACAACTAGTTTTCGCCTTGCGAGATTGCCTCCTCTTACAGTCGATACACAGGCGTCAAGCGCCACGTACAAGAATGTATGTAAGCGTCCTCATCCGCACACACGAACACAGACACATGTGTACACTCGCACACATAAACACAGACACATGTGTACACTCGCACACACAAACACAGACACATGTGTACACTCGCACACACAAACACAGACACATGTGTACACTCGCACACACAAACACAGACACATGTGTACACTCGCACACACAAACACAGATACATGTGTACACTCGCACACACAAACACAGACACATGTGTACACTCGCACACACAAACACAGACACATGTGTACACTCGCACACACAAACACAGACACATGTGTACACTCGCACACACAAACACAAACATGTGTACACTTGCACACACAAACACAGACACATGTGTACACTCGCACACACAAACACAGACACATGTGTACACTCGCACACACAAACACATACAGGTGTACACTCGCACACACAAACACAGACACATGTGTACACTCGCACACACAAACACATACAGGTGTACACTCGCACACACAAACACAGACACATGTGTACACTCGCACACACAAACACAGACACATGTGTACACTCGCACACACAAACACAGACACATGTGTACACTCGCACACACAAACACAGATACATATGTGTACACTCGCACACGCACACACACAGATACATGTGTACACTCGCGCACACACACACAGTTACATGTGTACATTCGCGCACACACAAACACAGATACATGTGTACACTCGCACACACACAAACACAGATATATGTGTACACTCGCGCACACAAACACAGACACTTGTGCACACTCGCACACACAAACACAGACACATGTGCACACTCGCACACACAAACACAGATACATATGTGTACACTCGCACACACACAAACACAGATACGTGTACACTCGCACACACACAAACACAGACACATGTGTACACTCGCGCACACAAACACAGACACATGTTACACTCGCACACACAAACACAGACACGTGTACACTCGCACACACAAACACAGACACATGTGTACACTCGCACACACACGGACACAACCTGATAGGCTGAAAGTTGGGTTTTAGTGAGGAAACAAGACGGACGGACGGACGGACGGACGGATGAATAGATGCACGGCGTTTTACGGCCCCTCACTCTCTGTAGGCTATATTAAGGCCGATGATCAATAAAAGATTTAAACTGATAAGAATAAGGTCAAGCCCGGTCACGCTCTCCCTACTTTATTCGCCTATAAAGAAACGCAAAGGGAAACTCCGTGGATCTATTCTCACCCCCAACCCACAGGGAGAATGAATCTACAAAGGAAAATACGAAAGTGATCCAGCATAATTATAGCGTTTTGTTCGGCGCGTGCCAATTTTACGATGTCCGGATTTTCGATGGCACTTGCCTGAGGATTCGTCATTCTTGACTTGGATTTTCTTGACCTTTTCTTCTGTCCAGTCCCGTCTCACGCTTTAGCTGGTTTGACCAGTTGATATCTACCATGACCTTGAGCATTTTTTGTATATGTTGTCGTCGGATTTAAACTTTAAATTTATGGAGTGTTGCTGAACATTCAAAGAACACGGCGTGCATTCGTGCAAGCAAACATGTCAATCTATCGAAACAGATTGCAATTTGCATAATCTAATTTTACTTTTTTGTGTTTGCAAAATACTTTATGCATTTATAGTTTATGTATTATCAAAATCTTTTTAATTTGTAATTTAACCGTTTTAGACAAGTCTACGACGTAAAATATTTCCGCTTCTTTTCCAGTGTGCGGTCCTGGAAGTAGTGTCAGTCAGTAAGCTACTGCACTTCTATCAGTTTCTCCAGTGTGCGGTCCTGGAAGTAGTGCCAGTCAGTAAGCTACTGCACTTCTACCAGAGTGTGCGGTCCTGGAAGTAGTGTCAGTCAGTAAGCTACTGCACTGCTATCAGAGTGTGCGGTCCTGGAAGTAGTGCCAGTCAGTAAGCTACTGCACTTCTATCAGAGTGTGCGGTCCTGGAAGTAGTGTCAGTCAGTAAGCTACTGCACTGCTATCAGAGTGTGCGGTCCTGGAAGTAGTGTCAGTCAGTAAGCTACTGCACTGCTATCAGAGTGTGCGGTCCTGGAAGTAGTGCCAGTCAGTAAGCTACTGCACTTCTACCAGAGTGTGCGGTCCTGGAAGTAGTGTCAGTCAGTAAGCTACTGCACTTCTATCAGAGTGTGCGGTCCTGGAAGTAGTGCCAGTCAGTAAGCTACTGCACTTCTATCAGAGTGTGCGGTCCTGGAAGTAGTGCCAGTCAGTAAGCTACTGCACTTCTATCAGAGTGTGCGGTCCTGGAAGTAGTGTCAGTCAGTAAGCTACTGCACTGCTATCAGAGTGTGCGGTCCTGGAAGTAGTGCCAGTCAGTAAGCTACTGCACTTCTATCAGAGTGTGCGGTCCTGGAAGTAGTGTCAGTCAGTAAGCTACTGCACTTCTACCAGAGTGTGCGGTCCTGGAAGTAGTGTCAGTCAGTAAGCTACTGCACTGCTATCAGAGTGTGCGGTCCTGGAAGTAGTGCCAGTCAGTAAGCTACTGCACTTCTACCAGAGTGTGCGGTCCTGGAAGTAGTGGCAGTCAGTAAGCTACTGCACTGCTATCAGAGTGTGCGGTCCTGGAAGTAGTGTCAGTCAGTAAGCTACTGCACTTCTACCAGAGTGTGCGGTCCTGGAAGTAGTGTCAGTCAGTAAGCTACTGCACTTCTACCAGAGTTTCTCCAGTGTGCGGTCCTGGAAGTAGTGTCAGTCAGTAAGCTACTGCACTTCTACCAGAGTGTGCGGTCCTGGAAGTAGTGTCAGTCAGTAAGCTACTGCACTGCTATCAGAGTGTGCGGTCCTGGAAGTAGTGTCAGTCAGTAAGCTACTGCACTGCTATCAGAGTGTGCGGTCCTGGAAGTAGTGTCAGTCAGTAAGCTACTGCACTTCTATCAGAGTGTGCGGTCCTGGAAGTAGTGTCAGTCAGTAAGCTACTGCACTGCTATCAGAGTGTGCGGTCCTGGAAGTAGTGTCAGTCAGTAAGCTACTGCACTTCTATCAGAGTGTGCGGTCCTGGAAGTAGTGTCAGTCAGTAAGCTACTGCACTGCTATCAGAGTGTGCGGTCCTGGAAGTAGTGTCAGTCAGTAAGCTACTGCACTTCTACCAGAGTTTCTCCATTTAAATTCAATTGAAACGAGACCAAAGAAAGGAAGCTGCGCAGCCTCGTGCCATTCATTGAGCCTAGCTGTCTGTCCAGAAATCCAGCTTGGGCGTCTTCAGGCGACCGTCCTCCTTTTTCTGCACGGCAGACTCAATACCATCACTGTGATAGAAAGCAAGCACGCGCCCACACACGTACGTACGCACGCACGCACACACGCACACAGACGCGCGCGCGCGCACACGCACATGAATGAAATTTGAAGGTTACCAAATCACGATGAACAAAAACACGAACCGATACTTTTTAAGTAGACAAAGAAATTTAAGTTGGAAATTTGCATGAACTCAGGGGAATTTCGTATAAAGCCAAGGGGCATTGGGGAAAACGAGATCGAACTGTTGGATTCAGGTCACGAACCCGACCGACGCTAACTTTTGCCGCCGACCTTACATTTTTTGGTTCACTGTCGGGGAAAAACACACACTAATAGCGCACACCTAGAATCGTTAATATTTCACTTAAATGTTTCGTGTATGTTACATATCGTTTTCCTAGTGTACGTCACAACAGTTTTTTGTGTATGAAAAATTGTGTTAACATGTCCACTAAACGGCAACTTACTTTGAAAATATACAAAGTTACTGCACATCCTCTGTGAGTGCGCGCGCTCGTGTGTGTGTGTGTGAGTGTGTGTGTGTGTGTGTGTGTGTGTGTGTGTGGGGGGAGTGGGGTGGGGGTGGGGGCGCGGGGGGTGGGGGGCGGGGGAGTGAGGATGGAGAGAGGAGGAACGGAGAGGAGGAGGAGGAGAAGGAGGGAGGCAGGGAAGATGAGAGAGGAGGATGAGAGGAAGAGGAGGAGGAGGAGGAGGAGGAGGAGAGGGGGGAAGAGGAGGAGGAAGAAGAGAAGGAGAAGAAGAGAAGGAGGAGGAGGAGGAGGAGGAGGAGGAGGAGGAGGAGGAGGAGGAGGAGGAGGAGGAGGAGGAGGAGGAGGAGGAGGAGGAGGAGGAGGAGGAGGAGGAGAAAAGAAGAAGAAGAAGAAGAAGAAGAAGAAGAAGAAGAAGAAGAAGAAGAAGAAGAAGAAGAAGAAGAAGAAGAAGAAGAAGAAGAAGAAGAAGAAGAAGGAGAAGGATGGAGGAGGAGGAGGAGGAGGAGGAGGAGGAGGAGGAGGAGGAGGAGGAGGAGGAGGAGGAGGAGGAGGAGGAGGAGGAGGAGGAGGAGGAGGAGGAGTGATGGAGAGGGGAGAAGAAGCAGACAAGACTATATAATTAACATCCCGACTAGACTGCAAAGAATAATAATACATCAGAAGCATGCCGAAGAAAGCATGACTAAGCTAGAATACGCATTCTCCTTGTCTGCTTATATTCTTATGTCGGCTTCGGAGCGTCGGCGTCTTCTTCTTCTTCTTCTTCTTCTTCTTCTTCTTCTTCTTCTTGACTTGACTTGACTTGACTTGACTTGACTTTTACGACGTTTGAGGCCTTTTGTGAGGCCTGTTCGACGTTCCATGTGATAAACTAACTTTGCTGCAATGCGTGGCGGGCTAACTACTAGATCTATTGCATATTTTGGCATTCTGGTGTGTAGAGGGTGGGAGATCTTTCCAGTGTTCGTCGAGTGCAACTTTGAAGTCATGGACTGAGGCAGCTGTGACAACTGCATCTGGTAGGTTATTCCAGGTTTTGATGATACGTTGTGAGAAGAAGTTCTTCCTGATGTTCAGCCGAAAGCTGTCTTTATGGAGTTTCAGCGAGTTTCCACGCAATTTAGTGTTGCTGGACAGCTTGAACGTTGGTTTCTGCACATCGTAGTAACCATGGAGGTATTTGTACACCTCTATCATATCTCCTCTCTTGCGTCTGTGCTCCAGGGTTGGGAGTTTGAGTGCTCGGAGTCTCTCTGGGTACGTCTTGTTTCTGAGTGATGACAGCAGTTTGGTTGCCCTACGCTGAACGTCCTCGATGTCACTGCATAGCGTTTTCATGTGTGGTTGCCAGACACAGTGGCCGTACTCCAATCTGGGTCTCACCAAGCTTTTGTACAGCAGGACGAAGGTCTGCTCTGTCAGATAGTCGAAAGACCGGCGGATGACTCCAATGACACGGTTTGCCTTCGATGTTGCATGTGCTACTTGGTCCTTGAAGGATAAAGTGCTGTCAATCATCACTCCGAGGTCCTTTTCTGCACCACTCTCCGCAAGCTGCAATCTCTGGGGTTATTCCATCAGCATCTTTACTGTTCATGAAGTATGTCGCTTGTGTCTTTTTGGACCCCATCTTCACAACACTGCATTTCTGCGGGTGGAACTTTAGAAGCCACTCTTCAGACCAGATCTGTAGTTTGTCAAGGTCGGTTTGTAAGTCCTGCGGTCCCCCCTCAACGTCACTCCTGGTGTACAGCTTGGTATCGTCTGCGAACATTTTGACTGGGCACTTTGTGATGGTGGGAAGGTCATTTATGAAGAGGACGAACATTATCGGCCCGATTACAGATCCTTGTGGGATCCCGCTGGTCACCTGCGCCTCCTGCGACTGTGTGCCGTTCACGACGACTTTTTGCTTCCTGTCTGTCAAAAAGTTTTCCAGCCACTTCAGTACCTTACCTCTGATGCCAAAGGCCTCCGTTTTCTTCAGTAGACGTCGGTGGGGCACAGAATCAAACGCTTTTTGATAGTCCATGTAGACAATATCCACCCCTCCTCCTTCGTCGAGAATGCTTGTCCACGTGTCCAACACCTCCAGAAGTTGCGTGACGCACGACCTCCCCGGGATGAAACCATGCTGTTCTTTGCTGATAAGCGAGTTGCTCTGTAAATGGCTCATTATTTTGTCTCTCACCAGCTTTTCCATAACCTTGCAGAGGATGCATGTCAAGCTTACAGGTCGATAGTTGCTGGCTGTTGTCTTGCTTCCCTTTTTGTGGATGGGGGTGACTAGGGCTTGCTTCCACTCATCTGGTAATTTCCCCATGTCAAGTGAGAGCCTGAAAAGGTGAGCAATAGGGTCGGCCAACTCCTCGGCAGCCTCGGACAAGATGTATGGTGTGATACCGTCGGGACCTGGTGCTTTACTGGTGTGTAGGCCCTTAAGTCGTTTCTTCACTTCTTCCCTAGAAATATCCAAGTCTGTCAGCTCTTCCGTGAAACTGTATTCTGGTGGTCTGGGTAGTGGGCCTTCATCCTCGGTTGTAAAAACACTTTGAAAGAACTGGTTCAGGACCTCAGCCTTCTCTTCGTCGTTTATGGTCTTAGAGCCGTCCTCCTTCCTCAGGTCCGCCACTCCCGTGCGTGACTTGGTCTTGGACTTCACATAGTTCCAGAAAGCCTTTGGATCAGTCTTAGCCTCCATCGCCACTGTGGCCTCCAGGTCTCTCTGTGCTTTGCGGCATGCTTTTCTGGCCTGGTTTCTTGCTTTGACGTACACAAGGTAGTCTTGTCCCTCTCTAGTTTCCTGCCATCTGCGGAATAGCTTGTGTTTCCTTCTTACTGATGCCAGGGTCCCTCTGTCCATCCACACTTTTCCTCTTTTTGTCGAGCAGCGGCTCAATGGTGTTGATTTCTTTGCTGCCAAATTTATTTCATCCTTGATCTTCTGCCATGTGTCATTGACTGTCAGGTCTTTCAGTTCCTGCTCCCACCTAACTTGTCTCAGTTCGTTTCTCAGGGTGTTGAGGTCGGTCTTCCTGTAATTTAGGCGTGGTGCGCTGGGTTGTGGGGCATCACATGCGAAAGACAGGCTGGCAATAATCGCAAAATGGTCGCTTTTCCCGAGGCCTGCCGTTGTGGTAATGTCAAGGACCATATCGTCTCTGTTTGTAAGGACTAGATCCACAACATTTGAGCGTTCTCCCTCCCGGTAGCGTGTGGGTTCCTTCTGGTGTTGGATCAGGAAGGCATCTTTCACAGCTTTCAAGAACTTGGTTGCTATGTGGCTGGGTCCTGCTTCACACCTCTTCTTCTTCTTCTTCATCTAATTTCTGCAATTTATATCACAAGACCCCAAACAACTTAGGGTTCTCAAAAACATGAATTTATTTGCCAGAAACCATGGTTATCGTGTCCAGGGGAGTGCACTGAGTAAGACGTTTGGAACTAAGGTACATAACTCTGCTCCGAAACGACTCTTTGTAATCTTTCCAAGCTAAGGAGTTCCGACATATACAACATCCGTCGGTCAAACGGAGCACATGCTCTGGGAGCAGAAGACAAATTCTGAACGAGGATTCATCGGGCGCCTTTCACGATGCAAGGTATGCTTTGACGAAACACCTACGCTTCTGCTGTTTGTAATTCGGCAAAAACACATCTCTCAAAAGATAATCTCTCTGTTGGATGTAATGAATTATTCGTGTGCCAGTGTGTCGACTACGGACTAGAAACAGAATGGAACGTAAAACTAAAACATAAAGGTTTTGTCACCAACGTAAGGAGTGCATTTGAGGGTCTACAAAATTAACACAAAGCCATGCGTAGGGTAGAAAGACAAGAATGTATTATGTAATAGATAATTTGAGTTACTGAGCTGTACCTCTGGCTCTGCTCGAAATGTGTTCGCAATTTTATTCTCTTTCGGATCAAGGTTATTCACTTTTCCCATGTTACTGACACCGTGTGACCGTACAGTGTTAAACTGAGACCGAAAAATGCAGAGCCTTTACGGAACACTACGTGTGATGATTTTTGTGTGCACGTTGTCCAGTGTAGCGTTTGCAAAGCTTCTCGATGTGAAACGAATGAGTTACCCTTGATCCCACCCACTGACAAGTCATATATACAGAAACCTCGGGGAAATTTTGTTTCTTTCATTGCAATGTGGTGTTGCGTTTTGCACTCTCTCTCTCTCTCTCTCTCTCTCTCTCTCTCTCTCTCTCTCTCTCTCTCTCTCTCTCTCTCTCTCTCTCTCTCCTCTCCTCCCTCCCACCCTCCCATCCTCTCTCTCTCTACTC
>JAWQFJ010001827.1:315585-415585 GCA_034096865.1 Theodoxus fluviatilis | reverse complement strand
GTTAATACTGCCTGCTTCCACTCTCTCCTATTCTTATCCTTGTGATTCATTCCACCTGGAACATTTCAAAGACTGCTTTGCAGCGTTTAGTGTGTGTGGTTTGTTTCTTTTCTTCACATAGAAAATTGTGAGGCATGCCTAATAATTAAAATGATGAATTTAACAAAGTTTTCATCAGCAACCTGTCAGCTTGACAAGAAAAAAAGAGGGGAAAAATAGAATGGTGGCGAGTAAAAGGTTTTTAACCTTTAGAGTGCCGCCAATTTTCGTCATTGCTTTACCCCAGAGCCACAAATTTTATTATGTGTGGTCAAATTTGACACCATGTTTACTTAAAAAATCATCATTTATTACCTATTCAAGCTTTGAAGTAGATTTTTGGAGGGTGAGTAGAAAAATGGATGGCCTACATGGTGCAATTAATGAAAATGCCATAGAATGTTTTTTTCAGCTGCTAAAAAATCATGGAACACAGACAACAACAAATAACAAACAAATTCACTGTGTTTTCCTACACTGCTCTATTTATTCAAGAATACAACAGCTTTTGATGAAAATGCAAAAGTGCATAGAGTCTCCAAGTAATGGAGATACATCTGAAAATGTTTTAGGGTAAAACTAAAACAAAACAAAAAAATCATACAATTACTTACGCTAGGGAAGTCAGCTGAGTCATTTTCATCTGAATCAAGCTTCCCCTCCTCTCGATCTACAGACCACAACACATCCGTCGAAGCACTGTGTTTTCCTACACTGCTCTATTTATTCAAGAATACAACAGCTTTTGATTACTTGGAAATACATCTGAAAATGTTTTAGGGTAAAACAAAACAAAAAATCCTACAATTACTTACGCTAGGGAAGTCAGCCAAGTCATTTTCATCTGAATCAAGCTTCTGCTCCTTTCGATCTACAGACCACAACACATCGTCGAAGCACGTGCTTGCCTCTCTATCCCTCCATCTCCCATCACATCAATGTCAGTAAAGCCTTCGAATTCATATTCTGAGAGTCAGAATGGAAAAATAACTCCACAAGCGCTTCAACTTCTTCATCAGTCGCCATACTGGCAAAGATAAAAATCCTGTTCACAAACGACAAAGACGCAATTTCTTGAAAATTTTCGCAGAAAAGTCGTGCCACATTCTCTCGATAGCCAAAATGGCGGATCTCGTTGCCACGTGATCCCTGCACGAGACTGTGATATTTTTAGAACAGCATGACTCGAAGGCTGCGTTAGGCAAGTAAACAAAGCACGTCACTATCGCTCGGTGCACTGATGCGTCGGCAGATGTCTGGGGAATGTACGCTGTGGCGCATCAATGCGCCGGCGGCGCTCTAAAGGTTAAAGCCCCTCAAAACCTTGTTTGTCCACTTCAGCTGGAGCTGGGCAAGGATGAGGGGTCAAAGGTGCCGATGGGGCCTGACCTGACCTTGGTGGACAAGGTGGCGCTGGCCGTGGGCAGCATCGGAGAGAACATGGCATTCCGTCGCGCCGTCCACCTGACCAAGCCTGAAGGAGGCGTCCTGGCCTTCTATGTCCACAGCACAGGTAGGCGCCATCTTTGTGCAGGCATTGGTGATGTCACAGTCGACGTCTCAGAAGCCTGTCAAGCCTCCGGTGTACAGTACTGTGGTAGTGGTGCCGGTGTGTGTCAGCATGTGCAAGTTTGAGTCTGTGTCAGTTGCTTGTCATGTATGCCACAGAGTCGGTTGCGTTAACATTGTGTCAGGAGTTCTGTTTACTATCAGTATTAGTATTGTGCCTGAGTGTGATAGGCTATGTTAGTATGTGTTGTGTGTTATAGTCTGTTCTTGTATTATGCCTGTGGTGGAGTGTGCTCAATGCCTATTTGTGTCATGGTATGGAAGTGTGCTAGTCAAGGGCCTATGTGTACTCATAGTGCTCATGTGCATTAGTGATGCCTGTGTATATCTGAGTATCTGCATACATCAGTAGTACCTGCTTGTATGAGCAGTGTTTGTGTTGTATGGCAGCATTGTATCATATCTGTACGCAAGTCTGTAGTGACCATATTTCAATGCGTGTTCATAGTATCTCTGTGTGTTAGTGGTGGCCAATTTTCAATGCCTGTCAACAGAATCTCTGAGCATGTTGGTGGCGACTGTGTGTGATGGCCACACTTCAGTGCCTATGGCTGTAGTGGCTCTATGTCTTGTCTGCATGCAAGGGGAAACAGCTCCAAGATGTTTCCAAGCACCGGCTGTGTTGAAGTCCTGGCTGCAGTCTGTGGATGTCCTGTTCCAGAACTGGGTCGAGCCCCCATCCTGGGCTGCGACTTGGGCAAGTTTGGAGCCCTGGTGGAGCTGGAGCGAGTGACGGACTTGTTGGACGAGGATGACGCCAAGGACCTGGGTGTCAAGATCTGCCAGCACATTGTGGGCCTCAACCCGAAGACCATCGGTGAGGAGGAAGACATCACACATCAGGAGGCGGAGGCTGCAGCAGCACCGGAGACGGCAGAGGAAGGAGAGGCCAAGTCTTCTGAAGAGGAAACGCAGCTTCTGCAGCAGGAGTTCATCATGGACACCTCCATGAAGGTCGGAGAAATCCTTCGTGAGAACGGGTTGAGGGTGCGACGCTTTGTTCGATATGAGCGAGGCGAGGAGCTGTCGGAAGATACATCTTCAAGCGATTGACATGGCTGTACCCTAGGTTTGCAAGGAGCGCTGCGATGTATTATGTGCCAGCAGTGTTTGGTGAATTTCTGGATAGATGCATCAAGAACTGAGAGACATATATAGATTATATGCTGAGTACAAGTTATGAAATCGTCTTGGTTAATCAAGACTGTTGATGTTTAAGCATACAAACAAGACATTGCAGGTCTGCTTGCTTGTAAGGATTGTCAGTAAAAGAATGATTTTGAGATGCAAATTGTTTTGTTTATTTCAAATGTTTGTTGAAAGACATGACTAACACAGCATATTCCAACAGTGATAAATCTGTTTTATTGTCTTGTAAAACAGTACATTTGTGCAGAATGACTAACACTCTACCTTTGACATTTGAAATAGCATACTAACCACATTACAACCCCCTTTTTCTCCCAGTAAAGATGTGCAGACACCCCGGACAAGCAATGTCACACTGTAGTTCCCAAAATGACCTACACAATACATGTGCACTGAACTAGTGATGTAACTGATGAACATCAACACCTTGTGTGCAAATCTACAATCACTACACTCATTTTTGATGAAGTATCTACAGCACCCTTGGTGTGGCAAGTCTACACGACAAAGTGAAAATTCACTAACAAAGAGGATGATGGCAGTCGCCTTTTCTTAGCTACTTATTCCTCAAGTTGCTAGAACTTGGAGCAAATGCCACAATAATGATAGGTAAAAAAAAGCCTTTCCACTTAAAAATCTTTCACGCATGGGTCTCATTGTGCAACCCGGGAGTCAGACTTCGGCCGTCACCGTGCTGCTGCAAGAGAGTGATGGCAGGGAGCAGTGTCTGCCCCTGCCCCGATGTCTGGCGTTCCATGCTCCATCTGTGCTCACCCGTGTGCCTCAGATTTTGGTCTCCAAAGCCATATGGACATTCACCAAGATGATGGTTATGACTGACTTACAGGTACAATCATGTGTACATTCTCATAAGAGCCCTCACCTTCTTTGAAGATGCCCACATGAGCAAGAAGCAGGTCAAGCACCAGTCTGGACTTGGACAGGTTGAGGACATGTTTGGTTTCACTGGAAAGGGTTAAAATAAGTTCTAATACTTCCTACCCCGACGGCCGCGCTCAGCAACCACTCAGGTAAATTCAGGTAAATGGCACTGTCTTCCTCGGCCATTGAGAGACCACCACGGTCCTTAAAAAGGGTGGGGGTGTGAGGTAAATTGGATTTGAAGCATGATGCCCAAGCATCTTTTGGGGGAATAAGTGTGGGATGCAGCACAGTGCAGGCTTTGGACAAATTGCTTTTGACACTATGTGATAGAATCACATGAAAAAAAATCAGGCCTCCTTGTGAAGAAACCAAGCTTGGACACATGTGGACCAGCAGGCTGATTCAACGTCCTGCCTCCAAAGTGCACCTGGACAACAATTTTTGCTACAGTAACTCACATCCATGCCAGTTACAGAAGAGGCTAAACCACAGTTGAATTTTTGACAGAACACAGAGTCAGCGACAAATGCATCACACAATTTAACAGCAAGCATTCCAAACTCCTTGATTGTACAGCAGAAGAGGTCACCAACACTGCACATTTAGCAGTGGTTATTCATTGTCAAGACCAGGGAATCAAAGAAAACAAACAAACGAAGCACGACTAAAAAGAAGCAACCATCCAATCAACAATGGCTGGCCTGTCATATATCAATATTTATTTATTAAATGAAAATGAATATGTTTTATGAAAACGGGGGGGGGGGGGGGGGGGGACCCCCAAAATAAAATACTCGAATAACGAGATGAACTCAAATTTGTGGTAACATTTCTCTTGACTGTCTCAGGCTAGGTGTCAAAGCCCAGACAACAACATTAAATATATCATACATCTTCTGCACATGAGCTTTGGTATCCTAAAAAATGATATCGAGTTGATTTGAAAACAAAAATTACAAGTAGATTGTTTAGGAAGTGAAAGCATACTTTATTCTCCCTTCTCCAGGAACAAATACCTCGGGAGCAGATGTGCATATACTTCACCACAACATTCTTGATATTAACAATATTCAATAACTGTCTATACCAATAAACATTTAATAACTGTAAACATATGCATTTGTTTATTTCATATTTCTATGCGGTAAACTTTAAAACACCATTAAAAACAACTTTAAAAAATACATCCAATGCATAACTGCCAATAATGTGATATTGCTGATGTGATTAATACATTTTTTTTTTATCGACCAAGATGAAAAATGTACACAAGACTTCTCAAGTCTTTTTCCTGCTTAGCAGGGAACAAAGCACTCTAGCCTGGAGTTCTGTTGAAGGATTTCAATTGCCCACCATCACATCAACTCATTCTCTCTCTCCATTATGGCATGCCCACCATCACATCAACTCATTCTCTCACTCCATGATTGCATGCCCTTCACTTACAGTACAACTTCTGTCCACCATACAGCGACACTGAGAGGACTTTTGTCAACCGTACAGTTTCACCGAGAAGTAAGAAGAAAAAACCCTCAATGTATAGACTGATGGGAAAGCATGCACACACACACACACACACACACACACACTCTCTCTCTCTCTCTCTCCTCACAGCCAGGTGAAGAGAAGTATGCAGAAGTTTACTGCCACACACAAGCAGTACAAACATTGGTCATGCCATATGGGCTGCCTAGAGCATATACAAATGAAAAGTCAACAACAGCACAGTTCCTTTCATGATGGGAAAAATAATCGAGTGCTCTCCCTTCATTCAGTACGTTTCACACATGGGGTGCATTGTTTAAAGCAAGTATCCTGCAAGGATTGTGCAGGAAACGCCAGGCACGGGCATTGCCTACAGCATCTTGCTCACAAGGAGGCACTCACTCCCAAGGTGGTTTGTCAAAGTAGCTTCAAAGGTACTTAGTCCCGTCTAGCCGCAGGGAACTGGATGACCCAGCCGCAGAGAACTGGATGACCCAGCCGTAGAGAACTGGATGACCCAGCCGCAGAGAACTGGATGACCCAGCCGCAGAGAACCGGATGACCCAAAATGGCAGAGACCATGCCTGTTGGGTTGCTGATCATAGAAAGCAGAGCCTGTACTATGCTTCTCACTCAGAGAATGGAAAAGTGTACACACACACACAGAAGTATTAGCTGTTTGAGTGTTCATTTGTATATTTTGAGGGGTATATGTTTAGGTTATTTTTTGACAAACACTGTTTAAATGTTTTATATCTTTGCATACATGTCCAATCTCTGAATTATGTCCCTTGAATTGATCTGTAGTGTACCGAGCCACCATGTCAAAAAGCTGAATCACTTCCACATGAACTGCTTGAGAAAACTGCTAAAGATCAGGTGGCAAGACAAAGTGCCCAATACGGACGTCCTGGCACAGGCTGACATGCCCAGCAATCACACCATGCTCTGCAAGGCACAACTACGTTGGGGTGGCCACGTCGTACGCATGTCTGATGAGCACCTTCCTAAAAAGGTGTTCTACAGAGAACTCCTGCAGGGCAAGCGATCCCTTGACGGACAAAAGAAAAGGTACAAGGACACCCTAAAAGCCTCTCTAAATAACTGCTGCAATGATCCTGACAGTTGGGAGAGGGTTGCTTCAGACCGCTCTGCCTGGCGCAGTAGAGTCCATGGTGGTGCAGCAGCTTTTGAACAGAGAAGATCGAGTGATGCTGCTGTGAAGCGAGCCACCAGGAAGTCCAGAGCCAGCAGTTCGTCTTCCCCTAGTCAGCCACCTGCATTTCCCTGTCCACACTGCAACAGACTCTTTCGGGCCCGGATTGGTCTCACCAGCCATCTTAGGATCCACAACCAGATGAAATGATGACATCTATGGTCCTCATCGATCCCGATGGACGAACATCAGTGTACCGAGGCACAACATTTTCAACTAAATTGTTTACAATTGAACTTGGGCTGCTTTCTTTTATTTGAAAACATTCCTGTGCCATTCAAGATGTCACCATGGTATGTTCTACCAAGTGAAAAGCTGCCGTGTGTCTGTATCATCAGTTATTTTGTCTATGGGCAACTTCTTCACAGACTCTTGTACCAGGATGCAGCCATGTTCTCAGACATCTGCCTTGCCAATTGATGATTGGCTGTTTTTTAGACGTCTTTCGATGCTTGCTTTGCCTTCGGCTTGCCCTAGAGGAAGGAACCCTGGTAAAAGCAGTGCGCCCTTGATTGACATTGCAGGGCGGTATTCAGTCATCTTGTTTGCATCATATACTTTGGTTGGTATTGAAACCTACAAAACGTCTTGATTCAAGACAAAAATGCTCAGCAAAAACAAAGGAGGCTGAACCCCAGGGTTCAAAGGGCATCTATAGACATCACGTGCACATCGGCTGCTGTCAGGCATTGCAGTCCTTCCCTGTGTGCCAGATCACCCGACGCAAAACACTCCACGCACCAAATCAGATGAGATGCAACAGACATCCTTTTTCCCGCAACGTTTACCGTTCCTTGAAAGGCCTGACCCTGTGGCCGCATCATAATGAAGTAACAACTGTCTTTTTTTTTTTTTTACCGTTCTTTGCCCACAATCAACTGCAGTGAATATTATGGCACGATTTCCCTGATGTTTTTACTCCTGGGTGGGGAGAAGCAATGTGGGTTAAGCATCTTGCTCAAGGATGCAACTCTGTGAACCGCGCAGCTTCGAGCGCAGCTTCGATCGAATCTGGATCTAGGCCAAGTAAAAAAATATTTTTCCCCCCAAGATTTCCTCGGATCCATCACTAGAGTTCTGCTCTGTGCTCAATCCTATAGTATAAAAAAGAAATTTAAAATACATTTCAAAATTGCAACAGTTCTTTGAGACATCATACAGCACTAGAGCATGGCACTTGGCACGGACTGTATTTGGATAAGGGCAAACATTTGTTTTCAGGCTGTTCTTGAATCAACCACTTAATATGTGATCAAAAATCACCGTGACCTATTCGATTCATTTCAATATTGTAACAGTTCATTCTTTAAATCACCTAACAATACTAGAACATGGCATTGACTATTTAGATGAGGGCAAACATGTTTTTTTTAAGGATCAACATCTGATCTTGCTCAATTCAATGGTAAAGAAAATAAGAAATAAAAAAATGTCTAAGACCCATTTCAATCTTCAAGGTATCATATAACAGTACATGTATAGTGAAGTTAGGAGTTTCCAGTCTCTACAAAATGAACCATGCAATCCGAGTAACCGACCCCCACATAAATACCCAAGTCAGAATCCCAAGGACAGTTTGTTGCAGTCTGGCGCCAACAGGTCACTTCAGACGCAATCGGGTTGTTCCGTCTTTGCAGTCTTTTAAGGAACGTACTGGAGGACAGTAGGTAGGGGTGGGTAAGGAATTGACAACTTTCCCCCACCTTTAGTACAGGGTTGGGGGGGTGAGGGGTGGTGGGGGTGGGGGTGGGGGGGGGGGGGGGGGGGCGGAGGCGGGAGGCCCAGCACCCTGGCGCTGATGGTGCACCGTTTTCTGCTTCAGGTTGCACAGCTCCACCCTCAGTCAGAATGACTTATTTTGGCTGTGTGTTTCATGGGAGGAACTTGACAAACCTCAGGCCAGGGATGACACTGCCATCCAAGCCTCTGCAAGGATTGAACTTGCAACGGTACATAACACCTGAGCAAACAGCTGAAATGAGAAGCAGCAGGCAGTGTAATAAAATAATGATCATGGCTGTGCACTTGGGAAGTGCTGGAGAAGAGATTCCGTAATGCAAAAACATGAAAGCCTTTTCTCATGGAAACACATCATTCCATTTCTGGTCTGCAAGAACTTTTTTCCTGAATATATAATGTTCCATTATGCTAGACTGCACCGTTGCTGCTGTTCCCATACCATCCCATGCTGCTGTTCCCATACCACCCCATGCTGCCGTTCCCATACCACCCCATGCTGCTGTTCCCATACCACCCCATGCTGCTGTTCCCATACCACCCCATGCTGCCGTTCCCATACCACCCCTTGCTGCCATTCCCATACCACCCCATGCTGCCATTCCCATATCGCCTCTTGCTGCCATTCCCATACTGCCCCTTGCTGCCATTCCCATACGACCCCTTGCTGCCATTCCGGCTAGCTCTCTAGTTTCCCTACTCAGTTTAGAGGTCACGTGGAGAAGAACAGGAGTGCACCCCAAGATCAACACTTGATGACTAAACCTTGATCAACAAGTCTGAGGAGGAAAAGGTCAGGGGAAGAGCTGTGGCTTAGCTGACAGCCACGCCTGTACTTGAGTGGCAGCAAGGAGATGGGAGGCATGGGGATGTTATACATCTTAAAGTCAACTGAAAACATTTCACTAACTCTTCGCACACTGAAAGGAAATACATTTTTCAGTCAAGGCTGATTTCGTCTGAGGTAAACTTGAGAATCGGTCTGGGATCTTTCACTTTAACCCTTTTCTGACTGACGTGTCACAAACTCAAACAGCAGTTTCTGCCCAGGGTTGCCAACTCAAAAATGCAAAAACGTTGGTGGTTTTAGAAAAATGTCAATAACTCTCTCTTCTGAGCTTCAGTCATCATGGAACTTTAGGATTCAACAGGTCAATGATTATTGCTTCCAAAAGTGGTTGAGTATTTTTGTGCTGGTGGGTGCTTAGCCTAAACAAGAATACTTGTAACCCATTGGAAAAGAGTTTAAATCATGTCATTGTGCTTCACTACATTTAGTCATAATTTCCATCCTAAGCTCCTCTTGTCGTGCTCCCAACAGTAGTGTTGTCCCTGCATTTGAACCAAATAAGACAAAAACAAGAATCGTTACAAAGACTTCAATTCCCCCTATAAAAGTAACTTGGAAAAAACAATTTCCCTATTAGGAAAGCCATAAAGATGGGAGGTAAAATGTGCTCTGTGTGTGCATGTGTGTGTGTGTTTGTGTATGTGTGTGTGTGTGTGAGAGAGAGAGAGAGATAGAGAGAGAGAGAGAGAGAGAGAGGGGGGGGGGGAGCGAGAGAGAGAGAGAGACAGACAGATGGAAAAAGAGCTCTCAAAGTGAAGGATTCTACAGATCACTATTCACAAGCAAAAAATTGAAAGTATTAAAGAAAATCAAGGGAAATCATCCGCAACATTCAATTTCTATCCCAAAAGTGAGAAACAGCCAATGAAATCCAACCAAAACAGCAAAGCAGCAGCAACAAATGCCAACCTTCTTTCCCGCACAAGCAAACCAAGTCTGGGCAGGCACATGACTTAACAACAAGGGGAAGAAGAAACAGAGGCTCACATCTCTCCGTCGCCTGCCGTGGCCCGTCATGTGGGCCTCCATTCCATCTCTCTTTCTCCACGCTCTCTTTCTCCACGCCTTCCTCCCTCCCACTGGAATGTTTCCGAACCAACCTCCATGTAGCGCTACAGCGTTTTAGAGGAAGATGCTGCTTCTTCTTTTGTTTCCTGTACACACTGAAGTCAGACAAGCATTACACTAAAAATTTTACATACTTTTTCTTTTTAAGACACTTTCATAATTCAAAGAAAACCCCAAAGTCTTAGCAAATAGAGTTCTACTTATCACCAATAAATCCTCCACTGTTATAATGCAAAAACCTCTTGTAATACCTGCACGGGATGGACAAAATATGAGTTTCCAAGTCATAAAAGTCAGACACATATTCCACGATTTCTGTCTCAAATCATGTAGTTGCATGAAAGCAGCACACGCTGCCACAAGGAAGAGAGTAAACTTGTCTCTAATGTGAAAAAACAAAAAACAAAAACAAAAAAACTTGTTTCCAAACTCAAGACTTTCATTGCAGAGATACAAACATGACTCATGAGGCAAGACTCAGTCACAATGACAAAACTATTAACAAACAGCCTTTTGCAAGCTCTGGAAAAAATCGTCACAAGCAAATTTTACCATTTGCAAATGGTACATCTTCATCTGTCAAACATCTCATGAAAAATCTACTTACAAAAGAAAACACAAAAAAACACCCCCCACCCCCCACACACTTGGTAAGTGAATGATGAACAAGACTCACTGTTATGCATTCCCAGTTGACATCACACAATACAATTTTGCACCTCAGTGTAGTGTTCTACTCTTTTTTTTTAAAGTCTGAGCAAGATTTCACTTTACCCTGTACAAGATCACAGATAAATATATCTTATACTCCTTTCTCTGAAAACTATCTCATGACAATACATCTTTATTTCTTCTAATTTGCAATAAAGATTTCAAAAATTGTCTTTCTATCTCAGGCTGTAAAACCATGCCAATAATCACTTCAATGTGGAGAAACAACTCTCAACTTGGCTGCTTTGTAAAAAGCACACATGAGCATGTGTGTACACACACAAACTCACACACCAACATTCATGCAGGAGAGCACACTGGCAGCTGCAAGGCAAGACAATTTCAACTAGTGCTAAACAGCACAGATGTGACACCGAAAGTTGCCTCCCCAAAAAAGGAAAAGAAAAAAAGAAGTGAAAATGGGAGAAGATGGATAACGAATAAGAAAGGGGGAAAAAAGGCACAAATGTTACATTTTACCAACAACTACTGTAACATCAACCAACAAGTAACCACCATTTACATCCCAATGATCCACACATGGCAATTCTGTCAATGTCCAAGTCAGTGAGACAGCAGGACCAACGGGAATGTCACAATGCTAAGTTCCAAGTAAACTCCTACGGTACAAAAATAAGTGGTCATCTAATATACATAGAAACATAAGCCATAACATAGTATCTACATACATTATACCAATGAATGAAAACATTCACCTTTGAATGCACAATAAGCCACCCCTTCCTTGTCTGTGTAGCATTCCTAGACACACTTTAAGGCATTTCCACAATAAAATCCAAACAGGAAATTTCACAATACAGTGGTTAAAACCATCTGCGCTTGAGAGAGCACGCCAGTATATCCCCTCACTCCCATGTACGCTGCAACTGAAATCTACCAAAAGTTAAACCCACAGCTTGCTTCTACACTCTAAAACATCTGCTTTGCTATTGTGGGATTTATACTCCTTTTTTTAATTTCTGGTTCTTCAGAGCGGCAATGTCCTGAAATGGCAAACAAAACCTGAAAGTGATTCCATTCTCCATGTGGGGAAAGCAACCTCAACAAGAATCGAGTTATTCTTGGTTCAGCCTGGTTAATAAGACAATTGAAATTTCAAGCATAATTAATGGTAAACAAAGAAAAAACAAACAAATGTAATACTATGATTAAAATACAACAAAATTAAGTATTTACAAATAAATAATTTGTTAAGTAATTTTTAAAAAAAGGGGGGTGGGGGCGGCGGGAGAGGAATTTACATAAAAGACTTTACAATGTAAGTCAAAGTGCAACAAAACAGGTCATCCAGACTACAGAAACAGGACCAGAAAAGTCTCACTGAATACTCATGTGCAGACTATAGAAACAGACTCATGGAATACTCATGTGCAGACTATAGAAACAGACTCATGGAATACTCATGTCCAGACTACAGAAACAGACTCATGGAATACTCATGTCCAGACTACAGAAACAGACTCATGGAATACTCATGTGCAGACTACAGAAACAGACTCATGGAATACTCATGTGCAGACTACAGAAACAGACTCACTGAATACTCATGTGCAGACTACAGAAACAGACTCATGGAATACTCATGTCCAGACTACAGAAACAGACTCATGGAATACTCATGTGCAGACTACAGAAACAGACTCATGGAATACTCATGTCCAGACTACAGAAACAGACTCATGGAATACTCATGTGCAGACTACAGAAACAGACTCATGGAATACTCATGTCCAGACTACAGAAACAGACTCATGGAATACTCATGTCCAGACTACAGAAACAGACTCACTGAATACTCATGTCCAGACTACAGAAACAGACTCATGGAATACTCATGTGCAGACTACAGAAACAGACTCATGGAATACTCATGTGCAGACTATAGAAACAGACTCACTGAATACTCATGTCCAGACTACAGAAACAGACTCACTGAATACTCATGTCCAGACTACAGAAACAGACTCACTGAATACTCATGTGCAGACTACAGAAACAGACTCATGGAATACTCATGTGCAGACTACAGAAACAGACTCATGGAATACTCATGTGCAGACTATAGAAACAGACTCATGGAATACTCATGTCCAGACTGTAGAAACAGACTCACTGAATACTCATGTCCAGACTGTAGAAACAGACTCATGGAATACTCATGTGCAGACTATAGAAACAGACTCATGGAATACTCATGTGCAGACTATAGAAACAGACTCATGGAATACTCATGTGCAGACTGTAGAAACAGACTCATGGAATACTCATGTGCAGACTATAGAAACAGACTCATGGAATACTCATGTGCAGACTACAGAAACAGACTCATGGAATACTCATGTGCAGACTGTAGAAACAGACTCATGGAATACTCATGTCCAGACTACAGAAACAGACTCATGGAATACTCATGTCCAGACTACAGAAACAGACTCACTGAATACTCATGTCCAGACTACAGAAACAGACTCACTGAATACTCATGTCCAGACTACAGAAACAGACTCACTGAATACTCATGTCCAGACTACAGAAACAGACTCACTGAATACTCATGTCCAGACTACAGAAACAGACTCACTGAATACTCATGTCCAGACTACAGAAACAGACTCACTGAATACTCATGTCCAGACTACAGAAACAGACTCATGGAATACTCATGTCCAGACTACAGAAACAGACTCATGGAATACTCATGTCCAGACTACAGAAACAGACTCATGGAATACTCATGTCCAGACTACAGAAACAGACTCATGGAATACTCATGTCCAGACTACAGAAACAGACTCACTGAATACTCATGTGCAGACTACAGAAACAGACTCACTGAATACTCATGTCCAGACTACAGAAACAGACTCATGGAATACTCATGTCCAGACTACAGAAACAGACTCATGGAATACTCATGTCCAGACTACAGAAACAGACTCATGGAATACTCATGTGCAGACTACAGAAACAGACTCATGGAATACTCATGTCCAGACTACAGAAACAGACTCATGGAATACTCATGTGCAGACTACAGAAACAGACTCATGGAATACTCATGTGCAGACTACAGAAACAGACTCATGGAATACTCATGTCCAGACTACAGAAACAGACTCATGGAATACTCATGTGCAGACTACAGAAACAGACTCATGGAATACTCATGTGCAGACTACAGAAACAGACTCATGGAATACTCATGTGCAGACTATAGAAACAGACTCATGGAATACTCATGTGCAGACTGTAGAAACAGACTCATGGAATACTCATGTGCAGACTATAGAAACAGACTCATGGAATACTCATGTGCAGACTACAGAAACAGACTCATGGAATACTCATGTGCAGACTGTAGAAACAGACTCATGGAATACTCATGTCCAGACTACAGAAACAGACTCATGGAATACTCATGTCCAGACTACAGAAACAGACTCACTGAATACTCATGTCCAGACTACAGAAACAGACTCACTGAATACTCATGTCCAGACTACAGAAACAGACTCATGGAATACTCATGTCCAGACTACAGAAACAGACTCATGGAATACTCATGTGCAGACTATAGAAACAGACTCACTGAATACTCATGTCCAGACTACAGAAACAGACTCACTGAATACTCATGTCCAGACTACAGAAACAGACTCACTGAATACTCATGTGCAGACTACAGAAACAGACTCATGGAATACTCATGTCCAGACTACAGAAACAGACTCATGGAATACTCATGTGCAGACTATAGAAACAGACTCACTGAATACTCATGTCCAGACTACAGAAACAGACTCACTGAATACTCATGTCCAGACTACAGAAACAGACTCATGGAATACTCATGTGCAGACTACAGAAACAGACTCATGGAATACTCATGTGCAGACTATAGAAACAGACTCATGGAATACTCATGTCCAGACTACAGAAACAGACTCATGGAATACTCATGTCCAGACTACAGAAACAGACTCATGGAATACTCATGTGCAGACTACAGAAACAGACTCATGGAATACTCATGTGCAGACTACAGAAACAGACTCACTGAATACTCATGTCCAGACTACAGAAACAGACTCACTGAATACTTATGTACTGACTACAGAAACAGGACCGCAATAGAGTCACTGAATGCTTATGTCCAGACTACAGAAACAGACTCACTGAATAGTCATGTCCAGACTACAGAAACAGAACTGCAATAGAGTCGCTGAATACTTACATCCATGAGGATCTTTTTGAATTCTTCATATGCAATATCAAGGTTGTCGTTGACGATGACGTGGTCATAAGATCCCTTCTGATCCGCTGAAATGCAAAGACATGCACAGCTGCTTGTCATGGAGAGACAAACATAAAACTCCTCTCAATTTCTCCAGAACTAAAACTTGTAACAGAGTAACAACTCTTTTGAAGTCACATAAATCTTTCTAGCTTTAACCGATTCATCACTATCATAGCATATACTTAAAGCCCCATCAGACTGAAAATAAATTTAAATGGTGGAATCATCTTAATTATTCCACCACACCGCTGATTCCTTGACGAGGTGTGGTGGCTTGAGTACCTCCATGATCCGGAGAGCCAGGCCAGGGGGAGTGTCAAAACTTCCACCTCTTTTGGTAGCGTTTCGCATACTGGACAGGTCAAAGGGTAGAGGTCAGACAAATATCAGCCAACTCTCCTCGAGTATAAGGGGTATGAGAAGGATCACTCAGACAGAAAAACCATGGGCAGACTGGGCTCATCAGCCATGGCAGGCAGCCAGTCTAGGGGAGGGACCCCCGATACACGTTCTATGGATGAAGTTGGAGATGCAGGACCCCTGCGGTGCCGCCAAACCTCTGCATCATGCAATACGCATCATGATGAATTGCGCGCGGTCGACTTCATGATGTGGTGCTTGTCGTCTGGGGTTCTGCCATGGAGGAAGAGTGCCGGGCCTACAGCCTCGAATGGGCCCAGCCTCAGCTACCGGATGTCACCTCGCCTCTACTTGTCCGACCAGGAGAAGAGGAGTGATGGAAAAATGCTACTGGTCGAGAGAAGACCAAGACCTGACATCAGTGAGGAGCAAGCTCTACGGCAACCTGGAGGAGCTGCGGAGAACAGCTGCATTTGTGCGGGCGACTGGCGCAATCATCTAGCGATCGACACGAAGAAGAAGATCTTAATTATTTATTCAATTATCTATCTCTACAATGGACCTCTTCATATCTTCGGAAAAGCTTCCATAAACGGGCCACACTAGTGGACTCGTCTGAGTAGAGGGGTGTGGAAAAATGGCCAAGCTGGTGGGCAATATAAACTAGCAAGCAACAGCATCTGACTGGCAAGTGACCTTGATTGGTTAATTCTCAGTGAGTTTGCAGTGATTCATCATAAAATGACAAATGAATTTGACAGTTTGAAATTTTTTAAAAGTAAAAACGCAGCCAATCAGATGTGGTGTCCCGCCAGTTTGTGTTTCCCTCCAGCTTGACTTTCTCACACCCCTCACCTAGGAGGAGTCCACTAGTGTGGCCTGTTTATGGACTTCACTTCCCTAGAACCCACCCAGGTTCTTTTACATGTCCCACATAGTGAATTGCTTTTGTCATGGGTCCCTAGTGACTCTGAAATGGAACGAGCCATGCTTTTTCCCCAGGTGTTTTTTTTTACCGCAGGTCCTTCCTTCCAACTTGTGTGAAATCACACTCCCTGAATGGCCCTGGTCTCCCCAATATGGAGTGGTACTTGCTCTACAGTGTTTATTTGTTTGGAGGAGTAAGAAATATCGTCTGTCCACCCTCCTCAAATTCTACTTATGAACTAGTGGTTAACTTTAGCAGATGCTTGATCAAATGCACACTGCTTGAGCATTTCTAATGTAAGCCAGACTTTTTAAAGCTCCTTTGGACCTTGTAAAAAGATTTTGCTCAGCACCGACAACTGAGCCGCTTTTAGTGGCACATTTGTTTTTGTTTTCGGTCACATGGACACACTCTGATTTCTTACACAGCGCTGCCATCTGAGCATTTCTAATAAATGTTGGACCACATTTTGGGAGAAAATACAGATTATTTCTTCCCTCGGGCCTTGCCTGTTGGTTGCTCAACCTACTTGGCTGAGTTCTTTTAAGCATGTCAGAGACTTTGTATGTAGAGTGTTTTACTTCAAATGGCTTTGCATGGAATCAACTCATGTAAAGATGACATTTTTGCCTGTTTTGCATGTGTCTGCAGGAACAATTGCATCAATGATGACACATATTTTATAACACTTCTTCCTGTATCAATGGACACTTTTCTACAACTGATGCCTATTTATTTGACTTCAATCTTGATGTTTGCCAAACTGAAGAAGGACTACCCCAAGACGTTAGCTCTCACACTAAACCAGGGATTCCAACTCCTCAGTCATCTCTGTGACCATTTTTTGTTCTGTCTTTGGGAATCTGGTAGTCCATCTTTATCCTAGGCTGGCTAAGAAATTGGCTAGAACCTCTGGCTTCTGCAGTCAGTAGCTTGTTGAGGGTAGCTCTAAGGAGATGAAGCTTGTGTATTTTTATAAACAAGTCTGATGGGATAGGAAGTTCCTGTAAATACTTTTAGTCTTTTTTTGCTTTGGCCCATCGTTAACGTTGAACCAAAGCTAAAGACACAGGGTTGCAGCCAGTATAACATCCCACATTCTCAATATATTTCAATAAACCCAGATTTTTCCCACCCCAGGGATGGGAAAAATCTGGGTTTATAATATCCTGTGTATTCTTGGCAGTCTGTTTCGAACTAGTGAGTGGACAACACAGTGACCGCCACAGAGAAAAGGGCTGGAGGACCTCAAACAATGCAATGAGCAAATACTGACCATACTCGAAAGCCTCCTTTGCCGATGACAGTCTTCTCTGTAAGCTTTCCCCTGTCTCTGTCCCTCGAGCTGTCAAACGTTGTTCCTGCAAGGCAGTGGTAGGCAAGATGCTATCGTCTTCTAAGCAAAGTAGATAACAACAAGCAACAATAACAAATGCAACTACAGCATCAAGGCCCCAGGTTGTCTACAAGCACCCTGCTAGTCAATCTTTGGACAAGCGTCTCCTGGCTGAGACTAGTAGCAGGTGCCTGCAGTCCTCACAGACCATCAGAATTATATAAGCGCCCTGGACCCTGGAGTGTCTTTAGAAACTCAGCATCTCCAGTGGCTGCCGAGTCCCACAGAAAAGTGCAGTCTCTTGGGCAGATCCATGCATGTACAGATTGGGAAGGAGAATTTTTTAAATTTTTATTGGGGCGGGGGGGCGGGGGAGGAGGGGAGGGGGTGGGGGGAGGGGGGAGAAGAGAGAGGAGGAGAAACCGAGAGACAGACAGAAAGGGGGAGGGAGGGAAGAGGAGGGAAGAGAGACAGACAGAAAGGGGGAGGAGGGGAAGAGAAGGGAAGATGGGAGAGAGAGACACATGGACGAATGGACAGAAGAACAGGTAAATGGATGTATGAACAGATGAATGGATGTATGAAGAGATGGATGAATGGAAAATGAGATGGAAAATGAGATGGACAGACACAAAGACAGACATTCAGAGAACAGACTGCAGAGCAGCATTAAAGATGAGTGCTACCAACAAACCCATGTTGGCTATTGAGGCAAAAAAAGAGAAAAAAAAGTTGTTACCAACCCTATTTTCTTTCAATATTTCAATAAACCCAGATTTCTCCATCCCAGGGATAGAACCACGGCACTGCGCCTTGCACATCGTCCAACCCCAAAGCATGCCTGTCAAAACTTTCAGGGCATTAGGTTGTACAGAAGTGCACTATACAAATGCTATTCATTATTATTATTATTATCAAAAAGACATGGTTTCATTGTCAACCCTGAATTTTGTTTTATTGTTATAAGAAAGAAAGAAAGAAAGAAAGAAAGAAAGAAAGAAAGAAAGAAAGAAAGAAAGAAAGTGAATATAAACAACAAACTCTGCACTGTCCCATCTTCCCTCTGAGCATTATTCAAGTAAAAAGGTGTTTTCAGCGATAGAGAAATTTTGATTTATGTTATGTTCAGATGAATCTACTGTATACATGACTATTTTTCAAACACACACACACACACACACACACACACACACACACAAACACAGTCACACACAAACACACACACACACACACACACACACACACACACAAACACACACACACACACACACACACTCTCAATCTAGCCTCTAAGAAAAAAATAATCAGGCCTATTTACCAACCCGTTTTTTTCTTAACCATGTCACATAACCAGTACTTTTTGGGGGGGGGCCTGACCATCATCTTTTGGACTGAGATGTCTTTTGCCTGAGATGTTGCAAGCCACAGCTCTCATAGCCGCTCTCAGCAGCCACAAGCCGCCGCCGCCTGTGCCACAGCGACAATTTGGAGCCGCTGGTCACAGACCTGCTGCAGCAGCCAGTCCCGCCAGGCACGACGACTCCAGGAGCTCATGCCTGACGGCCAACGCTCGAGACCAGAAAAATCAAACGGCCCTTTTCAGGGCCAACAGATTTTTAAAAAAAGAAAAAATACAATTGGTCGGAAGTATTGTCACGACTTGTCTTTTTTATCTTTTGGACACACAGCTATAAACAGAGAGCATCCATCTAACAAGAATGCTACACAGCTATGAACAGATAGCATCCATCTAACAAGAATGCTACCAAAGCACTCTGGTTGGCTATAAGAGGCCATGTGAACAGATAGAGTTTTACAGCCCATCAGCCTTCATAAGCTATGTAAGGCCACCAAGCATGAAATTCACTAGAACAGTTTACATTTAAGTGCAAATCAAGTCACGATGTCCCTAGTTATTCATCTCTTATCAGTGAGTCTATTCTGACCCCCAACCCACAGGGTGTCCTTCCAAACAAATGGGCATAGTCTATTAGGGAAGAGCAACAATGATAACACTACTACCAATTAGGCCCCTGGTTGGCTACATGCGTTTGGTCAGTCAACGCTTGGCACAGCGTTCTCTGCAGAGGAGTACCTAGTACCTACCATCTGTCAGTCAACGTTTGGCACAGCGTTCTCTGCAGAGTAGGACTTAGTACCTACCATCTGTCAGTCAACGTTTGGCACAGCGTTCTCTGCAGAGAAGTACCTAGTACCTACCATCTGTCAGTCAACGCTTGGCACAGCGTTCTCTGCAGAGGAGTACCTAGTACCTACCATCTGTCAGTCAACGCTTGGCACAGTGTTTTGTACAGAGGAGGACTTGGTACCTACCATCTGTCAGTCAATGCTTGGCAGTGTTTTGTATAGAGGAGGACTTAGTACCTACCATCTGTCACTAGTGTCAGTCAATGCTTGGCAGAGTTTTGTACAGAGGAGGACTCAGTACCTACCATCTGTCAGTCAATGCTTGGCAGAGTTTTGTACAGAGGAGGACTCAGTACCTACCATCTGTCAGTCAATGCTTGGCAGTGTTTTGTACAGAGGAGGACTTAGTACCTACCATCTGTCAGTCAATGCTTGGCAGAGTTTTGTACAGAGGAGGACTCAGTACCTACCATCTGTCAGTCAATGCATGGCAGTGTTTTGTACAGAGGAGGACTTGGTACCTACCATCTGTCAGTCAATGCTTGGCAGTGTTTTGTACAGAGGAGGACTTAGTACCTACCATCTGTCACTAGTGTCAGTCAATGCTTGGCAGTGTTTTGTACAGAGGAGGACTTAGTACCTACCATCTGTCAGTCAATGCTTGGCAGTGTTTTGTACAGAGGAGGACTCAGTACCTACCATCTGTCAGTCAATGCTTGGCAGTGTTTTGTACAGAGGAGGACTTAGTACCTACCATCTGTCAGTCAATGCTTGGCAGTGTTTTGTACAGAGGAGGACTTAGTACCTACCATCTGTCCTAGTCAGTCATGCTTGGCAGTGTTTTGTACAGAGGAGGACTTAGTACCTACCATCTGTCACTAGTGTCAGTCAATGCTTGGCAGTGTTTTGTACAGAGGAGGACTTAGTACCTACCATCTGTCACTGTCAGTCAATGCTTGGCAGTGTTTTGTACAGAGGAGGACTTAGTACCTACCATCTGTCAGTCAATGCTTGGCAGTGTTTTGTACAGAGGAGGACTTAGTACCTACCATCTGTCAGTCAATGCTTGGCAGTGTTTTGTACAGAGGAGGACTTAGTACCTACCATCTGTCACTAGTGTCAGTCAATGCTTGGCAGTGTTTTGTACAGAGGAGGACTTAGTACCTACCATCTGTCAGTCAATGCTTGGCAGTGTTTTGTACAGAGGAGGACTTAGTACCTACCATCTGTCAGTCAATGCTTGGCAGTGTTTTGTACAGAGGAGGACTTAGTACCTACCATCTGTCACAGTGTCAGTCAATGCTTGGCAGTGTTTTGTACAGAGGAGGACTTAGTACCTACCATCTGTCACTAGTGTCAGTCAATGCTTGGCAGTGTTTTGTACAGAGGAGGACTTAGTACCTACCATCTGTCACTAGTGTCAGTCAATGCTTGGCAGTGTTTTGTACAGAGGAGGACTTAGTACCTACCATCTGTCACTAGTGTCAGTCAATGCTTGGCAGTGTTTTGTACAGAGGAGGACTTAGTACCTACCATCTGTCACTAGTGTCAGTCAATGCTTGGCAGTGTTTTGTACAGAGGAGGACTTAGTACCTACCATCTGTCACTAGTGTCAGTCAATGCTTGGCAGTGTTTTGTACAGAGGAGGACTCAGTACCTACCATCTGTCAGTCAATGCTTGGCAGTGTTTTGTACAGAGGAGGACTTAGTACCTACCATCTGTCAGTCAATGCTTGGCAGTGTTTTGTACAGAGGAGGACTTAGTACCTACCATCTGTCACTAGTGTCAGTCAATGCTTGGCAGTGTTTTGTACAGAGGAGGACTCAGTACCTACCATCTGTCAGTCAATGCTTGGCAGTGTTTTGTACAGAGGAGGACTTAGTACCTACCATCTGTCAGTCAATGCTTGGCAGTGTTTTGTACAGAGGAGGACTTAGTACCTACCATCTGTCAGTCAATGCTTGGCAGTGTTTTGTACAGAGGAGGACTTAGTACCTACCATCTGTCACTAGTGTCAGTCAATGCTTGGCAGTGTTTTGTACAGAGGAGGACTTAGTACCTACCATCTGTCAGTCAATGCTTGGCAGTGTTTTGTACAGAGGAGGACTTAGTACCTACCATCTGTCACTAGTGTCAGTCAATGCTTGGCAGTGTTTTGTACAGAGGAGGACTTAGTACCTACCATCTGTCACTAGTGCAGTCATGCTTGGCAGTGTTTTGTACAGAGGAGGACTTAGTACCTACCATGTGTCAGTCAATGCTTGGCAGTGTTTTGTACAGAGGAGGACTTAGTACCTACCATCTGTCACTAGTGTCAGTCAATGCTTGGCAGTGTTTTGTACAGAGGAGGACTTAGTACCTACCATCTGTCACTGTCAGTCAATGCTTGGCAGTGTTTTGTACAGAGGAGGACTTAGTACCTACCATCTGTCAGTCAATGCTTGGCAGTGTTTTGTACAGAGGAGGACTTAGTACCTACCATCTGTCAGTCAATGCTTGGCAGTGTTTTGTACAGAGGAGGACTTAGTACCTACCATCTGTCACTAGTGTCAGTCAATGCTTGGCAGTGTTTTGTACAGAGGAGGACTTAGTACCTACCATCTGTCAGTCAATGCTTGGCAGTGTTTTGTACAGAGGAGGACTTAGTACCTACCATCTGTCACTAGTGTCAGTCAATGCTTGGCAGTGTTTTGTACAGAGGAGGACTTAGTACCTACCATCTGTCAGTCAATGCATGGCAGTGTTTTGTACAGAGGAGGACTTAGTACCTACCATCTGTCACTAGTGTCAGTCAATGCTTGGCAGTGTTTTGTACAGAGGAGGACTTAGTACCTACCATCTGTCACTAGTGTCAGTCAATGCTTGGCAGTGTTTTGTACAGAGGAGGACTTAGTACCTACCATCTGTCACTAGTGTCAGTCAATGCTTGGCAGTGTTTTGTACAGAGGAGGACTTAGTACCTACCATCTGTCACTAGTGTCAGTCAATGCATGGCAGTGTTTTGTACAGAGGAGGACTTAGTACCTACCATCTGTCACTAGTGCAGTCAATGCTTGGCAGTGTTTTGTACAGAGGAGGACTTAGTACCTACCATCGTCACGTGTCAGTCAATGCTTGGCAGTGTTTTGTACAGAGGAGGACTTAGTACCTACTATCTGTCAGTCAATGCTTGGCAGTGTTTTGTACAGAGGAGGACTTAGTACCTACCATCTGTCACTAGTGTCAGTCAATGCTTTGCAGTGTTTTGTACAGAGGAGGACTAAGTACCTACCATCTGTCACTAGTGTCAGTCAATGCTTTGCAGTGTTTTGTACAGAGGAGGACTTAGTACCTACCATCTGTCACTAGTGTCAGTCAATGCTTTGCAGTGTTTTGTACAGAGGAGGACTAAGTACCTACCATCTGTCAGTCAATGCTTGGCAGTGTTTTGTACAGAGGAGGACTCAGTACCTACCATCTGTCAGTCAATGCTTGGCAGTGTTTTGTACAGAGGAGGACTTAGTACCTACCATCTGTCACTAGTGTCAGTCAATGCTTGGCAGTGTTTTGTACAGAGGAGGACTTAGTACCTACCATCTGTCAGTCAATGCTTGGCAGTGTTTTGTACAGAGGAGGACTTAGTACCTATCATCTGTCAGTCAATGCTTGGCAGTGTTTTGTACAGAGGAGGACTTAGTACCTACCATCTGTCAGTCAATGCTTGGCAGTGTTTTGTACAGAGGAGGACTTAGTACCTACCATCTGTCACTAGTGTCAGTCAATGCTTGGCAGTGTTTTGTACAGAGGAGGACTTAGTACCTACCATCTGTCACTAGTGTCAGTCAATGCTTGGCAGTGTTTTGTACAGAGGAGTACTTAGTACCTACCATCTGTCACTAGTGTCAGTCAATGCTTGGCAGTGTTTTGTACAGAGGAGGACTTAGTACCTACCATCTGTCACTAGTGTCAGTCAATGCTTGGCAGTGTTTTGTACAGAGGAGGACTTAGTACCTACCATCTGTCACTAGTGTCAGTCAATGCTTGGCAGTGTTTTGTACAGAGGAGGACTTAGTACCTACCATCTGTCACTAGTGTCAGTCAATGCTTGGCAGTGTTTTGTACAGAGGAGGACTCAGTACCTACCATCTGTCAGTCAATGCTTGGCAGTGTTTTGTATAGAGGAGGACTCAGTACCTACCATCTGTCAGTCAATGCTTGGCAGTGTTTTGTACAGAGGAGGACTTAGTACCTACTATCTGTCAGTCAATGCTTGGCAGTGTTTTGTACAGAGGAGGACTCAGTACCTACCATCTGTCACTAGTGTCAGTCAATGCTTGGCAGTGTTTTGTACAGAGGAGGACTTAGTACCTACCATCTGTCACTAGTGTCAGTCAATGCTTGGCAGTGTTTTGTACAGAGGAGGAATTAGTACCTACCATCTGTCAGTCAATGCTTGGCAGTGTTTTGTACAGAGGAGGACTTAGTACCTACCATCTGTCACTAGTGTCAGTCAATGCTTGGCAGTGTTTTGTACAGAGGAGGAATTAGTACCTACCATCTGTCAGTCAATGCTTGGCAGTGTTTTGTACAGAGGAGGACTCGGTACCTACCATCTGTCAGTCAATGCTTGGCAGTGTTTTGTACAGAGGAGGACTTAGTACCTACCATCTGTCAGTCAATGCATGGCAGAGTTTTGTACAGAGGACTTAGTACCTACCATCTGTC
Source organism: Theodoxus fluviatilis (assembly GCA_034096865.1). NCBI lineage: Eukaryota > Metazoa > Mollusca > Gastropoda > Cycloneritida > Neritidae > Theodoxus > Theodoxus fluviatilis. Next base: position 391,081 of record JAWQFJ010001827.1, on the reverse strand, counting down.
ACTAGTGTCAGTCAATGCTTGGCAGTGTTTTGTACAGAGGAGGACTCAGTACCTACCATCTGTCAGTCAATGCTTGGCAGTGTTTTGTACAGAGGAGGACTTAGTACCTACTATCTGTCAGTCAATGCTTGGCAGTGTTTTGTATAGAGGAGGACTTAGTACCTACCATCTGTCAGTCAATGCTTGGCAGTGTTTTGTACAGAGGAGGACTTAGTACCTACCATTTGTCACTAGTGTCAGTCAATGCATGGCAGTGTTTTGTACAGAGGAGGACTTAGTACCTACCATCTGTCAGTCAATGCTTGGCAGTGTTTTGTACAGAGGAGGACTTAGTACCTACCATCTGTCACTAGTGTCAGTCAATGCTTGGCAGTGTTTTGTACAGAGGAGGACTTAGTACCTACTATCTGTCAGTCAATGCTTGGCAGTGTTTTGTACAGAGGAGGACTTAGTACCTACCATCTGTCACTAGTGTCAGTCAATGCATGGCAGTGTTTTGTACAGAGGAGGACTTAGTACCTACTATCTGTCACTAGTGTCAGTCAATGCATGGCAGTGTTTTGTACAGAGGAGGACTTAGTACCTACCATCTGTCACTAGTGTCAGTCAATGCTTGGCAGTGTTTTGTACAGAGGAGGACTTAGTACCTACCATCTGTCACTAGTGTCAGTCAATGCATGGCAGTGTTTTGTACAGAGGAGGACTTAGTACCTACTATCTGTCACTAGTGTCAGTCAATGCTTGGCAGTGTTTTGTACAGAGGAGGACTTAGTACCTACCATCTGTCACTAGTGTCAGTCAATGCATGGCAGTGTTTTGTACAGAGGAGGACTTAGTACCTACCATCTGTCAGTCAATGCATGGCAGTGTTTTGTACAGAGGAGGACTTAGTACCTACTATCTGTCACTAGTGTCAGTCAATGCATGGCAGTGTTTTGTACAGAGGAGGACTCAGTACCTACTATCTGTCAGTCAATGCATGGCAGTGTTTTGTACAGAGGAGGACTTAGTACCTACCATCTGTCACTAGTGTCAGTCAATGCTTGGCAGTGTTTTGTACAGAGGAGGACTTAGTACCTACCATCTGTCAGTCAATGCTTGGCAGTGTTTTGTACAGAGGAGGACTTAGTACCTACCATCTGTCACTAGTGTCAGTCAATGCATGGCAGTGTTTTGTACAGAGGAGGACTCAGTACCTACCATCTGTCAGTCAATGCATGGCAGTGTTTTGTACAGAGGAGGACTTAGTACCTACCATCTGTCAGTCAATGCTTGGCAGTGTTTTGTACAGAGGAGGACTCAGTACCTACCATCTGTCAGTCAATGCTTGGCAGTGTTTTGTACAGAGGAGGACTTAGTACCTACCATCTGTCACTAGTGTCAGTCAATGCATGGCAGTGTTTTGTACAGAGGAGGACTTAGTACCTACCATCTGTCAGTCAATGCATGGCAGTGTTTTGTACAGAGGAGGACTTAGTACCTACCATCTGTCACTAGTGTCAGTCAATGCTTGGCAGTGTTTTGTACAGAGGAGGACTTAGTACCTACCATCTGTCACTAGTGTCAGTCAATGCTTGGCAGTGTTTTGTACAGAGGAGGACTTAGTACCTACCATCTGTCAGTCAATGCATGGCAGTGTTTTGTACAGAGGAGGACTCAGTACCTACCATCTGTCACTAGTGTCAGTCAATGCATGGCAGTGTTTTGTACAGAGGAGGACTTAGTACCTACCATCTGTCAGTCAATGCTTGGCAGTGTTTTGTACAGAGGAGGACTTAGTACCTACCATCTGTCACTAGTGTCAGTCAATGCTTGGCAGTGTTTTGTACAGAGGAGGACTTAGTACCTACCATCTGTCAGTCAATGCTTGGCAGTGTTTTGTACAGAGGAGGACTTAGTACCTACCATCTGTCAGTCAATGCTTGGCAGTGTTTTGTACAGAGGAGGACTTAGTACCTACCATCTGTCACTAGTGTCAGTCAATGCTTGGCAGTGTTTTGTACAGAGGAGGACTTAGTACCTACCATCTGTCACTAGTGTCAGTCAATGCTTGGCAGTGTTTTGTACAGAGGAGGACTTAGTACCTACCATCTGTCACTAGTGTCAGTCAATGCTTGGCAGTGTTTTGTACAGAGGAGGACTTAGTACCTACCATCTGTCACTAGTGTCAGTCAATGCATGGCAGTGTTTTGTACAGAGGAGGACTTAGTACCTACCATCTGTCACTAGTGTCAGTCAATGCTTGGCAGTGTTTTGTACAGAGGAGGACTTAGTACCTACCATCTGTCACTAGTGTCAGTCAATGCTTGGCAGTGTTTTGTACAGAGGAGGACTTAGTACCTACCATCTGTCAGTCAATGCTTGGCAGTGTTTTGTACAGAGGAGGACTCAGTACCTACCATCTGTCAGTCAATGCTTGGCAGTGTTTTGTACAGAGGAGGACTTAGTACCTACCATCTGTCACTAGTGTCAGTCAATGCTTGGCAGTGTTTTGTACAGAGGAGGACTTAGTACCTACCATCTGTCAGTCAATGCTTGGCAGTGTTTTGTACAGAGGAGGACTTAGTACCTACCATCTGTCCTAGTCATCATGCTTGGCAGTGTTTTGTACAGAGGAGGACTTAGTACCTACCATCTGTCAGTCAATGCTTGGCAGTGTTTTGTACAGAGGAGGACTTAGTACCTACCATCTGTCACTAGTGTCAGTCAATGCTTGGCAGTGTTTTGTACAGAGGAGGACTTAGTACCTACCATCTGTCACTAGTGTCAGTCAATGCTTGGCAGTGTTTTGTACAGAGGAGGACTTAGTACCTACCATCTGTCACTAGTGTCAGTCAATGCTTGGCAGTGTTTTGTACAGAGGAGGACTTAGTACCTACCATCTGTCACTAGTGTCAGTCAATGCTTGGCAGTGTTTTGTACAGAGGAGGACTTAGTACCTACCATCTGTCACTAGTGTCAGTCAATGCTTGGCAGTGTTTTGTACAGAGGAGGACTTAGTACCTACCATCTGTCACTAGTGTCAGTCAATGCTTGGCAGTGTTTTGTACAGAGGAGGACTTAGTACCTACCATCTGTCAGTCAATGCTTGGCAGTGTTTTGTACAGAGGAGGACTTAGTACCTACCATCTGTCAGTCAATGCTTGGCAGTGTTTTGTACAGAGGAGGACTTAGTACCTACCATCTGTCAGTCAACGCTTGGCAGTGTTTTGTACCTACCAGGTCTTTGAAGGTCTTAGGCCTGATGAAGAGGAAGCGAGGTGGGGGTTTGAGGCCTGCCTTTTTGATACTTTGGATGCCGTTCACCTCCACGTCCATGACACACAGTCGGCCACTGCTCTGGATGTCCAGCACGGCCTTTTTGCTGCAATACAATTCAGTATGTGCAATACAATACAGTATGTGCAATACAATACAGTATGTGCAATACAATACAGTATGTGCAATACAAATTAAAATGCAATACATTAAGTACAGTACAGCACAACACAATGCAACAATACAATACAATGCAATACAAATCAATATAGTACAGTACTGCACTGCAATTCACGGCAATATTGATGCATTTTCAACTGAAAACAATAATGCAGCACAACACAATTCAATACAATACACTAAAGTAATAAGTACATTGCTGTTTTAATGCTAATCTAAACAACACAACACAAAAGTTCTTACCAATGAAATGCAATGCATTTGGTTCCAGGTGATAAAGGACATTACACCTCTTTCAACAATACACACAACACCACATAGTAAACACACAACAAAATATCACGTAACACAACATTAAATTTGTGTGATAACGCCACACAGTCTCACAGGGGGGCTACGGATAATAATAATAATAATAATAATAATAATAATAATAATAATAATAATACAGATTATACGCACATACCTTCCCTAATAGGCAAGCTCATGGCGTTTACAATGAAAAGTCCACACTCATACAAAGCATTCCAACTCTCGCACACTGTACAGTTGAAATAAAAGAAGAGTTAAATACAATACAATTAATTAACATAGCAGGCAATAAACAAAACACGAAACACAAAAGAGGCGCCTTGTGAAGCACCTCACTGCTCATCAGGAAAGACTGACCGGAACAGGTGTGTCGTAAGGGAGGTTTTGAACTGGGACATGGAATCAGAGTGACGGACCGGGAAAGGTGGGCTATTCCACGTTACAGGGCCGATGTAAGAAAAAGCTCGCTGTCCTTGGGTTTTCTTTTTGCGACGGGGGACATTTAACGTTTTGGTGTCTGCAGCTGAATGGTTATTTCTAGCGGGGGTGTAGACAGTGAGAATTGAAACACAGAGTGGCTAGCTTATACTCTATCCTCTGAGCGACAGGGAGCCAATGCAGTGCACGAAGGAGTTTGGATGTGGGAGTTCTCTTGGGACATCTAAAAACTAATCTAACAGCAGTGTTTTGAACTTTTTGCAGTTTGTTTAGCAGAGTGTCAGAAATGCCGGCAAGAAGAGAATTTCCATAATCAAGACGGGACAGAACAAGGGAAGTGACAAGGGTTTGAGTGGCCTGTTGTGAAAGATAGTGATGAATAGTGCCAATTTTCCTTAACTCGTAGTAAGCTAACTGGCAAACTTTGTTCACATGAACTCTCATAGAAAGATCATCATCGCACATGACACCTAAATTTCTAACAGACTTTGAGAATTCTATCTCACTCTGACCTATGGTTAGTTTCAGGGCCTGATCGAATTCGCCTCTACCCCCAACCAGGAGAGCTTCGGTCTTTGAATCATTAAGTTTGAGTTTGTTCTGGGTCATCTACTGTTTTACATCAGAAATACAAAGTTCACTTGCAGAGAGAAGAGGTTGGATTTGACTGGGATGAGTGGAGTTGTAGAGTTGCGTGTCATCAGCAAATTCACTGTGTGAGAATGAATGGCTGTCAATTACGTTGGGAAGTGGTTGGGTGTACAGTAGAAACAGCAGAGGACCCAGAACCGAGCCCTGTGGGACTCCGTATTTTAGCGGGGCAGGATCAGAAGCAATACCCTGGATCAAAACAGTCTGCCTACGTTCTGAGATATATGATTTCAGGAAGGAGAGTGCTGTGTTGTCAATGCCAAAAACATGTCTTAGACGGGAGAGAAGAATTCCATGATCTTATTGTGTCAAATGCAGCACTCAAATCTAACAACGTGAGAAAATGTCCCCATCATCCAATGGAAGCTATGGTCATAGAGTTTTTGGGCCTAACTCTACAATGAAAATACCACACAATGAAGAGCAGATGCATGGACAGCAAGAAAAGAAATGTTGGCATCCTGTGTCCACTTGTCCAGCAGCAAAACAGACACCATCAGCAGTGCTCCAGGCCGGAATACCACCTTGGTAAACAGTTTAAGATGCCCAGGCAAACATCTTGTCACAAAATGACCACCAGGGTTTATAAGTTTTTACTGCAGTCTACTGATGAATGACCAGCTAGTTGGTCCAGGAATGGCTGTCCCTCATACTTTGATATTAATAATTACCCACAGTCATATGGCTTTGAAAAGAACTCTGTAGAGATCAAATGTTCATTCACAAAGGTTGTCTGGTATTAAAGATACACTTTCACAGCCAGATCAAACTATGAACTGATGTGTGTGTGTGTGTGTGTGTGTTGTGTGTGGTGTGTGTGTGGTGTGTGTGTGTGGTGTGTGTGTAGCACACAAAACCTTATATAAAGGGATGGAAATTTGGGATTGGAAAAGAGGATTTGATACTAAGAGCTTTCTGTAAATCTGTGTAGCCTGATGTGCAGTTTTTAAAGATTTTTATTTTATTTGTGGTCATTGGTTTTGCTTTTGTTCTCAGGTTTCTTTTCATTTAATGAGATAGAGTTCCAGATTGAAAGGTGTGTAGGTGTACATCTGGAATGAGTCAATTGCTTGTGGCGTCTTCCTTCTTAAATGTGATTAGTGACTGAGGAAGGAATTTCCCTTATTTATTTTCTTTTTTACTGTCGATTGATGTGTCAGAACAGAACAGAACAGAACAGAGCAGAACGGTTTATTTGTGAAAGGTCATTTGGCCCATTACAAAGGGGGGGGGGGGGGGGGGGGATTCATACACATACAAGACAAACTAATATAAATTAATTCATGGACACAGTGGGTGTAGCATTAGTGTCAAGGTCAGACTTGTTTCTTCTCCGTTTCAGGGCTTTGTAAATAAACCAAGCAAGCAAATGACTTTTGGTGCCTGTGTACATCATGACTTGTTGAAATTTCATTCTGTACATTTCTTGAGGGCAGTTAAGAAAATATGGCCTGAAACAATCATATTCATGACATGCAAACAAAAGATGCTCCTCGTTCTCCATTTGCCCACAGAATTGGCAAGATAATAAATTGTTATCAGCGTTTGCGGTGTATCTCTTTGCATGACAGTTTATTTCACTAACGCCCATTCTAAATCTTGCTTAGGATGCTCTAGCAGGCATAGGCAGACTTTGTAGATAAGATTCCATATCATGGTTTGGTTTAAATAGGAAATACTTGCTTAGTCGGCTGCTTTTATTTACAGATGATGCCCAAGCCTGTTTATAACAATCTTTTAGTCTCTGTTCTAGCTGACATAGAAAGAGTTTCCTACATCCAACTCCTTGATTGTACCAAGCCTCTCCAAACCCATAACTGCATAGCAATTGTTTCATTCTGAGGGCCCAGCATGGCACATTCTTGTTAGCTAGGTCTAGAGACATAGCATAAGCTTTTCTGGGCAGTCTATCGCTTTCCAGTGTCTGTAGTTTCAACCAGTATCGTACCGCTCTGAGAGATGTAAAGTTCTACGTATAAAGGGATTCTGCCCAAGTCCCCCAGAACTGCGTTGTTTGTCGATTGATGTGTTGAGCCAGCAATACCAACCCCAATCTTGACAGATGGGGTCTAGGAGGTAGTTCCCCACCTCTAAAAAGCCACTAAAAAGATATGTTTTGAGTCTTCTTTTAAAGTGGGAGAGTTTGGAAGACTTTCTCAGCAGTTCTGGAATCTGGTTCCAAGAATTTGGTCCCACAAAACTGAGGGATCAGTGGCCACAGACACTCAGAGGAGTTTTCCTGTGGAAGATCTGAAGTTCCTGGCTGGTTTGTAACCTACAAGTAGTGCTCCTCAGTAAGCTGAAGAATAACTTTGGAAATAAAGCCAAAATCTGCAGAGCGATGAAACACGCAGGCTGTTAGGCACTTGAACACAACTCATTCGGCAGAGGACAATTTTCCCCCTTTACCATGCTAAACCTTGCCCGTGCTCCTTACCTTGTCCCATAGTAATTTCCTGAGAACTTGGCATGCTCCAGAAACTCATTTTTCTTTATCATATCTTCAAACTTTGGAAATTCAACAAAGTGGTAATCTGGAATGACAACAACATAAATTTTAGCAAGAAAACTTCTATAAGAAAATGCATATGAATGACAACAGTGCCACTACTTAACCTGGCACTCTGCTGTGTAGGCACATTAGGCATGTTCTGTGCTCCCTACTAGTATAAGCATTGCTGTACGGACGAATGTACCATGTTCAAATGAAACATTCTCTGTCAAGGAAAAATCTACTCTGTAGCATGCATTTTAACACTCTTTGCAAGTTCCTTCATCACAAAGTTACAAGTGATCAAGATTTATGAGATTTCTACTTTACCATCACCACCACCATTACCACCAAAAACAACAACAACTACCACACACAAACAAGAAGGGCAAAGCCCATATGACTCACATGATTGACCTTGACATGACCTTGACCTTCAAGTGCCCCTCAAGGTCAAGGTCAAACAACTAAACCTAGCAATGACATCATACACTAAGAAATGTTTTACACATTTTTCCTACCAAAATACATGTGGCCTTGACCCAAGGTCAAGGTCATCCAAGGTCATGCAACACAAAGCTGTTAATTCAAGACATAGGAAGCACAATGGTGCTTATTGGCACTTTCTACCATGAGATATGGTCACTTTTAGTGGTTAACTACCCCATTTTGGTCACATTTCATAAGGGTCAAAGTGACCTTGACCTTGATGACATGTGACCAAATGTGTCTCATGATGAAGGTATAACATGTGCCCCACATAATTATTACGTTTGAAACAGTTATCTTCCATAGTTCAGGGTCAAGGTCACTTCAAAATATGTATACAATCCAACTTTGAAGAGCTCCTGTGACCTTGACCTTGAAGAAAGGTCAACCAAACTGGTATCAAAAGATAGGGCTTACTTTGCCCTATATACCATATATAGGTCAGGTATCCAATCTCAAAAACTTCAGAGAAAATTGAGAAAATGTGAAAAATTACTGTTTTTTAGACAACATTTATGGCCCCTGCGACCTTGACCTTCAAGCAAGGACAAGTCACTATGTATGTTTTTTGAGGCCTTGTCATCATACACCATCATGCCACATTTGGTATTGATAGACTTAATAGTCTCTGAGAAAAATCCAACGTTAAAGTTTTTGGACGCCCGGACCGGACGCCCGGACGCACGAAACGGGTGAGTACATAGACTCACTTTTGCTTCGCATGTGAGTCAAAAAGCCAGTTGTACAGTAATTAATGAAATAAGTAAGATCTTGGCGAGCTAAATGCAGGCCTCCTGAAAAATGTTTAAAAGGCAGAGTTACATAGAAAATCCCTAACACAGAGATACCAAGTTTGGCAACATGAATGTCTGGAACAGCAATTAATGTGTAGTGTCTCAATTTACTATGTTTTCCATTTGCTACCAGTCCTCTACCAACCTTTGCCACCACTAAAGAGATGATGAATCTCTCAGTTTTTCCTACTCATTGTTCTAAATTTAGCAACCACGCCCGCAGCTCTTCTCCAACATTATTAAGAGCTCAATGTATTAATCAGCTATGGAAGGAAAACATAGGAAAGGGGGGGGGGGGGGGGGGGTGGGGGGGGGGGTGTGGAGGGGAGTAGGCTGGTGGCTAGGGGAATTAGAGGAATGCACGCTGTGAAGTATGGGAATGGCAGTAAGGGGCAGTATGGGAACGGCCCTAAGGGAATGGCAGTAAGGGGCAGTATGGGAATGGCAGTAAGGGGCAGTATGGGAAACGACAGTAAGGGGCAGTATAATATAGTTTATTTACGCACATACCTTCCCTTGACAGGCAAGCTCATGGCATTTACAATCCAAAGAATCAACACTCATACAACCGTTCAACACCACATTCCTACAAAAACTCACACACTACACACATGGCAGTAAGGGGCAGTATGGGTATGGCATCAAGGGGCAGTGTGGGAATGGCAGCAAGGACAGTGTGAGAATGGCAGCAAGGGGCAGTATGGGAATGGCAGCAAGGGGCAGTATGAGAATGGCATCAAGGGGCAGTATGGGAATGGCAGCAAGGGGCAGCAAGGGAATGGCAGCAAGGGGCAGTATGAGAATGGCAGCAAGGGGCAGCAAGGGAATGGCAGCAAGGGGCAGTATGGGAATGGCAGCAAGGGGCAGTATGGGAATGGCAGCAAGGGGCAGTATGAGAATGGCATCAAGGGGCAGTATGGGAATGGCAGCAAGGGAATGGCAGCAAGGGGCAGTATGGGAATGGCAGCAAGGGGCAGTGTGGGAATGGCAGTAAGGGGCAGTATGGGAATGGCAGCAAGGGGCAGTATGAGAATGGCTGCAAGGGGCAGCAAGGGAATGGCAGCAAGGGGCAGTATGAGAATGGCAGCAAGGGGCAGTATGGGAATGGCAGCAAGGGAATGGCAGCAAGGGGCAGTATGGGAATGGCTGCAAGGGGCAGCAAGGGAATGGCAGCAAGGGGCAGTATGAGAATGGCAGCAAGGGAATGGCAGCAAGGGGCAGTATGGGAATGGCAGCAAGGGGCAGTATGAGAATGGCAGCAAGGGAATGGCAGCAAGGGGCAGTATGGGAATGGCAGCAAGGGAATGGCAGCAAGGGGCAGTATGGGAATGGCAGCAAGGGGCAGTATGGGAATGGCAGCAAGGGAATGGCAGCAAGGGGCAGTATGGGAATGGCAGCAAGGGGGAGTATGGGAATGGCAGCAAGGGGCAGTATGGGAATGGCAGCAAGGGGCAGTATGGGAATGGCAGCAAGGGGGAGTATGGGAATGGCAGCAAGGGGTAGTATGGGAATGGCAGCAAGGGGTAGTATGGGAATGGCAGCAAGGGGCAGTATGGGATTGGCAGTAAGAGGCAGTATGGGAATGGCAGCAGGGGGGAGTATGGGAATGGCAGCAAGGGGGAGTATGGGAATGGCAGCAAGGGGTAGTATGGGAATGGCAGCAAGGGGCAGTATGGGAATGGCAGCAAGGGGTGCTATGGGAATGGCAGCAAGGGGGAGTATGGGAATGGCTGCAAGGGGCAGTATGGGAATGGCAGCAAGGGGCAGTATGGGAATGGCAGCAAGGGGCAGTGTGGGAATGGCAGCAAGGGACAGTGTGAGAATAGCAGCAAGGGGCAGTATGAGAATGGCAGCAAGGGAATGGCAGCAAGGGGCAGTATGGGAATGGCAGCAAGGGGCAGTATGGGAATGGCAGTAAGGGGCAGTGTGGGAATGGCAGTAAGGGGCAGTGTGGGAATGGCAGCAAGGGGGAGTATGGGAATGGCAGCAAGGGGCAGTATGGGAATGGCTGCAAGGGAATGGCAACAAGGGGCAGTATGGGAATGGCTGCAAGGGGCAGTGTGGGAATGGCAGCAAGGGGCAGTGTGGGAATGGCAGCAAGGGAATGGCAACAAGGGGCAGTATGGGAATGGCAGCAAGGGAATGGCTGCAAGGGGCAGTATGGGAATGGCAGCAAGGGAATGGCAACAAGGGGCAGTATGGGAATGGCAACAAGGGGCAGTATGGGAATGGCTGCAAGGGAATGGCAACAAGGGGCAGTATGGGAATGGCAACAAGGGGCAGTATGGGAATGGCTGCAAGGGAATGGCAACAAGGGGCAGTATGGGAATGGCAACAAGGGGCAGTATGGGAATGGCTGCAAGGGAATGGCAACAAGGGGCAGTATGGGAATGGCAACAAGGGGCAGTATGGGAATGGCTGCAAGGGAATGGCAACAAGGGGCAGTATGGGAATGGCAACAAGGGGCAGTATGGGAATGGCAACAAGGGGCAGTATGGGAATGGCAACAAGGGGCAGTATGGGAATGGCAACAAGGGGCAGTATGGGAATGGCAGCAAGGGACAGTATGGGAATGGCAACAAGGGGCAGTATGGGAATGGCAACAAGGGGCAGTATGGGAATGGCAACAAGGGGCAGTATGGGAATGGCTGCAAGGGAATGGCAACAAGGGGCAGTATGGGAATGGCAACAAGGGGCAGTATGGGAATGGCAACAAGGGGCAGTATGGGAATGGCTGCAAGGGAATGGCAACAAGGGGCAGTATGGGAATGGCAACAAGGGGCAGTATGGGAATGGCTGCAAGGGAATGGCAACAAGGGGCAGTATGGGAATGGCAACAAGGGGCAGTATGGGAATGGCTGCAAGGGAATGGCAACAAGGGGCAGTATGGGAATGGCAACAAGGGGCAGTATGGGAATGGCAACAAGGGGCAGTATGGGAATGGCAACAAGGGGCAGTATGGGAATGGCTGCAAGGGGCAGTATGGGAATGGCAACAAGGGGCAGTATGGGAATGGCAACAAGGGGCAGTATGGGAATGGCTGCAAGGGAATGGCAACAAGGGGCAGTATGGGAATGGCAACAAGGGGCAGTATGGGAATGGCTGCAAGGGAATGGCAACAAGGGGCAGTATGGGAATGGCAACAAGGGGCAGTATGGGAATGGCAACAAGGGGCAGTATGGGAATGGCAACAAGGGGCAGTATGGGAATGGCAACAAGGGGCAGTATGGGAATGGCAGCAAGGGACAGTATGGGAATGGCAACAAGGGGCAGTATGGGAATGGCCACAAGGGGCAGTATGGGAATGGCGGTATGGGAATGGACACAAGGGGCGGTATGGGAATGGACACAAGGGGCGGTATGGGAATGGACACAAGGGGCGGTATGGGAATGGCTGCAAGGGAATGGCAACAAGGGGCAGTATGGGAATGGCAACAAGGGGCAGTATGGGAATGGCAACAAGGGGCAGTATGGGAATGGCTGCAAGGGAATGGCAACAAGGGGCAGTATGGGAATGGCAGCAAGGGAATGGCAACAAGGGGCAGTATGGGAATGGCAACAAGGGGCAGTATGGGAATGGCAACAAGGGGCAGTATGGGAATGGCAACAAGGGGCAGTATGGGAATGGCAACAAGGGGCAGTATGGGAATGGCAACAAGGGGCAGTATGGGAATGGCAACAAGGGGCAGTATGGGAATGGCAACAAGGGGCAGTATGGGAATGGCTGCAAGGGAATGGCAACAAGGGGCAGTATGGGAATGGCAACAAGGGGCAGTATGGGAATGGCAACAAGGGGCAGTATGGGAATGGCTGCAAGGGAATGGCAACAAGGGGCAGTATGGGAATGGCAGCAAGGGAATGGCAACAAGGGGCAGTATGGGAATGGCAGCAAGGGAATGGCAACAAGGGGCAGTGTGGGAATGGCAGCAAGGGAATGGCAACAAGGGGCAGTATGGGAATGGCAACAAGGGGCAGTATGGGAATGGCTGCAAGGGAATGGCAACAAGGGGCAGTATGGGAATGGCAGCAAGGGGCAGTGTGGGAATGGCAGCAAGGGAATGGCAACAAGGGGCAGTATGGGAATGGCAACAAGGGGCAGTATGGGAATGGCAGCAAGGGGCAGTATGGGAATGGCAACAAGGGGCAGTATGGGAATGGCTGCAAGGGGCAGTATGGGAATGGCAGCAAGGGGCAGTGTGGGAATGGCAGCAAGGGAATGGCAACAAGGGGCAGTATGGGAATGGCAACAAGGGGCAGTATGGGAATGGCAACAAGGGGCAGTATGGGAATGGCAACAAGGGGCAGTATGGGAATGGCAACAAGGGGCAGTATGGGAATGGCAACAAGGGGCAGTATGGGAATGGCTGCAAGGGGTAGTATGGGAATGGCTGCAAGGGGTAGTATGGGAATGGCAGCAAGGGGCAGTGTGGGAATGGCAACAAGGGGCAGTATGGGAATGGCTGCAAGGGGCAGTATGGGAATGGCAGCAAGGGGCAGTGTGGGAATGGCAGCAAGGGAATGGCAACAAGGGGCAGTATGGGAATGGCAACAAGGGGCAGTATGGGAATGGCAACAAGGGGCAGTGTGGGAATGGCAACAAGGGGCAGTATGGGAATGGCAACAAGGGGCAGTATGGGAATGGCAGCAAGGGAATGGCAACAAGGGGCAGTATGGGAATGGCAGCAAGGGAATGGCAACAAGGGGCAGTATGGGAATGGCAACAAGGGGCAGTATGGGAATGGCTGCAAGGGAATGGCAACAAGGGGCAGTATGGGAATGGCAGCAAAGGGCAGTGTGGGAATGGCAGCAAGGGAATGGCAACAAGGGGCAGTATGGGAATGGCTGCAAAGGAATGGCAACAAGGGGCAGTATGGGAATGGCAGCAAGGGAATGGCAACAAGGGGCAGTATGGGAATGGCAACAAGGGGCAGTATGGGAATGGCAGCAAGGGGCAGTGTGGGAATGGCAGCAAGGGAATGGCAACAAGGGGCAGTATGGGAATGGCAGCAAGGGAATGGCAACAAGGGGCAGTATGGGAATGGCTGCAAGGGAATGGCAACAAGGGGCAGTATGGGAATGGCAGCAAGGGAATGGCAACAAGGGGCAGTATGGGAATGGCTGCAAGGGAATGGCAACAAGGGGCAGTATGGGAATGGCAACAAGGGGCAGTATGGGAATGGCAGCAAGGGAATGGCAACAAGGGGCAGTATGGGAATGGCAGCAAGGACAGTGTGGGAATGGCAGCAAGGGACAGTGTGAGAATAGCAGCAAGGGGCAGTATGAGAATGGCAGCAAGGGAATGGCAACAAGGGGCAGTATGGGAATGGCAGCAAGGGGCAGTATGGGAATGGCTGCAAGGGAATGGCAACAAGGGGCAGTATGGGAATGGCAGCAAGGGAATGGCAACAAGGGGCAGTATGGGAATGGCAGCAAGGGGCAGTGTGGGAATGGCAGCAAGGGACAGTGTGAGAATAGCAGCAAGGGGCAGTATGAGAATGGCAGCAAGGGAATGGCAACAAGGGGCAGTATGGGAATGGCAGCAAGGGGCAGTATGGGAATGGCTGCAAGGGGCAGTATGAGAATGGCAGCAAGGGGCAGTATGAGAATGGCAGCAAGGGGCAGTATGAGAATGGCAGCAAGGGGCAGTATGAGAATGGCAGCAAGGGAATGGCAGCAAGGGGCAGTATGAGAATGGCAGCAAGGGGCAGTATGGGAATGGCAGTAAGGGGCAGTATGGGAATGGCAGCAAGGGGTAGTATGGGAATGGCAGCAAGAGGCAGTATGGGAATGGCAGCAAGGGGCAGTATGAGAATGGCAGCAAGGGGCAGTATGAGAATGGCAGCAAGGGGCAGTATGAGAATGGCAGCAAGGGAATGGCAGCAAGGGGCAGTATGAGAATGGCAGCAAGGGAATGGCAGCAAGGGGTAGTATGGGAATGGCAGCAAGAGGCAGTATGGGAATGGCAGTAAGGGGCAGTATGGGAATGGCAGTAAGGGGCAGTATGGGAATGGCAGCAAGGGGGAGTATGGGAATGGCAGCAAGGGGCAGTATGAGAATGGCAGCAAGGGAATGGCAGCAAGGGGCAGTATGAGAATGGCAGCAAGGGAATGGCAACAAGGGGCAGTATGGGAATGGCAGCAAGGGGCAGTATGGGAATGGCAGTAAGGGGCAGTATGGGATTGGCAGCAAGGGGCAGTATGGGATTGGCAGCAAGGGGCAGTATGGGAATGGCAGCAAGGGGCAGTATGGGATTGGCAGCAAGGGGCAGTATGGGAATGGCAGCAAGGGGCAGTATGAGAATGGCAGCAAGGGAATGGCAACAAGGGGCAGTATGGGAATGGCAGTAAGGGGCAGTATGGGAATGGCAGCAAGGGGCAGTATGGGATTGGCAGCAAGGGGCAGTATGGGAATGGCAGCAAGGGAATGGCAGCAAGGGGTAGTATGGGAATGGCAGCAAGAGGCAGTATGGGAATGGCAGCAAGGGGCAGTATGGGATTGGCAGCAAGGGGCAGTATGGGAATGGCAGCAAGGGGTAGTATGGGATTGGCAGCAAGGGGCAGTATGAGAATGGCAGCAAGGGAATGGCAGCAAGGGGTAGTATGGGAATGGCAGCAAGAGGCAGTATGGGAATGGCAGCAAGGGGCAGTATGGGATTGGCAGCAAGGGGCAGTATGGGAATGGCAGCAAGGGGTAGTATGGGATTGGCAGCAAGGGGCAGTATGGGAATGGCAGCAAGGGGCAGTATGGGAATGGCAGCAAGGGGCAGTATGGGATTGGCAGCAAGGGGCAGTATGGGAATGGCAGCAAGGGGCAGTATGGGATTGGCAGCAAGGGGCAGTATGGGATTGGCAGCAAGGGGCAGTATGGGATTGGCAGCAAGGGGCAGTATGAGAATGGCAGCAAGGGAATGGCAGCAAGGGGTAGTATGGGAATGGCAGCAAGGGGCAGTATGGGAATGGCAGCAAGGGGTAGTATGGGAATGGCAGCAAGGGGTAGTATGGGAATGGCAGCAAGGGGCAGTATGGGAATGGCAGCAAGGGGCAGTATGGGAATGGCAGCAAGGAGCAGTATGGGAATGGCAGCAAGGGGTAGTATGGGAATGGCAGCAAGGGGCAGTATGGGAATGGCAGCAAGGGGCAGTATGGGATTGGCAGCAAGGGGCAGTATGGGAATGGCAGCAAGGGGTAGTATGGGAATGGCAGCAAGGGGCAGTATGGGATTGGCAGCAAGGGGCAGTATGGGATTGGCAGCAAGGGGCAGTATGGGATTGGCAGCAAGGGGTAGTATGGGATGGCAGCAAGGGGTAGTATGGGAATGGCAGCAAGGGGCAGTATGGGATTGGCAGCAAGGGGTAGTATGGGATTGGCAGCAAGGGGTAGTATGGGAATGGCAGCAAGGGGCAGTATGGGAATGGCAGCAAGGGGCAGTATGGGATTGGCAGCAAGGAGTAGTATGGGATTGGCAGCAAGGGGCAGTATGGGAATGGCAGCAAGGGGCAGTATGGGATTGGCAGCAAGGGGCAGTATGGGAATGGCAGCAAGGGGTAGTATGGGAATGGCAGCAAGGGGCAGTATGGGATTGGCAGCAAGGGGCAGTATGGGAATGGCAGCAAGGGGTAGTATGGGAATGGCAGCAAGGGGCAGTATGGGAATGGCAGCAAGGGGCAGTATGGGATTGGCAGCAAGGGGCAGTATGGGATTGGCAGCAAGGGGCAGTATGGGAATGGCAGCAAGGGGCAGTATGGGATTGGCAGCAAGGACAGTAAGGGAATGGCAGCAAGGGGCAGTATGGGATTGGCAGCAAGGGGCAGTATGGGATTGGCAGCAAGGGGCAGTATGGGAATGGCAGCAAGGGGCAGTATGGGATTGGCAGCAAGGGGCAGTATGGGAATGGCAGCAAGGGGCAGTATGGGATTGGCAGCAAGGGCAGTATGGGAATGGCAGCAAGGGGCAGTATGGGAATGGCAGCAAGGGGCAGTATGGGATTGGCAGCAAGGGGTAGTATGGGATTGGCAGCAAGGGGTAGTATGGGAATGGCAGCAAGGGGCAGTATGGGATTGGCAGCAAGGGGTAGTATGGGATTGGCAGCAAGGGGTAGTATGGGATTGGCAGCAAGGGGCAGTATGGGATTGGCAGCAAGGGGCAGTATGGGAATGGCAGCAAGGGGTATTATGGGATTGGCAGCAAGGGGCAGTATGGGAATGGCAGCAAGGGGTATTATGGGATTGGCAGCAAGGGGTAGTATGGGATTGGCAGCAAGGGGTAGTATGGGATTGGCAGCAAGGGGCAGTATGGGAATGGCAGCAAGGGGTATTATGGGATTGGCAGCAAGGGGTAGTATGGGATTGGCAGCAAGGGGCAGTATGGGATTGGCAGCAAGGGGCAGTATGGGAATGGCAGCAAGGGGTATTATGGGAATGGCAGCAAGGGGCAGTATGGGAATGGCAGCAAGGGGTAGTATGGGATTGGCAGCAAGGGGCAGTATGGGATTGGCAGCAAGAGGCAGTATGGGATTGGCAGCAAGGGGCAGTATGGGAATGGCAGCAAGAGGCAGTATGGGGATGGCAGCAAGAGGCAGTATGGGAATGGCAGCAAGGGGCAGTATGGGAATGGCAGCAAGGGGTAGTATGGGATTGGCAGCAAGGGGCAGTATGGGAATGGCAGCAAGGGGCAGTATGGGATTGGCAGCAAGAGGCAGTATGGGATTGGCAGCAAGGGGCAGTATGGGAATGGCAGCAAGGGGCAGTATGGGAATGGCAGCAAGGGGCAGTATGGGAATGGCAGCAAGGGGCAGTATGGGAATGGCAGCAAGGGGTAGTATGGGAATGGCAGCAAGGGGCAGTATGGGATTGGCAGCAAGGGGTAGTATGGGAATGGCAGCAAGGGGCAGTATGGGATTGGCAGCAAGGGGCAGTATGGGAATGGCAGCAAGGGGTATTATGGGAATGGCAGCAAGGGGCAGTATGGGAATGGCAGCAAGGGGCAGTATGGGAATGGCAGCAAGGGGCAGTATGGGAATGGCAGCAAGGGGCAGTATGGGAATGGCAGCAAGGGGCAGTATGGGAATGGCAGCAAGGGGCAGTATGGGAATGGCAGCAAGGGGTATTATGGGAATGGCAGCAAGGGGCAGTATGGGATTGGCAGCAAGGGGCAGTATGGGAATGGCAGCAAGGGAATGGCAGCAAGGGGCAGTATGAGAATGGCAGCAAGGGAATGGCAGCAAGGGGCAGTATGAGAATGGCAGCAAGGGAATGGCAGCAAGGGGTAGTATGGGAATGGCAGCAAGAGGCAGTATGGGAATGGCAGTAAGGGGGAGTATGGGAATGGCAGCAAGAGGCAGTATGGGAATGGCAGCAAGGGGGAGTATGGGAATGGCAGTAAGGGGCAGTATGGGAATGGCAGCAAGGGGGAGTATGGGAATGGCAGCAAGGGGCAGTATGGGAATGGCAGTAAGGGGCAGTATGGGAATGGCAGCAAGGGGCAGTATGGGAATGGCAGTAAGAGGCAGTATGGGAATGGCAGCAAGGGGCAGTATGGGAATGGCAGCAAGGGGCAGTATGGAAATGGCAGCAAGGGGGAGTATGGGAATGGCAGTAAGGGGCAGTATGGGAATGGCAGCAAGGGGGAGTATGGGAATGGCAGCAAGGGGCAGTATGGGAATGGCAGTAAGGGGCAGTATGGGATTGGCAGCAAGGGGCGGCATGGGAATGGCAGCAAGGGGTAGTATGGGAATGGCAGCAAGGGGCAGTATGGGAATGGCAGCAAGGGGGAGTATGGGAATGGCAGCAAGGGGCAGTATGGGAATGGCTGCAAGGGAATGGCAGCAAGGGGCGGTTTGGGAATGGCAGCAAGGGGCAGTATGAGAATGGCAGCAAGGGAATGGCAGCAAGGGGAGTATGGGAATGGCAGCAAGGGGAGTATGGGAATGGCAGCAAGGGGCAGTATGGGAATGGCAGCAAGGGGCAGTATGGGAATGGCAGCAAGGGGGAGTATGGGAATGGCAGCAAGGGGGAGTATGGGAATGGCAGCAAGGGGCAGTATGGGAATGGCAGCAAGGGGCAGTATGGGAATGGCAGCAAGGGGCAGTGTGGGAATGGCAGCAAGGGCAGTATGGAATGCAGCAAGGGGCAGTATGGGAATGGCAGCAAGGGGCAGTGGGAATGGCAGCAAGGGGCAGTGTGGGAATGGCAGCAAGGGCAATGGCAGCAAGGGGCAGTGTGGGAATGGCAGCAAGGGGCAGTGTGGGAATGGCAGCAAGGGGCAGTGTGGGAATGGCAGCAAGGGGCAGTATGGGAATGGCAGCAAGGGCAGTTGGGCACTGGCTGCAAAGGGGCTGTATGCGTGCCAACAGCTGCAAGCACGGCTGGTCACATGTATGGGGAATGGCTGTCAAGGGGCAATGTATGAGTGCTGCAGGTGCGGCCCGTATGGGCATGGCAGCACGGAGGTCTAGTATATTGGGAATGATGTCAGCTTATGTGTGTGTTGTATGTAGAACTGCGGCAGCTAGGGGCAGACTTTAGGGTAGGAATGGCATGCACACGAGTTGTCATGCATGGGTGAAGGCATGCATTAGGGGCACTCTTCAAATGTGAAGTCAATGTGTCAGCAAGGCGCAGTATAGGTGGATAAGTGTGCCGTACAGGGTGTGTGTCATATGGCTGGTGGATGGTGTAATGGCAGACGTCAGGGGCAGCATGGTATTAGGAACAGACAATGGGTGCAGATGGACGATGGCAGGCAATAGAAGGGCCTGACGTTGCGAATGAGGGCAGCATCTTAGGGGCAGTGAGTCGGATTGGTCCGATGCAGGGAGCACAGGAGTTCTGAGAGGAATGGTCAGCTCTAGGGGTAAGTAGGTGAATGGCACTGCACAGGCATTGTCATGAGAATGGCACATAGGGCCGGTTGGGAATGGCAGCAAGGGGCTCAGTTGGGATGAGTAAGCCAGGCGCAGTCTGGCGAATAGGCTGCACGTACACGTGGTACCATGTATTGTTACACGGTCGGGTGTCAGGCAAGGGGCATGTTACAGGTGTGAGTACGATGGACTAAGTACTGGGGCGTGGTTGAATACGCTGGAATGGCAGCTAGGGCTGCAGAAACTATGGGAATGTCAGCATAAGACGAGGCGTAGTTAGTGATGGAATGGCAGCAAGGGGTTAGTATGGGAACTATATTGTGCAGTTTGAAGGGGTCGTATCGGGCATGCAGCATAGTGTGCATGTCATGGTGAATGGTCAGCACCGAGGTCTAGTATGGGTAATGGTTCAGCAATGATAGGTTACTAGATGTGCAAGATATGGACAGACAAGGGGCAGTATAGCGGAATGCAGCTCTGTACAAGAGGGGTATGTGGTAGTAGTGGATATGTCACTAGCAACTAGACGCAGAAAGTAGGGGAAGTCACAGTGGCCAAAAGCAGGAAGGGCAGGTATGGGAATGGCGGCAAAGGGGCAGTCAGGGGGTAAGGCGAGCATTAGGTAATATGGGAAGGCATGGCAGTAGTAAGGGGCAGTATGGGAATGGCAGCAAGGGGCAGTATGGGAATGGCAGCAAGGGGCAGTATGGGAATGGCAGCAAGGACAGTGTGGGAATGGCAGCAAGGGAATGGCAGTAAGGGGCAGTATGGGAATGGCAGCAAGAGGCAGTATGGGAATGGCAGCAAGGGGCAGTATGGGAATGGCAGCAAGGACAGTGTGGGAATGGCAGCAAGGGAATGGCAGTAAGGGGCAGTATGGGAATGGCAGCAAGGACAGTGTGGGAATGGCAGCAAGGGAATGGCAGCAAGGACAGTGTGGGAATGGCAGCAAGGGAATGGCAACAAGGGGCAGTATGGGAATGGCAACAAGGGAATGGCTGCAAGGGGCAGTATGGGAATGGCAGCAAGAGGCAGTATGGGAATGGCAGCAAGGGGCAGTATGGGAATGGCAGCAAGGGGCAGTATGGGAATGGCAGCAAGGGGCTGTATGGGAATGGCAGCAAGGACAGTGTGGGAATGGCAGTAAGGGGCAGTATGGGAATGGCAGCAAGGACAGTGTGGGAATGGCAGCAAGGGAATGGCAACAAGGGGCAGTATGGGAATGGCAACAAGGGAATGGCTGCAAGGGGCAGTATGGGAATGGCAGCAAGGACAGTGTGGGAATGGCAGTAAGGGGCAGTATGGGAATGGCAACAAGGGGCAGTATGGGAATGGCAGCAAGGGAATGGCAGTAAGGGGCAGTATGGGAATGGCAGCAAGGGAATGGCAGCAAGGGGCAGTGTGGGAATGGCAGCAAGGGAATGGCAGTAAGGGGCAGTATGGGAATGGCAGCAAGGGGCAGTATGGGAATGGCAGCAAGGGGCAGTATGGGAATGGCAGCAAGGGGCAGTGTGGGAATGGCAGCAAGGGGCAGTATGGAAATGGCAGCAAGGGGCAGTGTGGGAATGGCAGCAAGGGGCAGTATGGGAATGGCAGCAAGGGGCAGTGTGGGAATGGCAGTAAGGGGCAGTATGGGAATGGCAGTAAGGGGCAGTATGGGAATGGCAGCAAGGGGCAGTGTGGGAATGGCAGTAAGGGGCAGTATGGGAATGGCAGTAAGGGGCAGTATGGGAATGGCAGCAAGGGGCAGCAAGGGAATGGCAGCAAGGGGCAGTATGGGAATGGCAGCAAGGGGCAGTGTGGGAATGGCAGTAAGGGGAAGTATGGGAATGGCAGCAAGGGGCAGTGTGGGAATGGCAGTAAGGGGCAGTATGGGAATGGCAGCAAGGGGGAGTATGGGAATGGCAGCAAGGGGCAGTATGGGAATGGCAGTAAGGGGCAGTATGGGAATGGCAGTAAGGGGCAGTATGGGAATGGCAGTAAGGGGCAGTATGGGAAACGACAGTAAGGGGCAGTATGGGAATGGCAGTAAGGGGCAGTATGGGAATGGCAGTAAGGGGCAGTATGGGAAACGACAGTAAGGGGCAGTAGAATATAGTTTATTTACGCACATACCTTCCCTTGACAGGCAAGCTCATGGCGTTTACAATCCAAAGAATCAACACTCATACAACCGTTCAACACCACATTCCTACAAAAACTCACATGCTACACACATGGCAGTAAGGGGTAGTATGGGAATGGCAGCAATAGGTAATATGGGAATGGCAGCAAGGGGCAGTATGGGAATGGCAGCAAGGGGTAGTATGAGAATGGCAGTAAGGGGCAGTGTGGAAATGGCAGTAAGGGGCAGTGTGGGAATGGCAGTAAGGGGCAGTGTGGGAATGGCAGCAAGGGGCAGTATGGGAATGGCAGCAAGGGGTAGTATGAGAATGGCAGCAAGGGACAGCATGGGAATGGCAACAAGGGGCAGTATGAGAATGGCAGTAAGGGGCAGTGTGGAAATGGCAGTAAGGGGCAGTGTGGGAATGGCAGTAAGGGGCAGTGTGGGAATGGCAGCAAGGGGCAGTATGGGAATGGCAGCAAGGGGTAGTATGAGAATGGCAGCAAGGGACAGCATGGGAATGGCAACAAGGGGCAGTATGAGAATGGCAGCAAGGGGCAGTGTGGGAATGGCAGTAAGGGGCAGTGTGGGAATGACAGCACAGAGCACTGTGGAAATGGCATCAAGGGATGGTGTGGGAATGGCAGCAAGGGATGGTGTGGGAATGGCAGTAAGGGGCAGTATGAGAATGGCAGCAAGGGACAGAGTGGGAATGGCAGCAAGGGGCAGTATGGGAATGGCAGTAAGGGGCAGTGTCACTGTGTGGGAATGGCAGTAAGGGGCAGTGTGGGAATGGCAGTAAGGGGCAGTGTGGGAATGGCAGTAAGGGGCAGTATGGGAATGGCAGCAAGGGGCAGTGTGGGAATGGCAGTAAGGGGCAGTGTCACTGTGTGGGAACGGCAGTAAGGGGCAGTGTGGGAATGGCAGTAAGGGGCAGTATGGGAATGGCAGCAAGGGGCAGTGTGGGAATGGCAGTAAGGGGCAGTATGGGAATGGCAGCAAGGGGCAGTGTGGGAATGGCAGTAAGGGGCAGTGTGGGAATGACAGTACAGAGCACTGTGGGAATGGCATCAAGGGATGGTGTGGGAATGGCAGCAAGGGACAGTGTGAGAATGGCAGTAAGGGGCAGTGTGGGAATGGCAGCAAGGGGCAGTGTGGGAATGGCAGTAAGGGGCAGTGTGGGAATGGCAGTAAGGGGCAGTGTGGGAATGGCACTAAGGGGCAGTGTGGGAATGGCAGTAAGGGGCAGTGTGGGAATGGCAGCAAGGGGCAGTATGGGAATGCTAGACAAATAAAAAAGCGTGGACAGCAACCGACATGTATTCTTTCGTGAGCACAGATGGCCCTGAAAAGGGCCGTTTGCAGGTGAACGTACACCAAGGGGGGTAGAGCCTCCCGCCTCGGGAGGTAGAGCGCCGAGTCACCAGGACGTGGCAGCTCTGTCCTGTGGCAATGGCAGGGCTCCGTCCCTGCTGGCAGGTATACGGTGCGAAGTACTTTTGGCAAGCTTTCGGAGATTCTCCTTCATCAGGCCAAGTGTGTGAGAGGCTGGCGAGGACGGTTTAAATAGGAGATGGTACGCAGGTGTTCACGCCAAGACCCAGAGACCTCATGCGACGCACGTGCAGGTCGTGAAACACCTGCGTACCATCTCCTATTTAAACCGTCCTCGCCAGCCTCTCACACACTTGGCCTGATGAAGGAGAATCTCCGAAAGCTTGCCAAAAGAGTACTTCGCACCGTATACCTGCCAGCAGGGACGGAGCCCTGCCATTGCCAGAGGACAGAGCTGCCACGTCCTGGTGACTCGGCGCTCTACCTCCCGAGGCGGGAGGCTCTACCCCCCTTGGTGTACGTTCACCTGCAAACGGCCCTTTTCAGGGCCATCTGTGCTCACGAAAGAATACATGTCGGTTGCTGTCCACGCTTTTTTATTTGTCTAGCAGTATTTCGACCGACCCCGGCACCTCATTCAGTATGGGAATGGCAGCATTAGGTAATATGGGAATGGCAGCAAGAGGCAGTATGAGAATGGCAGCAAGGGGCAGTATGGGAATGGCAGTAAGGGGCACTGTGGGAATGGCAGTAAGGGGCAGTGTGGGAATGGCAGTAAGGGGCAGTGTGGGAATGGCAGTAAGGGGCACTGTGGGAATGGCATCAAGGGATGGTGTGGGAATGGCAGTAAGGGGCAGTGTCACTGTGTGGGAACGGCAGTAAGGGGCAGTGTGGGAATGGCAGTAAGGGGCAGTATGGGAATGGCAGCAAGGTGCAGTGTGGGAATGGCAGTAAGGGGCAGTATGGGAATGGCAGCAAGGGGCAGTGTGGGAATGGCAGTAAGGGGCAGTGTGGGAATGACAGTACAGAGCACTGTGGGAATGGCATCAAGGGATGGTGTGGGAATGGCAGCAAGGGACAGTGTGAGAATGGCAGTAAGGGGCAGTGTGGGAATGGCAGCAAGGGGCAGTGTGGGAATGGCAGTAAGGGGCAGTGTGGGAATGGCAGTAAGGGGCAGTGTGGGAATGGCAGCAAGGGGCAGTATGGGAATGGCAGTAAGGGACAGTGTGAGAATGGCAGTAAGGGGCAGTGTGGGAATGGCAGTAAGGGGCAGTGTGGGAATGGCACTAAGGGGCAGTGTGGGAATGGCAGTAAGGGGCAGTGTGGGAATGGCAGCAAGGGGCAGTATGGGAATGGCAGCATTAGGTAATATGGGAATGGCAGCAAGAGGCAGTATGAGAATGGCAGCAAGGGGCAGTATGGGAATGGCAGTAAGGGGCAGTGTGGGAATGGCAGTAAGGGACAGTGTGAGAATGGCAGTAAGGGGCAGTGTGGGAATGGCAGCAAGGGGCAGTGTGGAAATGGCACTAAGGGGCAGTGTGGGAATGGCACTAAGGGGCAGTGTGGGAATGGCAGTAAGGGGCAGTGTGGGAATGACAGCACAGAGCACTGTGGAAATGGCATCAAGGGATGGTGTGGGAATGGCAGCAAGGGATGGTGTGGGAATGGCAGTAAGGGGCAGTATGAGAATGGCAGCAAGAAACAGTGTGGGAATGGCAGCAAGGGGCAGTATGGGACTGACAGCAAGGGGCAGTATTGGAATGGCAGTAAGGGGCAGTGTGGGAATGGCAGTAAGGGGCAGTGTGGGAATGACAGTACAGAGCACTGTGGGAATGGCATCAAGGGATGGTGTGGGAATGGCAGCAAGGGACAGTGTGAGAATGGCAGTAAGGGGCAGTATGAGAATGGCAGCAAGGGGCAGTATGGGAATGGCAGCAAGGGGCAGTAAGGGAATGGCAGCAAGGGGCAGTATGGGAATGGCAGCAAGGGGCAGTATGGGAATGGCAGTAAGGGGCAGTATGAGAATGGCAGCAAGGGGCAGTATGGGAATGGCAGCAAGGGGCAGTATGGGAATGGCAGCAAGGGGCAGTATGGGAATGGCAGCAAGGGGCAGTATGGGAATGGCAGTAAGGGGCAGTGTGGGAATGGCAGCAAGGGGAAGCATGGGAATGGCAGCAAGGGGCAGTATGGGAATGGCAGCAAGGGGCAGTATGGGAATGGCAGCAAGGGGCAGTATGGGAATGGCAGCAAGGGGCAGTATGGGAATGGCAGTAAGGGGCAGTGTGGGAATGGCAGCAAGGGGCAGTATGAGAATGGCAGCAAGGGGAAGCATGGGAATGGCAGCAAGGGGCAGTATGGGAATGGCAGCAAGGGGCAGTATGGGAATGGCAGCAAGGGGCAGTATGGGAATGGCAGCAAGGGGCAGTATGGGAATGGCAGTAAGGGGCAGTGTGGGAATGGCAGCAAGGGGCAGTATGGGAATGGCAGCAAGGGGCAGTATGGGAATGGCAGCAAGGGGCAGTATGGGAATGGCAGCAAGGGGCAGTATGGGAATGGCAGTAAGGGGCAGTGTGGGAATGGCAGCAAGGGGCAGCGTGGGAATGGCAGCAAGGGGCAGTATGGGAATGGCAGCAAGAGGCAGTTTGGGAATGGCAGCAAGGGGAAGTGTGGAAATGGCAGCAAGGGGTAGTATGGGAATGGCAGCAAGGGGCAGCGTGGGAATGGCAGCAAGGGACAGTATGGGAATGGCAGCAAGGGGAAGTATGGTAATGGCAGCAAGGGGCAGTATGGGAATGGCAGCAAGGGGCAGTATGGGAATGGCAGCAAGGGGTAGTATGAGAATGGCAGCAAGGGGCAGTATGAGAATGGCAGCAAGGGGCAGTATGAGAATGGCAGCAAGGGGCAGTATGGGAATGGCAGCAAGGGGCAGTATGGGAATGGCAGCAAGGGGCAGTATGGGAATGGCAGCAAGGGACAGTATGGGAATGGCAGCAAGGGGCAGTATGGGAATGGCAGCAAGGGGCAGTATGGGAATGGCAGCAAGGGGTAGTATAGGAATGGCAGCAAGGGGTAGTATGAGAATGGCAGCAAGGGGCAGTAAGGGAATGGCAGCAAGGGACAGTATGGGAATGGCAGCAAGGGGCAGTATGGGAATGGCAGCAAGGGGCAGTATGGGAATGGCAGTAAGGGGCAGTATGGGAATGGCAGCAAGGGGCAGTATGGGAATGGCAGCAAGGGGCAGTATGGGAATGGCAGCAAGGGGCAGTATGGGAATGGCAGCAAGGGGCAGTGTGGGAATGGCAGCAAGAGGCAGTATGAGAATGGCAGCAAGGGGTAGTATGAGAATGGCAGCAAGGGGCAGTATGAGAATGGCAGCAAGGGGCAGTGTGGGAATGGCAGCAAGGGGCAGTGTGGGAATGGCAGCAAGGGGCAGTATGGGAATGGCAGCAAGAGGCAGTATGAGAATGGCAGCAAGGGGCAGTATGGGAATGGCAGTATGGGGCGGTATAGGAATGGCAGCAAGGGGCAGTATGGGAATGGCAGCAAGGGGCAGTATGGGAATGGCAGCAGGGCAGTGGGATGGCAAGGGGGTATGGGAATGGCAGCAAGGGGTAGTATGGGAATGGCAGCAAGGGGCAGTATGGGAATGGCAGCAAGGGGTAGTATGGGAATGGCAGCATTAGGTAATATGGGAATGGCAGCAAGGGGCAGTATGGGAATGGCAGCAAGGGGTAGTATGGGAATGGCAGCAAGGGGCAGTATGGGAATGGCAGCAGGGGGCAGTATGGGAATGGCAGCAAGGGGCAGTGTGGGAATGGCAGCATTAGGTAATATGGGAATGGCAGTAAGGGGCAGTATGGGAATGGCAGCAAGGGGCAGTATGGGAATGGCAGCAAGGGGCAGTATGGGAATGGCAGTATGGGGCGGTATAGGAATGGCAGCAAGGGGCAGTATGGGAATGGCAGCAAGGGGCAGTATGGGAATGGCAGCAAGGGGCAGTATGGGAATGGCAGCAAGGGGCAGTATGGGAATGGCAGCAAGGGGCAGTATGGGAATGGCAGCAAGAAGCAGTACAGGACTGGCAGTCAGAGGTAGTGTGGGACGTACCTTCAGATTACCAGCTGAGGCATGATTGTGCAGCAGTCACTACCAATTGCAATACTGGAAACTTTCATGTTCTGGAGCCAAAGTTTCTGAGAAAATCACCACTGAGAGAGTGTCAGTCTGATGCCAATGGCAATCATCTGACAGACTACAGACAGATGCCACTCCACAGGCGTGAGACTAATGCTGATCACCTCAATGGTTCACTTTTATCCAAGCCAAACGAGTAACTACTTGAAAAAAAAGAAAAAAGAAAAAAGAATGTTTGCACAGTTGGCAACTTAATTCCATTTGGTGCAAATCCTCACCTACTCCATTGACCTCCCCTGGTCTTGGTTTTCTGGTTGTGTCTGAAAAGAGAAAATTTGACCACAATGCAAAAGGTCCATATAATTTCAATCCTTGAATCAAAACACAAGACCATGCTTTTTATTCTAAACAAGTGGACAAAAATTGATATAATAAACCCCATGAAACAACAATGAAATGCACAAAATTAGCATGACCTTGTCTAACACCAAGCATTTATTGATTGAGAAAACCCAACTGATTTTGAACTGAAATTTACACACTGAAACCAGGCAGAATCCCACTAGATCACTCATTTTTGCACTTGTGTATGAAAATCTTCACATTCTGTTTCGCCTAATGACCTATAGTTAAGACAACTTCCAGAGGGCAGAACAACATTTTCTTCAAATTTCATCTCACAGTTTCCATGCATCCGATCCTTCCAAAAAGACAGTGGACTTGGATCTGTCATGCCCCATACACCCATCTCCCCTCTTGTCACCATTTTCCTAGCCACCAGCTACACCCCAGCTACACCCTCTTCCCTCTCCTCCTCTATCTCATTGCTCTGAATTCGTGATCATGTGATGACCTTGGGACAGAGCTGCCTTGTCCCCTGAATTTAGAACAATGAGATCAAGTCTGAAAGCTGGAGAGGCAGCCAACACCTTTGATTGGCAGCAAGGGGTGGTATGGCAATGGCAGCAGGGGGTGGTATGGTGATGACAGGAAAGGGTAGTATGGCAATGACAGCAAGGAGTGGTATGGCAATGACAGCAGGGGGTGGTAGGTCAATGACAGCAGGGGGTGGTATGGCAATGACAGCAAGGGGTGGTATGGCAATGACAGCAAGGAGTGGTATGGCAATGACAGCAGGGGATGGTATGGCAATGACAGCAGGGGGTGGTAGGTCAATGACAGCAGGGGATGGTATGGCAATGGCAGCAGGGGGTGGTATGGCAATGACAGCAAGGAGTGGTATGGCAATGACAGCAGGGGATGGTATGGCAATGACAGCAGGGGGTGGTAGGGCAATGACAGCAGGGGGTGGTAGGTCAATGACAGCAGGGGATGGTATGGCAATGGCAGCAGGGGGTGGTATGGCAATGACAGCAAGGAGTGGTATGGCAATGACAGCAGGGGATGGTATGGCAATGACAGCAGGGGGTGGTAGGTCAATGACAGCAGGGGGTGGTAGGTCAATGACAGCAGGGGGTGATATGGCAATGACAGCAGGGGGTGGTATGACGATGACAGGAAAGGGTGGTATGGCAATGACAGCAAGGAGTGGTATGGCAATGACAGCAGGGGGTGGTATGACTATGACAGGAAAGGGTGGTATGGCAATGACAGCAGGGGGTGATATGGCAATGGCAGCAGGGGGTGGTATGGCGATGACAGGAAAGGGTGGTATGACAATGACAGCAGGGGGTGGTATGGCAATGACAGCAGGGGGTGGTATGGCAATGACAGCAAGGGGTGGTATGGCAATGACAGCAAGGGGTGGTATGGCAATGACAGCAAGGGGTGGTATGGCAATAGCAGCAACGGGTGGTATGGCAATGGCAGCAAGGGGTGGTATGGCAATGGCAGCTAGGGGTGGTATGGCAATGACAGCAGGGGGTGATATGGCAATGGCAGCAGGGGGTGGTATGGCAATGACAGCAGGGGGTGGTATAGCAATGACAGCAAGGATGGTATGGCAGTGACAGCAAGGGGTAGTATGGCAAGGGCAGCAGGGGGTGGTATAGCAATGACAGCAAGGATGGTATGGCAGTGACAGCAAGGGGTGGTATGGCAAGGGCAGCAAGGGGTGGTATGGCAATGCAGCACGGGGTGATATGGCAATGGCAGCAGGGGGTGGTATGGCAAGGGCAGCAGGGGGTGGTATGGCAGTGACAGCAAGGGGTGGTATGGCAATGGCAGCAGGGGGTGGTATGGCAAGGGCAGCAGGGGGTGATATGGCAATGGCAGCTAGGGGTGGTATGGCGATGACAGGAAAGGGTGGTATAGCAATGACAGCAGGGGGTGGTATGGCAGTGACAGCAAGGGGTGGTATGGCAATGGCAGCAGGGGGTGGTATGGCAATGACAGCAGGGGGTGGTATGGCAATGACCACAGGGGGTGGTATGGCAGTGACAGCAAGGGGTGGTTTGGCAATGTCAGCAGGGGGTGGTATGGTAATAACAGCAGGGGGTGGTATGGCAATGACAGCAGGGGGTGGTATGGCAATGACAGCAAGGGGTGGTATGGCGATAACAGCAGGGGATGGTACAGCAATGACAGCAGGGGGTGGTATGGCAATGACAGCAGGGGGTGGTAGGGCAATGACAGGATGTGGTAGGGCAATGACATCTGGGGGTGGTATGGGAATGACAGCAAGGGGTGGTATGGCAATGGCCGCAGAGGGTGGTATGCCAATGGCAGCAGGGGGTGGTATGGCAATGACAGCAGGGGGTGGTATGGCAATGACAGCAGGGGGTGGTATGGCAATGACAGCAGGGGGTGGTATGGCAATGACAGCAAGGGGTGGTATGGCAATGACAGCAGGGGGTGGTATGGCAATGACAGCAGGGGGTGGTATGGCAATGACAGCAAGGGGTGGTATGGCAATGACAGCAGGGGTGGGTGGCAATGACAGCAGGGGGTGGTATGGCAATGACAGCAGAGGGTGGTATGGCAATGGCAGCAGGGGGTGGTATGGCAATGACAGCAAGGGGTAGTATGGCAATGACAGCAGGGGGTGGTATGGCAATGGCAGCAGGGGGTGGCAGGGCAATGACAGGAGGTGGTAGGGCAATGATAGCCAGGGGTGGTAGGGCAATGACAGCAGGGGATGGTATGGCAATGGCAGCAGGGGGTGGTATGGCAATGGCAGCAGGGGGTGGTAGGGCAATGACAGCAAGAGGTGGTATGGCAATGACAGCAGGGGGTGGTAGGGCAATGACAGGAGGGGGTGGTATGGCAATGACAGCATGGGGTGGTAGGTCAATGACAGGAGGGGGTGGTAGGGCAATGACAGGAGGTGGTGGTATGGCAATGACAGCAAGGGGTGGTATGGCAATGACAGCAGGGGGTGGTATGGCAATGACAGCAGGGGGTGGTAGGGCAATGACAGGAGGTGGTGGTATGGCAATGACAGCAGGGGGTGGTATGGCAATGCAGCAGAGGGTGGTATGGCAATGCAGCAGGGGGTGGCAGGGCAATGACAGGAGGTGGTAGGGCAATGATAGCAAGGGGTGGTAGGGCAATGACAGCAGGGGGTGGTATGGCAATGGCAGCAGGGGGTGGTATGGCAATGGCAGCAGGGGGTGGTATGGCAATGACAGCAGGGGGTGGTATGGCAGTGACAGCAAGGGGTGGTAGGGCAATGACAGCAGGGGGTGGTAGGGCAATGATAGGAGGTGGTAGGGCAATGATAGCAGGGGGTGGTAGGGCAATGATAGCAGGGGATGGTAGGGCAATGACAGCAGGGGGTGGTAGGGCAATGACAGCAGGGGGTGGTAGGGCAATGACAGCAGGGGGTGGTATGGCAATGACAGGAGGTGGTAGGGCAATGATAGCAGGGGGTGGTATGGCAATGGCAGCAGGGGGTGGTATGGCAATGACAGCAAGGGGTGGTATGGCAATGCAGCAGGGGGTGGTATGGCAATGCAGCAGGGGGTGGTATGGCAATGGCAGCAGGGGGTGGTATGGCAATGACAGCAAGGGGTGGTATGGCAATGACAGCAGGGGATGGTATGGCAATGACAACAGGGGGTAGTAGGGCAATGACAGCAGGGGGTGGTAGGGCAATGACAGGAGGTGGTATGGCAATGACAGCAAGGGGTGGTGTGGCAATGACAGCAGGGGGTGGTAGGGCAATGACAGGAGGGGGTGGTATGGCAATGACAGCAGGGGGTAGTAGGGCAATGACAGGAGGTGGTAGGGCAATGGCAGGAGGGGGTGGTATCCAGGGGATGGTATGGCAATGGCAGGAGGGGGTGGTATGGCAATGACAGCAGGGGGTGGTATGGCAATGGCAGCAGGGGGTGGCAGGGCAATGACAGGAGGTGGTAAGGCAATGATAGCAGGGGGTGGTATGGTAATGACAGCAGGGGGTGGTATGGCAATGCAGCAGGGGGTGGTAAGGCATTGACAGGAGGTGGTATGGCAATGGCAGCAGGGGGTGGCAGGGCAATGACAGGAGGTGGTATGGCAATGGCAGCAGGGGGTGGTATGGCAATGACAGCAGGGGGTGGTATGGCAATGGCAGCAGGGGGTGGCAGGGCAATGACAGGAGGTGGTATGGCAATGGCAGCAGGGGGTGGTATGGTAATGACAGCAGGGGGTGGTATGGCAATGGCAGCAGGGGGTGGTATGGTAATGACAGCAGGGGGTGGTATGGTAATGACAGCAGGGGGTGGTATGGTAATGACAGCAGGGGGTGGTATGGCAATGCAGCAGGAGGTGGTATGGCAATGGCAGCAGGGAGTGGTATGGTAGTGACAGCAGGGGGTGGTATGGTAATGACAGCAGGGGGTGGTATGGTAATAACAGCAGGGGGTGGTATGGCAATGACAGCAGGGGGTGGTATGGCAATGGCAGCACAAGACTGGGAAAGACAGCATGGGTCAATACACATGATAAATGCACACAGTTCAAAACACCCAAGTATGGATGCCAGACATGGCAAGGGAAGATCACACATGCACGAGCACATCCACTACACATCACTGGACTCACGAGCACAGTCCACTACACATCACTGGACTCACGAGCACAGTCCACTACACATCACTGTACTCACGAGACACACTGAAGGAGAAGGTGTCAGGAAACTCCTGGAAGAGGCGTTTCATCAGGGTGGACTTGCCCACCCCCGATGGACCACTGATCACGATGGCTCGATATGCGTTAGGCATCATACTGGAATGTTGCACTGAAACAGCACACACAGAAATACTGACAGACGACAATGACATGAAATGCATAAGAAATTGTACTCCAATGAAGCTGTGAAACAAGTACAAAATCACTCACAGATTGTGATAAAAGTATGAAATGTGTCAGGCATTGGGCTGGAGCTGGAAAACATAAGAGCAAGCCCACCCCTTTGCTAATGGCTTGGGGCAGAGTGGGAATGGCAGCACAAGACAGAAAACGGTGGTATGGGAGGAAAATGTATGCCAATTCTCAGAAAACCCACCAAAAGCATCAAGAGTTTGATGCTCCTTGCATCACGCGGACAGCTTTTTCGGTGACACTGCTGGAATCATTTACCTTAGGAATCAATGGGAGATTCAGAAGCAAGTGACACAGGATAGGAGGCCTCACACAGACACAGCCTTTCTCTAATGCAGCCAGATCAAGAACTCTCTATGCAGTCAGATCAAGAACTCTCTAAGCAGTCAGATCAAGAACTCTCTAAGCAGTCAGATCAAGAACTCTCTACAGCAGCCAGATCAAGAACTCTCTATGCAGTCAGATCAAGAACTCTCTACAGCAGCCAGATCAAGAACTCTCTATGCAGCCAGATCAAGAACTCTCTACAGCAGCCAGATCAAGAACTCTCTATGCAGCCAGATCAAGAACTCTCTACAGCAGCCAGATCAAGAACTCTCTAATGCAGCCAGATCAAGAGCTCTCTAGGCAGCCAGATCAAGAACTCTCTATGCAGCCAGATCAGGAACTCTCTACAGCAGCCAGATCAAGAGTGCTCTGTGCAGTCAGATCAAGAACTCTCTATGCAGTCAGATCAAGAACTCTCTACAGCAGTCAGATCAAGAACTCTCTATGCAGTTAGATCAAGAACTCTCTATGCAGACAGATCAAGAACTCTCTATGCAGCCAGATCAAGAACTTTCTATGCAGACAGATCAAGAACTCTCTATGCAGTCAGATCAAGAACTCTCTACAGCAGCCAGATCAAGAGCTATCTACAGCAGCCAGATCAAGAACTCTCTATGCAGCCAGATCAAGAACTCTCTATGCAGTCAGATCAAGAACTCTCTATGCAGTCAGATCAAGAACTCTCTACAGCAGTCAGATCAAGAACTCTCTATGCAGCCAGATCAAGAACTCTCTACAGCAGCCAGATCAGGAACTCTCTACAGCAGCCAGGTCAAGAACTTTTTACAGCAGCCAAATCAAGAGCTTTCTACAGCAGCCAGATCAAGAACTCTCTATGCAGCCAGATCAAGAGCTCTGTACGGCAGCCAGATCAAGAGCTCTGTACAGCAGTCAGATCAAGAACTTTCTATGCAGCCAGATCAAGAGCTCTCTACAGCAGCCAGATCAAGAGCTCTCTACAGCAGCCAGATCAAGAACTCTCTATGCAGCCAGATCAAGAACTCTCTATGCAGTCAGATCAAGAACTCTCTAATGCAGCCAGATCAAGAACTCTCTACAGCAG
Organism: Theodoxus fluviatilis; assembly: GCA_034096865.1. Lineage (NCBI taxonomy): Eukaryota > Metazoa > Mollusca > Gastropoda > Cycloneritida > Neritidae > Theodoxus > Theodoxus fluviatilis. The sequence goes on along the minus strand of JAWQFJ010001827.1, from coordinate 357,380 downwards.
CCAGATCAAGAACTCTCTATGCAGCCAGATCAAGAACTCTCTATGCAGTCAGATCAAGAACTCTCTACAGCAGCCAGATCAAGAACTCTCTACAGCAGCCAGATCAAGAACTCTCTACAGCAGCCAGATCAAGAACTCTACAGCAGCCAGATCAAGAGCTCTCTACAGCAGCCAGATCAAGAACTCTCTATGCAGCCAGATCAAGAACTCTCTACAGCAGCCAGATCAAGAACTCTCTATGCAGTCAGATCAAGAACTCTCTACAGCAGCCAGATCAAGAGCTCTCTAAAGCAGCCAGATCAAGAACTCTCTATGCAGCCAGATCAAGAACTCTCTATGCAGCCAGATCAAGAACTCTCTATGCAGTCAGATCAAGAACTTTCTATGCAGCCAGATCAAGAACTCTCTATGCAGTCAGATCAAGAACTCTCTACAGCAGCCAGATCAAGAGCTATCTACAGCAGCCAGATCAAGAGCTCTCTATGCAGCCAGATCAAGAACTCTTGATGCAGTCAGATCAAGAACTCTCTATGCAGTCAGATCAAGAACTCTCTACAGCAGCCAGATCAAGAGCTCTCTACAGCAGCCAGATCAAGAACTCTCTACAGCAACCAGATCAAGAACTCTCTACAGCAGCCAGATCAAGAGCTATCTACAGCAGCCAGATCAAGAACTTTCTATGCAGCCAGATCAAGAACTCTCTATGCAGCCAGATCAGGAACTCTCTATGCAGTCAGATCAAGAACTCTCTATGCAGTCAGATCAAGAACTCTCTATGCAGTCAGGTCAAGAACTTTCTATGCAGTCAGATCAAGAACTCTCTACAGCAGCCAGATCAAGAGCTCTCTACAGCAGCCAGATCAAGAACTCTCTACAGCAACCAGATCAAGAACTCTCTACAGCAGCCAGATCAAGAGCTATCTACAGCAGCCAGATCAAGAGCTCTCAATGCAGTCAGATCAAGAACTCTATGCAGCCAGATCAAGAACTCTCTATGCAGCCAGATCAAGAACTCTCTATGCAGCCAGATCAAGAACTCTATGCAGCCAGATTAGGCACACTGGGGAACAGCATGCCAAAAAGTGCTTCATCCTTAATGTGCAGCCGTTTCCTGCACTGTCATCAGTTGGAGACAAATGTCCAACTAATGGCACATTAGTTCTGGCCCTGGGAGGTTCAAATCAATCAATCTGATGAGCGACCTCCACATTTAGAATTGATCCCCGCATCCCATCCACTGCCCCCTGGTCAGACTTTTACAGCCTCATTAGCGATGGATGTGTTTGTCCCCTGTCCCTACCCTGCTCTCCACACTACAATGGTTCCTGACAGATGCTACACTCAGCCCTTGTGGACAAATGTGTTCCCAAAACAGAGCAGCAAACCCCACAAGATGTAGTGAAGTGCCTCCCATTTATGACTGGCCAGGGTAATGGCGAGAGAAACATTACATTTGATAAGTTCTCACTCAAAGTTCAGAGTGCTCACTAAGACATAAATACCTTTAAACTGAGAGAGACTGTATGATCAATACTTAAAAAAAAGTAGAATGTTATTTACTTTAATCAGCAATGAGTTATATTTAGTTGGAAGTGTCCTCATTGCAGATACATTTGCATACTTATACCTTTCCAAAAGAACAAGGCAGTTTGGGTTGGGAGAAAGAATGAGGAGCAGGAAGACGTGCAGCAGGATACAGAGGGGAGCAGCAGGATGGTACAATGAGCAGCAGAAAGGACACCAAGGAAAAGATGCAGTTGAAGAGAAGAACACAGGATGGTACAATGAGCAGCAGAAAGGACACCAAGGAAAAGATGCAGTGGAAGAGAAGAACACAGGATGGTACAATGAGCAGCAGAAAGGACACCATTGAGGAAAAGATGCAGTTGAAGAGAAGAACACAGGATGGTACAATGAGCAGCAGAAAGGACACCAAGGAAAAGATGCAGTGGAAGAGAAGAACACAGGATGGTACAATGAGCAGCAGAAAGGACACCAAGGAAAAGATGCAGTTGAAGAGAAGAACACAGGATGGTACAATGAGCAGCAGAAAGGACACCAAGGAAAAGATGCAGTTGAAGAGAATAACACAGGATGGTACAATGAGCAGCAGAAAGGACACCAAGGAAAAGATGCAGTTGAAGAGAAGAACACAGGATGGTACAATGAGCAGCAGAAAGGACACCAAGGAAAAGATGCAGTGGAAGAGAAGAACACAGGATGGTACAATGAGCAGCAGAAAGGACACCATTGAGGAAAAGATGCAGTTGAAGAGAAGAACACAGGATGGTACAATGAGCAGCAGAAAGGACACCAAGGAAAAGATGCAGTGGAAGAGAAGAACACAGGATGGTACAATGAGCAGCAGAAAGGACACCAAGGAAAAGATGCAGTTGAAGAGAAGAACACAGGATGGTACAATGAGCAGCAGAAAGGACACCAAGGAAAAGATGCAGTGGAAGAGAATAACCCAGGATGGTACAATGAGCAGCAGAAAGGACACCAAGGAAAAGATGCAGTGGAAGAGAAGAACACAAGATGGTACAATGAGCAGCAGAAAGGACACCAAGGAAAAGATGCAGTGGAAGAGAAGAACACAGGATGGTACAATGAGCAGCAGAAAGGACACCAAGGAAAAGATGCAGTTGAAGAGAAGAACACAGGATGGTACAATGAGCAGCAGAAAGGACACCAAGGAAAAGATGCAGTGGAAGAGAATAACCCAGGATGGTACAATGAGCAGCAGAAAGGACACCAAGGAAAAGATGCAGTGGAAGAGAAGAACACAAGATGGTACAATGAGCAGCAGAAAGGACACCAAGGAAAAGATGCAGTGGAAGAGAATAACACAGGATGGTACAATGAGCAGCAGAAAGGACACCAAGGAAAAGATGCAGTTGAAGAGAATAACACAGGATGGTACAATGAGCAGCAGAAAGGACACCAAGGAAAAGATGCAGTGGAAGAGAATAACCCAGGATGGTACAATGAGCAGCAGAAAGGACACCAAGGAAAAGATGCAGTGGAAGAGAATAACCCAGGATGGTACAATGAGAAGCAGAAAGGACACCAAGGAAAAGATGCAGTTGAAGAGAAGAACACAAGATGGTACAATGAGCAGCAGAAAGGACACCAAGGAAAAGATGCAGTTGAAGAGAAGAACACAAGATGGTACAATGAGCAGCAGAAAGGACACCAAGGAAAAGATGCAGTGGAAGAGAATAACACAGGATGGTACAATGAGAAGCAGAAAGGACACCAAGGAAACGATGCAGTTGAAGAGAATAACACAGGATGGTACAATGAGCAGCAGAAAGGACACCAAGGAAAAGATGCAGTGGAAGAGAAGAACACAAGATGGTACAATGAGCAGCAGAAAGGACACCAAGGAAAAGATGCAGTGGAAGAGAAGAACACAGGATGGTACAATGAGCAGCAGAAAGGACACCAAGGAAAAGATGCAGTGGAAGAGAAGAACACAGGATGGTACAATGAGCAGCAGAAAGGACACCATTGAGGAAAAGATGCAGTGGAAGAGAATAACCCAGGATGGTACAATGAGAAGCAGAAAGGACACCAAGGAAAAGATGCAGTGGAAGAGAAGAACACAGGATGGTACAATGAGCAGCAGAAAGGACACCAAGGAAAAGATGCAGTGGAAGAGAAGAACACAGGATGGTACAATGAGCAGCAGAAAGGACACCATTGAGGAAAAGATGCAGTTGAAGAGAATAACACAGGATGGTACAATGAGCAGCAGAAAGGACACCAAGGAAAAGATGCAGTGGAAGAGAAGAACACAGGATGGTACAATGAGCAGCAGAAAGGACACCAAGGAAAAGATGCAGTGGAAGAGAATAACCCAGGATGGTACAATGAGAAGCAGAAAGGACACCAAGGAAAAGATGCAGTGGAAGAGAATAACCCAGGATGGTACAATGAGAAGCAGAAAGGACACCAAGGAAAAGATGCAGTTGAAGAGAATAACACAGGATGGTACAATGAGCAGCAGAAAGGACACCAAGGAAACGATGCAGTTGAAGAGAATAACACAGGATGGTACAATGAGCAGCAGAAAGGACACCAAGGAAAAGATGTAGTTAAAGAGAATAACGCAGGATGGTACAATGAGCAGCAGAAAGGACACCAAGGAAAAGATGCAGTTGAAGAGAATAACACAGGATGGTACAACGAGAAGCAGAAAGGACACCAAGGAAAAGATGCAGTTGAAGAGAATAACCCAGGATGGTACAATGAGCAGCAGAAAGGACACCAAGGAAAAGATGCAGTTGAAGAGAAGAACACAGGATGGTCCAATGAGAAGCAGAAAGGACACCAAGGAAAGATGCAGTTGAAGAGAACAACACAGGATGGTCCAATGAGAAGCAGAAAGGACACCAAGGAAAAGATGCAGTTGAAGAGAATAACACAGGATGGTACAATGAGAAGCAGAAAGGACACCAAGGAAAAGATGCAGTTGAAGAGAATAACACAGGATGGTCCAATGAGAAGCAGAAAGGACACAAAGGAAAAGATGCAGTTGAAGAGAATAACACAGGATGGTCCAATGAGAAGCAGAAAGGACACCAAGGAAAAGATGCAGTTGAAGAGAATAACGCAGGATGGTACAATGAGCAGCAGAAAGGACACCATTGAGGAAAAGATGCAGTTGAAGAGAATAACACAGGATGGTACAATGAGCAGCAGAAAGGACACCAAGGAAAAGATGCAGTTGAAGAGAATAACACAGGATGGTACAATGAGCAGCAGAAAGGACACCAAGGAAAAGATGCAGTGGAAGAGAATAACCCAGGATGGTACAATGAGAAGCAGAAAGGACACCAAGGAAAAGATGCAGTGGAAGAGAAGAACACAAGATGGTACAATGAGCAGCAGAAAGGACACCAAGGAAACGATGCAGTTGAAGAGAAGAACACAGGATGGTACAATGAGCAGCAGAAAGGACACCAAGGAAAAGATGCAGTGGAAGAGAATAACCCAGGATGGTACAATGAGAAGCAGAAAGGACACCAAGGAAAAGATGCAGTGGAAGAGAAGAACACAAGATGGTACAATGAGCAGCAGAAAGGACACCAAGGAAAAGATGCAGTTGAAGAGAATAACACAGGATGGTACAATGAGCAGCAGAAAGGACACCAAGGAAAAGATGCAGTGGAAGAGAATAACACAGGATGGTACAATGAGAAGCAGAAAGGACACAAAGGAAAAGATGCAGTGGAAGAGAATAACACAGGATGGTACAATCAGCAGCAGAAAGGACACCAAGGAAAAGATGCAGTTGAAGAGAATAACACAGGATGGTACAATGAGCAGCAGAAAGGACACCATTGAGGAAAAGATGCAGTTGAAGAGAATAACACAGGATGGTACAATGAGCAGCAGAAAGGACACCAAGGAAAAGATGCAGTGGAAGAGAATAACGCAGGATGGTACAATGAGCAGCAGAAAGGACACCATTGAGGAAAAGATGCAGTTGAAGAGAATAACACAGGATGGTTCAATGAACAGCAAAAACACAGCCACTGAGCAGCTGAACTTATCAGAGCAGACAGAAGGGACAACAGCAAGCCATTAACAGACCCTGACAGGCAGAGCTGTGATTTCCTGCAGGACAGGACATTGTGCAGGACTCTGCCCACCAACGTCACTGATTGCCATCAAGATCAATGGAGGAAATCAAGCCACCAGACCCCATTCAAGGTAACACAATGAGAAAGCTGAGCTGCCAACCTGCTAACTGGGCTATTCTGAGCTCCAGCAGAGAATTTCACAGGCAGCTCCTGTTTGATGCCCCTGGAATCTGTTGCTGTGGTCATAGAGCTGCTGGGGCTGACTCCAGCAGCTTGACCATGGATGACCCAAAGCAGCCCAGTGTGCCACTGAGGGTCATTCTCTCCCTCATGACAGGATAGTTGCCTGTGCCTCCTCTGCCTTACACAGAGCAATGTCGCCTCAGCAGCCAGTGTTCTGCAGCTTGTTTTGTGCAGTGTCTTGCATCTCCTTGGGCTTTGCACCAAGGCTGTGTGGGAACAAGGCCTAGGACTGCCCTACATATACCCCTTCACCTGACTTTTATGGCATTGTTAGTCTACAGGCCCAGCCTACAGTATATCCCTGTACTGATGGCAGAGGTCCTGGCATTCTGAACACAGAGATATAATAGTATCTCTGACACAGGTTGGTCACGTGACTTCGGCTCCACATACCAATGATTTTACCAATCAAAATTCAACATGATCAGAAGACCATTGAGAGTAAAAAGAGGTGATTCTATTTCATTCCAATTATTTATCCCGATAGATAAACACAAATTTGGTGTTCTAATAAAACTAATCTATGAGTATGAGATTTTCAGGAAATCATTTGAGAACTACTTTTAGCGCGAACGTCGTCTAAAAGGTTGCAAACTGCCTTGAGCACGTGCGATTGTGTATAATACACGCAATCTTTGGACCTACTATAAACGCAGCGAAAAGGATTCCTATGGCTCCGGGCTGGTTTCGTGAATCTATGGTAATTGCTTTCTGGCCGGAACCTGTGGTCTAACTGCCTTCACACTGTTTGACGAGCTCCACACTTCGATCATTCGTGTATCCACTGATGGAGTCAGTAAGTGATTTAACCTACATTCCGTCTGTGTTGAACGTTAATCGAATGGAAGTTTATTCTGTAGGAATCCGTCCGATTCCGAAGTTCGCTATTATCGGAGAGCTCAGAAGCAGTTTTTCTAAGTTTAATCCTTCTAAGCATACATTAAATTAATGATTCCTCATCAGCAAAAGCACTCAGCGGGTTTCTGTGTGTATCGGTCCAAATGATTATGCAGACGGGATTGGTTGCATTACTCGCTCAATGAAGTATAAATATTGCTGTTGTATTCAAAGTCCTTATAATTAGTAGAGTTCACAATATTACACTCTTGTGATTCGAATTTTACCGCGTACAAGTTTTACATTCATGGGAAATCGATGTTTAGAAAATGAACTGACGGAAAAATGGCTGCCAGTATCGAGTGTATCACAACAAGCGGAGGAATACACTCACGATGTGATATGGCATTCAGCGTGGCTGAGACTCTGTGTTCAGAACGGTGGTATGCATGTTATGGAAGAATTAAGGCTATCACGTGACCAACCTGTTGCTGAGACTATATTCACTAGTCTCAGCCACCCTGAATGAGGTCCTGGCATTGAGTCTGCTGGTCAATGAAGCCCAGCTGCCAGGAAGAACTGTTTCAGTCGGAACGATGACAAGGCACACGCATCAGCCAATATAACACAGCAGTCAACATAGCAGTCCACACAGCTGCTTCCAGTTCCAGCAAGCAGATTCATTCTGCACAAGTAGCCCAAAATGCATTAACATCATTACCTCCAACAAGGAGGTTATGATTTTTGGTCAGCTACTAGTTTGTTATTTGGCGAACTACCTCAAACAGTTCAAAATGGATTCTGTTGAAATTTGTTGCAAATTAAGGGTTTCACTCAAGGAATGATCCCGTAAATAGTTTAGATTATCTCTAATTACGTTCAACCATGATGATAACTTTTAACACCTAGGCCATGGCTAGGCATCCCCATAGCCACAAGCTGGCATACATATATATGTGTTCCACTAACGGGTGCTAACATTAACCAGACTTCTTAGTGACAGGCCTGGCTCATTCTTCATGCACTCTGTCCTGAAGCAGCTTCTCTACACAATCACACAAGACAACTCACGGTGGCTTTGTTCCTTAGCTGCAGCCATTCCCCTTTCTTCCCTTGTGTTTCTGTCAAGCACCAACGAGCAGCTGAACTACAGTGCCACAGAAAAGAAAGAAAAATACTAACATTGAAGCATGCATGCAATGTAAAAGAGGTTGTCACACTAGCATGAATTGCCACCACAGACTTGTACTGCTGTGGTTGAAATTGATACTATGGTAATATATCGCACAATTACTTAATGTGAAATATATCTCACGCAACTACCAAAATGTCCTTTCTGTGGCCAGTCAGCCAAACATTTACTGCTGTAGGTCCTCATCTAATGAAAAAGCACTTAACAATTTTTCCTCAGTAGAAAGAGGGTTATTTCATGAGCCTTTTGCCTCTCAATGAAGACACTGCTGGTCCTTTTAATACAAGTCCCCCCCAAAACCAAAAGGACAACACACACACAATTAGTGGTTGTGGTAACCTATTTTTCCAGTGACCCTAAACTTTTTTAATCATTAAAAATGATAAGAAAGAAAGAAAAAAATCGGGGGTTAACAACAAACTGCATGCTGACCTATCTTCCCTATTTAAGTAAAGAAATTTGGATTTATATTCAAATGAATCTACTCAGCATACCTGATATTTCTCAAAACACAGCATACAGATACACACACAAATGTGCAGTCTAACTCTGGTTTAAAATAAAATATGAAAAATAAATTAGGCCATAACTTTGAATTTTTTAATAGTGATTTTTATATAATTTTTTGGTTGTAGCCTTAGAGAATGCCGTTATGTCCATCGTCAAAATGGAGCAGTTGACGAGCAAGACGGCTGAGTGGGAGGACACGGAGACTGGCAATTAGGTTGCCCTGGAGGACAATCAATGCAGGATCGATAGCTTCTCCAGCTCCAGTTGGCACTCACAGGCTCATGACGCAGCGCTGCGCTTTTCTACATCTGTCAGGACCTAACATACTCTCCAAAAGCCTTCTCTGTCTGGATATGAAAGATCTGAAATCTCATCCTCAGTTTTAATCACACGCTGTGGGTCATAATGGGCTAGTATTAAACTTTTTTAAAGTCCATTATCTGAGCCTCACACTAGTCACAGTCACAGGAAAGATGATTATTATATATGTGAGAGAGATATGTTATCAAGAGGAAGAAAATACAATTTATCTGAAACAAAAAAAGTTTAATTAATTTGATTTTTATTTATGGTACCCATCAAATTTTCAAGGTACATGGGGTGAAGAGAGTTAAGCATTGGTTCTTGTGCCAAATCCACATGGAGACAGCCTATGGTGTGACTGCTGCAGCTGTTCGATGACCCTTTGTGATGGAAAGCTACAAAACTCTACACAGCAATGAAGAGGGAAGAGGGGAGTTGTCAAACATCATCTACAGCAATGCAGCGAGCAAAGACATGTGAGAACAAGTTTTACAACTCTATTGCTCCATTGCTAGCAAAAATTACTGCAATTACATGCCCATATATATTAAACAGTTCCACATTTGTTCAAAAACTGCCCAATTACCACTAAGATCTATGCAATAATTGTCATCAAGGTGATAATATCCTGAACATTGTAAGGTGCTCTGTATCAGGGTAAACAAATTCCTGGCTTTTATTCAAAACAATTTGGCTGTGTTTAAGTAGTGTTGGTAATTCTGTAGACAAGCCCTGGTCTAAGTACAGATCTATAATCTCTTACCTGATTTGAGGAGTGACTAAAGAATACACTTCTGAATTATCAAAATTTAGCCCCCATGATGTGTGTGTGTGTGTGTGTGTGTGTGTATGTGTGTGTATGTGTGCATGTGTGTGTGTGTGTATATGTGTGTGTGCGTGCATTTGTTCATGCATGTGAGCACATGCACAGTTTTCCTTGGGCACTATTACTCAGTGGAATCATCCATTTTCCAGTATCAGTATGTCAGTCAGTCAGTCAAAAGAATAAGAGAACACTGACTTACTATGATAAATAACTTCCCATTCTAATTTCAGTGAGCACCAAGTCAAGTATTAAAAAACTTTCAACTAATAAAGCAAATATCACCTTCAACAAACAATAAAATCAACTATGATAAAGACAATACAAGCATAATTACAAACAAAATATGCAAACCCTATGGATGACACCACCAGGGTAAGCGTGAATGCTTTTTCCCTCACTGTGTGTGTGTGTGTGTGTGTGCATGCGTGCATGTGAGAGAGAGAGAGAGAGAGAGAGAGAGAGAGAGAGAGAGAGAGAGAGAGAGAGAGAGAGAGAGAGAGAGAGAGAGAGATTGATTGATTGATTGATTCTTTATTTATCAAGGATGAAATTTTAGGCATTTCTGTGAGGGAGAGAGAGAGAGAGAGAGAGAGAGAGAGAGAGAGAGAGAGAGAGAGAGAGAGAGAGAGAGAGAGAACGAACGAACGAACTGGTTTATTTGATAGGCCATCGGCCTGTCACAACGGAAACATATTTTAATGTGGGAGAGGTATTTTTCTCTAAGGTCTTCATAAACTGGGGCATACATAAAGCATATGAAATTCACTTTCGATTTCTTCCATACAAGCTGGGCATGTGTATAAATTATCTGGGTTATCCTGAGAGTAACAAAATTTATGATGGTACAATTCACTAAAGTCAGAACGAAACTGAATGTACACATCTCGGAATGGTTTTTTATCAATCGCATATAAATAATTCTCTCTACCCCAATGCGTTTTTATTTGACGATAAAAAGAATATCTCCCACTACTTAACAATGTTTGTTCCCAGTTGCTCCGATATAACCAAGACAATACGATTCTTCAATTCTCTGATAAATTCTCTTTCATTGCATATTGTCTGGGCAACTCATACGTGCTCAAAACCGTATTTACATAATATGTCCTTCATCTGGTTTGCCCAATTCTGCTGATGCAAGTTCGCCTGCATTTTAGAAATCATGTGTGGGTAACGGGAAGTTTCCATTCAAAGTACTCTGATTCAGTATCTCACTGAACGAATGATACCCACTTCACAAAAAGAGGGTGTCTGCCAGTTTCCCCATATATTTAATCATATTTGGTACTCTAATAGGCAAATTAAGGAATCTTTTCAATGCTTCCAGATGTACAGATTCAATAACAAAACAATCATGCAGTCCCCAAACTTCTAAGAAGTACAACAGTACACTGAGCACTTGGGCGTCAAGCATTTTAAAGAAGGCATTCTGATGACAAGCATTGGAGTTTTCTAATACATTTGGTAAGCTGGGTTGAATTGGCTTTTGCCCTTTGAACAAGATCTAATTGAAGCAGGTTACATGATAACTTAGTGGAAAACAAGGATCCCAGATACCTATACTCGGGAACCACTTCCAGAATGTCATTACCCAAGAACCACTTTTTATGTTCAGATAGATAGCCACCGTTCCTAAACACCATTACTTTAGTCTTCTCTTGATTTATACTAAGTCCAACAGCATCAGAACCTTTTTTTCAGATAATTAATTGGTTCTGCAAACCTACTACAGTGTCCGATATAAGTATAAGAGAGAGAGAGAGAGAGAGAGAGAGAGAGAGAGAGAGAGAGAGAGAGAGAGAGAGAGAGAGAGAGAGAGAGAGAGAGAGAGAGAGAGAGAGAGAGAGAGAGAGAGAGAGAGAGAGAGAGGGAGAGAGGGAGGGAGGGAGGGAGGGAGGGAGGGAGGGAGGGAGGGAGGGAGGGAGGGAGGGAGGGAGGGAGAGAGAGAGAGGCTCCAGTCAATTCTGTTCAGTCTTATTGGAAAATCCTCTTCTTCCACTCAACACTGTGCACAGCAGGAAACCTTCATAAACACAACTCATAAAAGAGACTTAAACCCCAACAAAACATGGAACACCGCGTTGACATTTACATCTTACCTCCTAGAAAACAGCGGCTGCAGTGCTGGGAACAAAATCTGTGTCTTTGAAAGAGCCAAGCAGCCTGACGGGACCATCAAGCCAACTGAGAAAATCACAGCGGAATCGGTCCTCTAAACACCCACCTGCAGGGATAGATCATTGGTTGCTGTGGCAACGAGAGCCTCACACCAATCCTCCTATCCCCTCCCCCTGCCTCTCCAGTCACAAGAACTGTGGGTGTGCACAGCTACTGCTGGTACATTGATCCTGCCACAGGCAGCAAAGACTTGTCCATGTCATGGCTCACTGGGAAGTGTGCAGAGATACACACAGACACACACACATGCACACACACACACACACACACACACACACCACACACACACACACACACACACACACACACACACACACACACACACACACACACACACACACACACACACACACACAGATAAAAAGAGGATTGATTTCTTGGAAATGTCCCAAGAGAGATAACAAAGAAAAAACTGCTAGAGCTTCTTAGTGTTTTAATTTAAGGGAGAGCTTTCATGGTTAGGCAGTCACAGCAGGATAAAAGGTGCAAGTAGCATTTCACCTCACAGAGCTCTATATGAGACAGACAAGTTTATTGTCCTTGTGCACACTGATGATTGGTGGGCTTCTACACAGGAAACTGGAAGGGAGTTGATTGAATGATGGCTGGACAGGGGTGATAGCACAGGAAACTGGAAGGGAGTTGATTGAATGATGGCTGGACAGGGGTGATAGCACAGGAAATGGACCAAGTATTCTTCCAGTTTCAACTGGTTACAGCCAGATGCAAGGAGAAAAAGAAAAAGACAAAACCCCATGTGTCTTGAGAGCACAATATATGTCACAGCCATGGTTGTTTGGATGAATCACAAAGAAAAGTATGAAAAGGGACCAGAGAAATTCTGAAATGACACAGAAAATGTACCTGGATGGATGGATAGATGGATGGATGGATGGATAGGTGGATTGAGAGAGGGATGGGTGGATGGGTGGATGGATGGATGGATAGCTGGATGGATGGATGGATGGATGGATGGATGGATGGATGGATGGATGGATGGATGGATGGATAGGTGGATGGAGAGAAGGATGGGTGGATGGGTGGATGGATGGATGATAGCTGGATGGATGGATGGATGGATGGATGGATGGATGGATGGATGGATAGCTGGATGGATGGATGGATGGATGGATGGATGGATGGATAGGTGGATGGAGAGAAGGATGGGTGGATGGGTGGATGGATGGATGATAGCTCGATGGATGGATGGATGGATGGATGGATGGATGGATGGATGGATGGATGGATGGATGGATGGATGGATGGATGGGTGGGTGGGTGGGTGGGTGGGTGGGTAGCTGGCTTCACAGCCTCTCAGGTGTTGTAGTCCATTTCTCTAGTCTTCACCTGTTGGAAATCTCATGGGGGAGACACACAGGGTCAATTTTTATTCCTCACCCACAGGGGAAGAAATATGTTTGGCCTGGCTCTTCAAAATCAGACTACCTCACTGACCTGTAAATGTATAGGCTGTTCTTTACCAGGCAAACACTCTGCTCACGAACCAGGTTTATAGTGTGTTAGCGTTTCCAGGAAATGCTGTGGTAACCCTACGAACTTTTCCTCCAGCTGGGCACACAAACTGCCTTTTTTCCCTCAGCTCCCTTGCAAAACACTCACTCTGAGGATTACTGACACACATATGATGAAACCATAGCTAAATAACAGTATTAATTTCTCAAAGCACTATGTCTATGTAAAATACATCAACAGTTCATTAAAAGTGCTCCATTATTTAAATTGATGCGAGTTGAAGTCGAATCTAGAACTTGAAAGTCAGGCCAGGGAGTTAAATCATACAACTCTCCTGGATGGTCAGTCATATCACCTCCTCTGCAAAAGTGCGTTGATTGCAAGCGAACAATAAACTTTGCTGGTGAGAAAAAAAGGAAGAAAAAAAAAGTTGTATGATACAATGTGGCTTGCCCTGTAAATGTGTAGTTTGAGCAGACAACTTCTGGCAGTGACTTGCATATATCAGAACTGTCAAAACCTGGGTTTATCTGAACAACCTGACTCAGAAAAAGTTTGCAGGTGATCTTTGTGTACTCTCCACACAAGTTCATGTACAAGTGGTTAGTCTAGTTTAAATAGAGAACCCCCCTAACAGCCAGGCACTCCTACATTTACAGTCAAAAATAGACACACTATATGTGTTCCATCTTCCTTGTGGATTTCAATGTGTGCAAAACTCCTCAGAAAGAAAATATGTGACCAGCCACGACAAAACCAGTGCTAAGTCCATTTTTGGACAAAATGGGGTTTTAATACTTTTGAATTCTGCATTCATTTCTGTTTGTTTTGATATAAGAATGAACAGTGTGAGTTAATTAGAATAGGAGTTACAGGCATTTCAAGTTGGGTACTGAAGCAGCGGTCATTTTGAAAAAGCGGTCTCAGAAGATTTACCCTCTTTAGACATTAAACACCTTAGCAATGGTATTTCAAACTCCGTTTCCAAAAATAGATGACCTTATTTTTCTTCGACATGCACAGAGCGGGAATGCCGAGAGAGCGGCCTTTCTAACGGTATATAACATGAAGGGGTTCTGCAAGGGTTTAGGTGTGTTTATTGCGGCTGAAATGAGGCAATTAACGCTAATTACAGGGAGNNNATTGAACCAGACCAGTCGACCGTAGTCATACAGACTGCTGAGTTAGACGGGCTACCAAACATTTTTAGTGTTACATGTAGCACTAGTAGTTTTTTGTTGCCTCTCAGGATCGGATCTGCTACCATTGTTGCAATTAGGAACACAACAATGCCGATCACACACACCCCCCCCCTCTTCCCACCCCCCCCCCCCCCCCCCCCCCCCCCCTCCCCCACCCCCCCCCCCCCCCCCCCCCCCACACCCCCCCAACAAAAAAAAAAAAAAAATGTTGATATATAATTTTTTTTCATCAAAATGCGCCAGATTAGACCATTTGCAGCCTTTCTTTCCCACCCACCCCCCCCCCCCCCCCCCCCCCCCCCACCCCCCCCCCCCCACCCCCACTCCTTTGTGTGCCGGCTAGCATTTAGCGCACCACAGAAAACCCCCCCCCCCCCCCCCCCCCGGTTCTAAAACAAGTGATGGAAACCACCATCCACCACCCCCCACCCCCCAAATGACTCATCCTCCCATGCACTGCTGAAAAGGACTTTGTCGTTGAAGTGCGCTAACCCCTCTGTTGTCTTCAAACTGTGTCAGCCGATGTTTGCGTTTTCGGCCTTCGGTTGGAAATAAAAAGGCGGGGTGCGTGAATTAAGGTCCATTGCGGAGGGGCCTAGTGTAAGCGTGCAAAATAGTAACCCGTGCAAAACAGTAACCGGAAGTCATCGCAGAGTTATCTGCGAGGGACGTGCTGAGAATTCCACTCTAAAAAGAGACGGCACCCGCCACTCCGCCTGACTGACTTGGCACGCCCAGGGAGTTATGCTAAGATCCGGCCGCGTAAATATATCTGCGTTTTGTGACAAACGTCTTTCTCGGCGGTACTGTACTCCATGCACCTTAACGGTGCGCGTGATTCGGGTGTAATCTTAAGCTAAACGACGTTTATTGGCGCTGCTGAAATGGTCGAAGTCGGAAACATTCGGAACGTCGTTTAGCTTAAGATTACACCCGAATCACGCGCACCGTTAAGGTGCATGGAGTACAGTACCGCCGAGCAAGACGTTTGTCACAAAACGCAGATATATTTACGCGGCCGGATCTTAGCATAACTCCCCGGGCGTGCCAAGTCAGTCAACGGTCGCGTTTTATAAAACCAGACTACAAACAGACTACAGGGAGGTGACTCCCATATTATTTCCGGCAGGGGAGACGGCTTTACACGGGGAAAAACTTTTTTGAACGCTACATCATGTGTTAAAATACACAAATGCACCAATACCTCGTAAAGCAACTAATGCGTCGTTTATCGGAATATATTCCATGCGAAGAACAGGTGCAGGAGCGGTAAATTGCATAAAGCACGTCCCTCGCAGATAACTCTGCGATGACTTCCGGTTACTGTTTTGCACGGGTTACTATTTTGCACGCTACAGGGCCGCTATTGCGGGGGGCCGCTATTGCGGGATTTTTTGGGGGTCAAAAGTTCTTAAGGCCATTTTGATTCCTTTGTCCTAAAACGCCAAAAAAAAACATAACAGTTTTGTTACTTTAAAAAAAACATAGACATTTTTTAGTTTTTTTTTTCTCAAAATATTTTCCCCAAAATTTATTGATCGGGTTTTACCGATAGCGCTCAGCCTAGGCCACACCCGCCACCCCGCCTGACTGACAGCCTGTCCGGGGAGTTTCACCTAAACCCGGACGCGTTACTTTTTGTCACGTTTGTGTCCAACATCAGCGTCGGGCCCTGGAGTTAGGGCGAAGGGACCACCCGTTGAGAGTCAAACGTGGAATGGATTTAAAATATAAAAACCGCTGGCGCTGAACCTCCAGGTTTTGGCATATAAAAAAAGAAAAAAGATCGGGTTCGAACCTGCAACCTCTCGAGAAAAGAGGGGGGGAAAAGTAAGGTTCGAACCCGCAACCTCTCACGTGTACAACAACGGGTGGGGTGGCTCTCTCTCTCGAATACCATACACACATTAAAAAAAAGAAGCTTCTGTGTGGATTCGAACCCGTACGCGCATCCCCTACAACCAAGCATGTCCCAGCGACAAAAACATATTCGACGCACGTACCGAGTGAGCTAATCCATAAAGCTGTGAGGACCTCCAGTAAACCTGGAGGGATAAAAAATCCTTCTTTCTCCTTCACCAATGTCCAATCTCCTCGAAATAACGTCACGTTATTCGACGTCAAATGATCACGTCACACATGTCAAAACTTCCCTTGAGTCGGGACAGAGTTCCGTCCCTTGCCTTTTTTGCAACATCAAAACGTACAAAAAGTCACTTTCTTTTCAAACCTCGATTCTGAAAATTTGATACATTCAATCGGACCTAACTTCCAGTAAGTGTGCAAAATGTCAAGGAAATCCATCCAGTAGTTTTTGAGATATCAGCCGTTAAGTCGGGACTGACAGACACACAGACAGACACACAGACAGATAAAGCTGCGAGGACCTCCAGTAAACCTGGAGGGATAAAGCTTCACCCGTTATTGATAAAAACTATTTTATGGTGACGTTGTTTCCTTTGGTCTTAGCCGCGGAAGCGCGCTTTGTGCTTTAATGGAGGGAGTGACGTTGTTTCCTTGGATTTTAGCCGTGGAGGCACGCTTTGTTCTTTGATGGAGAAAGTGACGTTGTTTCCTTTGATCTTGGCCGATAGGGTCAACGAGAGAGATAAGACTGATTAGGAAGTGTGTGTGTGTGTTGTGAAGGCTTTTGGGTCCTGCAATTATTTGGAGAGAAAAAAAAACGAAAACATTTCTAAGTGTTTTTTAAGTAACAAAATTTTATAAATTTTAAATGCGTTTTAGGACAAAAGAATCAAAATGGCCTTAAGAAATTTTCCCCACAAATCCCGCAATAGCGGCCCCCCGCAATAGCGGCCCCTCCCCGTAGCTACTGCACCGGAACATGAAGTCTTATCCTCTTTCTATTTCATTTTAATATAATAGACAAAGGTTATTCAAATTATCATCTGTCTGATATCGCTTATTTATTTTTAAGTCACATAGTCCTAATCTGAATCTAATGAAGACATCTCTAAACTTTTTATAGTGATATCATTCAAATAACGTTCACGTTCTAGTCTTACTTTTGTATGTCCTGTACACCAAGAATCGTTCACTACTGTTCAACGTGGAAAACCAGTCCTGGTAGAAGCAATCTCTTAGTCTTTGTCGATGAGATTTCAGGAAGACCTTCTTACTTGCAATACCACCATTTTCCCAAATAATATGCAAAGCCAGTTTTCGATTCTAGCTTCTTTACATGATTCGACCATTTTTGTCTGGATGTTCCAGATGTCATCATGAGATATGCTTGCTTTGGAAGCCTGTCTACTGGCATGAGAGAGAGAGAGAGAGAGAGAGAGAGAGAGAGAGAGAGAGAGAGAGAGAGAGAAGGAGAACAGAAAGAGATAAGACAAAGAGAGGAGAGAGAAGGGAGGGAGGGAGAGGGAGGGAGGGAGGAAGAGATAGAGGAAGAGAGAGATATAGAGGAAGAGAGATAGAGGAAGAGAGAGAGGAAGAGAGAGAGAGAGGAAGAGAGAGAGAGAGAGAGAGAGAGGAAGAGAGAGAGAGAGGAAGAGAGAGTGGAAGAGAGAGAGACGAAGAGAGAGAGAGGAAGAGAGATAGAGGAAGAGAGAGAGAGAGAGAGAGAGAGAGAGAGAGAGAGAGGAAGAGAGAGAGGGAGAGAGAGAGAGAGGAAGAGAGAGAGAGAGGGAGAGAGAGAGAGAGGGGTGGGAGAGAGAGAGAGAGAGAGAGAGAGAGAGAGAGAGAGAGAGAGAGAGAGACAGACAGAGAGACAGAGAGATTGATTGATTGATTGATTCTTTATTTATCAAGGATGAAATTTTAGGCATTTCTGCCTTTCTTACAAAGAGAGAGAGAGAGAGAGAGAGAGAGAGAGAGAGAGAGAGAGGAAGTTCAGTTGTTTGTGTTCAGAGGCTTTCTACAATCACTGTAACTCGTCCGATTTTTTGCGTAATGAATTTACTCAGAGGGACGATCAAAGATGCTTGCTTTAAGAAGCGACATCACAGTGAGAGCTGATCAAACTGCATTTTTTTAAGAGCACAGATCAAAGCAAAACAATTTCAAAATTTATTTTCATGATTTATGTTATAAATATACAGTCAATTGTAACACATTCAATGAATTTCCATAAATGTCGCACACTGACAGTCAGGGATATTTCGTGAAGTTTAGTGTCAAATCGTTCACACATGCAACTGAACACAAAATGGCACAAACTGCACAAAGACGCTTCTGTTTCCAGTCTAGTGTAGGCTTATCCGAGCTCCCTCAAGTGTAGTGCTTGCAAATTTGCATTTGAAGGGGGAAAGATCATTAATACTGACAACAATAATACAAACCAACAGGGAGGGAAAACAGAGAGAGAGACTTGTTCTTTTAAATTTTGTGATAGCCGAAAAGTTGTGATCAGACAGAAACAGAGGAGTTCTCCTGACTTTAACATGGGGTTTGGAATATCATAAACGATCAATTTAATATTCATCAATACAGCAACCACTGCAAGACTGCGGCGCGTTCAAGTTAGACGTCACGGAACGGCACGTGAGCGAGGCGCACGCAAATTATCGATCACGGAGCCCGGAGTAAGTGAGAATGGCAAAACGTAATCGGCGCAGCGTCGTTGCAGTAAATCACTCACTTCTTATGGGATATACTGCCCTTCCAAAATTTTGCAAGAAAGTTGACGTACTTGCTCTTGAAACGAAGTGAAAATAATCTTCCTCTTGTAAAATCTAATAATGAAATGGTACTTTCGTTCCTTATTTGGCTGGGGTCAGTGATAGGCGCATCTGCATGCTGATATTCAAGGAGCAATTTAGGAGGATGCAATTATTTTCTACTTACCCCAAAAGCAAACTTTATGGGAGCATTTTGCAGCAAGCAAACTACAATATGTGTTTCTATGGCAACACCTTACAATCATCATGGGTTACAAGACTGCAACATTAATTCAATCAATTCTGCCAAAGAGTTACACGAAAACACCTTCTGGAAACATTTGCTTCACACTTTTGGAGATAAAAGCAATATGCTTCTAAGCAGCAGTACGGATATTGAAGTTCACCAGAGACCAGACAGCAGAGACATCCCCTCTGTGGCAGTGAATGCAGTAGTTGTCATAGATTATGGACAAGTCTTGATGATACACGTCCTTTTCCAGATAGAGAAATATCACATTATTATTTGTGTCAGATACTTTGTGTGTTCTTCACTATTTTCAATACAATGACCCTTTCCACAGATACCTAGATTTGTCAAAAGATTTTAAGCTTGCCATAGTTTTATCAGAATGAAAAGTCAGCAATTGATGAGGCACGTCATCCATAACCATATCCAGCAGATTCCATACACTAAAGCAACCAAAGACAGCACATATTTTAAAGCAATAATTAAGCAACATTCTAACATCAATACTTCAGAACCAAAAGGGGTGATACATAAAAAAGTGACCTTCAAATAGAGGACACAAAACTCCATTTGTTGATGTTTATCAGTTGTTTGTTGTAGGATCCCATCCATCAACAGAGTTGAAAGATAATAGCTCACTTACACATGTACACATTTATCATTCCAGATTTAGTACCACAAGTATATCACAGCTTTGAAGAAACAGTATCACTTCATCACATAATGAATCATCAGCACGAAGATGACACAGCACTGAACATAGTTTCTTACCCTGACAACTCAATCTGTTTGTCAGCACAAAGGAATAAACACCTTGCCTGTGTACACCAGTCCCTAACACAGTGAGTCAGCAGCATGACAACTAAGCCTATACAGTAAGTATTACTTGAGATTCAAACTGATTCCCTTTTCTTTGGCTGGACTCTGTAAACAGACACAAACCAAACCTTCCACTTCACAGCATTAAACAGATGTACACGAACGTTTTATAATTTCTCTGTGTCTCCTCTTTGGGTGAATTGGCACAAGGGCATCATAATACTTTTGAAATGTTGTCAAACTCAAAGATATGACTGAACGCTTATGATGGTTATACTCAACTTGACTTATGCCTCTTGATTCTTTGAGGAACATAGGGCCGCAACAACACTCCTCCAACGCACACGGTTCTGGCAGGTCCTCTTCAGCTCCGCCCATGTCATTCTGGTGGCCTTTACTTCAGCATCGACACTCCTACGCCAAGTCTGTTTGGTCGACCCACTTTGTGCTTTCCTTGTGGGTTCCAGTCCAAAGCCTGCCTGGTGATGTTAGATGCAGGCTTTCATAGCGTGTGGCCGATCCATCCCCATTTTCGTTTCCTGATCTCCTGGTCGATTGGGGCTTGTTTTGTCCTGTCCCACAGATTTTCATTGGAGACAGTCTCTGGCCATCTAATGTCGAGGATATTTCTCAGGCATCTGTTGACGAAAGTCTGCAGCTTGTGGGTGTTGGTCTTTGTTACCCAGATTATACTCAAACCTATTGGTAATTTGCACAACATTCCAGTAGTGGTCGTTTGAAAAAAAAATAGCATTATTTAAAAAAGAAATGCAAATGAGCAAACAGGAAAAAAGAACCCATCACAGATATGTACATCCTGTAAAACAAGTGAAAGACCTTTTTTTAAAAATATTAATGCTATGATTATAGCATTACTATCTGTAAGACAAAAACCGTATAAATAAAAGCTCTGTGAAATGGGACACTTTAAATTCAGGGCACATTTTAGTCGGGCAACTCCCTCACTCTCAGCCAAGCAATGGACAACATTTTAAAATTTGTTTCACACTTGTGAATGTCTCAAAATCTGAACGAATCTTCAAAGCTGCAATTTTTCATTATTCGTCCCCTGAAAAATTAATGCTTCTATTATGCACAAATAACAGGAAGAAGTTGCTACCAGTATCTACAAGTAATATAATCATATTCATAAGAAAAATAAGTTTACATGGTGATGGACATAAAGCAAAGGTAAAAAAAACAACAACAGACAACTTTATTTTTATTTTTTAAGCTCTCAAGGCAAGCTAGTAAACCTATTTTTCAAAACACCTACAGGGAAATGTCAAAATCCAGAGCAAAGGCTAAAAAAAAGTTTTACAACTGAAATTCATGTTCAAAGACCCCCAAAAACTTCTTTGTGCATGTCTGAATTTATGTCTGAGAGAGAAACTTATTTTCATTTTTAAAAACTCATTTCTCTCCAACAAATCAAACTTTATTAACACAACATTTTTGTATTTTAGTGAGCTCGGTGCCTTCACTGAAACCAGACACAGCTCCAATCCACAATACAAATAGAAAAACAATGCAATACGAACTACTTTTGCAACAACTACTCCCTCAAAAGCAAGCAGCATCTCCTATTGGCAAGAATAGGTTTTGTGTGACATCATTCCACTGGGGCACATACTGCAAGTAAACAACCTGAACTACTGTGTCAGAATGAAAATGAACTCAACTTTACTCAACAACCACCACACCTTCCAAGACAATCACTAAAACACAAACACACATGTAACCTACACTCATACATACATACATGTAAATATGCACATACACATACACATGTACACGCACTCTCATACATATGCAAATACACATACACACACACACACACACACACACACACACACACACACACACACACACATAACACACATGCATGCACACACAAAACACTATAAATACAAAAATGCAAAATGACTGAGCAGAATCAAACATCAAGTCACTAGGGGCACATGAGGACTGCTTTGCACTAAAGTACACTGCAACTGCCACCTGTACAAAACATCTACACCCATTGCCAGTGTGTGCTTCTAACAGTCCACACAAGCAGGCAGTTCGAGCAAAACAGTGACACTTCATGTTGCACACATCTCCTTATCTTAATGTAAGAACTAGGTTTGGGAACAACATTTGTTTTCCTTCCCTGGGAATGTTTGCGCCTGAACTATGAAGTACACTGAGTGGTCTCTCTGTTCAGTTCATAAGAAGCAGAATAGAGTTGCCCCTAGCACAGAAAAGATGCAAGAGTCCATCCATGTTTGTCCCATACAGGAAAATCTTACTCCCTATCCAGCTCTAGTTCGCTATTACCTTTTTGTCCATAGTCAAGGCAACACCAAAATAGGGTTTTCATGGTCCCCTCTTTATCTGCATCAAGCACCGCCCAGGTTTTGTTCTCTTCAAAAACCAACTCCTGATGTTTCATGAATTAAGCAATGCTCCTTCTACAACTTTCCCTCCTCTGGAAAACATAAATGCCAACTGATCAAGACAGCAGCTATTGACATTCTACTAGGCCAAATCCTACTACAAAGCCACAGCACTTCAATCAGAACTACCAGCACCATTATCCATCTAAATCTACTGGCACCAACAGGGACCTTGTATTGACATACCTTCAGCTTCATTTCTGCTATATTTTCCTAGAGTGGCCAAGAAGTAAGCCATGGCAGATACGGCAGATCTCAAAGCAGCTGTGGGACACAACAGCAGAGCCTGCATCCACATAGGGTTAGAGCAGCTGCCAACATCCAAGTAAACTGGCCTGTGAAGTGGCCTTCACTTTTTTCAGACAACCCCTTTGTGGCATATGCCACATGGAACTATCCTACGCTAAACTACTGGAGCAGGCCCCAAAACCTCCACAGCCATGTAGGAAAGCAGGAGAGAGGTGTAACAAGCAGCAGCTGCTCACCAACATTGCCTATAAATAGCAAATGTCTCATGAAGTGAGTTTCATTGAATCACTGGCTGGCAGCGACATGCACATGCTGTACATGCCAGATTTATCTCTCACACTAGTGACTCTTCAAGATATTTCATTCCTGCTTCTTAAAGAGACAGTTTGAGTGAGCACCAGTGGTAAAGGCACATCAAAGATGGAAGTCAATTGCTCACCAATACTGAGGATTTGGATATAGTCTTGATGTCTTAATTAAAAAAAGGTAAAGGTGTGCTTTTTATAGCGACTTACACCCTTTGTCTGGGTCTCAAACCGCTTTACACTTTACCCCCTGATCACTGGGCATCTTGATCAATCCTCACTGGTCCCTCACAACAAACACAGTTACAGACATTTAAGACGCACACAGTCAGGTACCAGCACCAACTCCGCTCCCTGGGGAGTATTCCAACCCGATGCTGGCGCTTGGCTGCATACAAGCGCCAGCATCTTCTAAGACTTATATAATGGGCTTTTCCTGTCAGCAGTCCACAGGGCTACCTCACACTGGGGCTCTATGCCTATGACTTGCCGTGCACAGGGCTACCTCACACTGGGGCTCTATGCCTATGACTTGCAGTCCACAGGGCTACCTCACACTGTGGCTCTATGCCTATGACTTGCCGTGCACAGTAATGTGGATACATCTGCCTCTTTCACAACAAGGATGTCTTGTGCAATGATTTTTATAAACACGGGAAACAAAGTATGCCTTTTTTGAGTTTGTAGAGTACCAGTGTACAACTGTGTCATATGCCAACCCAGGTGCTCAGTACTTTACAGCGAGTTATAAATCTCTTCTCCCATGGACAGCTGACGACCATGAGTTTTATGTTCATATGACTCAGCACAGCATGTTTGCCTTTTTTGTCAGCAAGTTATAGTACAGAGTACTGCAAGATGATGAAATGCTCTTGTCTTATGTAAATGGAGCAAAGTATTTTACAATGATAATGCTCACCATGAAACAACCACTTTCAGTATTCTTGATGGTACAAAATACAGCATTCATAACAGCATAATATGAGCAATGATAATACCCAGTTCCAAAACTGCTTTGTCCAAAGTCTGATTGGAAATGCTCAGCTTTTCATTACACATGAAGGCATCACTCACATACACAACAAAGCCATAATTCGTATCACCTCTGCATAGCTGATCTTCAAACAGAATTACATCGATGTGATGGGCAGGTTGGGGAAACACTAGCTAGATTGACTTGCCAAGCAGTAGCTGGCTATTTAAACTTTATCAGGACAAAATAAAATCAGCAAAATTATATTTAAACAAGAAGGGCAAAGCCCATACGACTCACATGCTTGACCTTGACCTTTATATGACCTTGACCTTCAGGTGACCTTCAAGGTCAAGGTCAAACAACTAAACCTACCAATGACATCATACACAAAGAAATGCTTTACACATTTTTCCTACCAAAATACATGTGACCTTGACCCAAGGTCAAGGTCATCCAAGGTCATGCAACACAAAGCTGTTAATTCAAGACATAGGAAGCACAATGGTGCTTATTGGCACTTTCTACCATGAGATATAGTCACTTTTAGTGGTTCACTACCCCATTTTGGTCACATTTCATAAGGGTCAAAGTGACCTTGACCTTGATGATATGTGAACAAATGTGTCTCATGATGAAAGTATAACATGTGCCCCACATAATTATTAAGTTTGAAACAGTTATCTTCCATAGTTCAGGGTCAAGGTCACTTCAAAATATGTATACAATCCAACTTTGAAGAGCTCCTGTGACCTTGACCTTGAAGCAAGGTCAACCAAACTGGTATCAAAAGATAGGGCTTGCTTTGACCTATATACCACTTGTAGCTAAGGTTGCCATTCTCAATAACGTGGGAGAAAATTGGGAAAATGTGAAAAATGACTGTTTTTGAGACCACATTTATGGCTCCTGTGACCTGGACCTTGAAGCAAGGTCAAGTCACTATGTATGTTTTTTGAGGCCTTGTCATCATACACCATCATGCCACATTTGGTGTTGATAGACTTAATAGTCTCTGAGAAAAATCCAACGTTTAAGTTTTTTTACGCCCGGACGGACGCCCGGACGGACGGTCGGACGGACGGACGACACGGCTGAGTACATAGACTCACTTTTGCTTCGCATGTGAGTCAAAAACTGACCACTGGGAAGAGAACCTCAACCAGAAGTATTAAATCACCCAGTATGGAATTATGCAGGCAGATGCACCTCTTTTGGATCCTGTACCTAGAGAGCTACAATTGGGCAGACAACTTTGGGTAAGGCAAAAAATGATAACCTTACTAAAACTGGGGCATGTTGTGCAGCATCCTAGCTTGCAAGGAATTTCTCACAAGCAAGGCTAGCAAGGAGACAGCTAATAGATCTCTAGGCAACAGCCAACCATTGGCAAGGTGGAAGTCCAAGAGATAGACATGGCTGTCTAGAGGAAAATTGCAAAACAGTTTCTTTTCTCTGAAATAACTTACAATACCAACATCTCACCAGTTTTTCAAGTGATTCAAGATACTAATACAACATATCAAATTGTACTGCGAACTTTGTTTAAAAAAACAAAATACCAAAACAACCCAAATGCACATGTACACAAATAAAAGCACATTAAAAGCACTGACATCTGTAAATATAACTCCTAAGTGCATGGACTCTTCCATTTTGAATTTGCCTGCTAGCTGTAGCTAAATATCTCCAAGGCTGCCTTGCAAAAAACTCACACCTCCTTGCAAGACGTGTGCAATGCACTGGCCTCACACTTGCCTAGCTCTCCTTGCCAAACTCATGAGATACTAGCCAGAGGCAACATGCCCCTGGTGGGTGGCAGGACCTAGATAAAGGGCGACAACTCTCCTCAACTGAGGCCATGCAGAGCAAGAAATTGCACTAACACCTACTCTATAGAATCGACACAAGAGCACACAAGTCTATTCAGCCCGAGACACACAAAGGCAACATTGCTGAAGCCTGCAAGGCCCGAGACATTCAAGGAAAGACAACTCCATTCAAGCTAGATCTTGTAGGGGAGGTAACTCCATTAGACCTATGTCAAGATGGAACTTGCAATGGGTTGGGCAGGGGTGGAGATATACCACAGGACAGGTAGCCCTGTTAGTGCTGTTCAGGCGGGAAATATTGCCCATGCTGGGAACTTAAACTGAGAGTCCTACACAATGGACGACCACTCCACTAGGACTGTGGGCGAGACGGTTTGGAGGGAAGGCCAGCAACGTCTGGTAGCTGGCGGCGGATTCTGGGGTGGGAGGCGCTGTGGGGGGAGCGGGGCAGTCCGGCTCTGGAGGCCCCCTCTCCTGGGCTGTCTGGGCTCTGAGTGGCGGCGCCCATGATGATGGGGGTGGGCATTGAAGGGTCAGACAAGTCTGGGGACTGAGAGTCCCGTGTAGAATAAGGCCTTGGCCTGATGGGAGGACTGCAGCAGACAACACCAAGCACTTTAGTGTTGAGTTAGTAAGCAGGTCGTCATGGCTGTGTAGAGGAGAAAAATGTCAAAGCTAGATTGTTGTGGGGTTGATTTGAAGAAAAAAAATCTACTAAATGAGTAAATCTTAGAAATATTCTTACTTTACGTTTGAAAAGTTCTGCATATATATATGTGTGGAAATAATGCTAAAATATTACCATGAAATAAGAATGTGCCAAATTTTGTGTTTCCTTTTCTGTTGATTCAATGGAATAATGGCACAACCAACTTGTCAACCCATCCATCCAATATCAATCCTAAGAAATAAATGTCCACTATAAATACACAATACTACGCATGCAGAGAACAACACACATGCAAGCACATAAATGCACACACACACACACAGACACACACACACACACACACACACACACACACACTCCACAAACAACATAAACACCACTGCACACACAGAGGCCATCATCATCACCACTGCACACACAAAACCCTACACCCTCAACAACCACCATCAAACATCCTCCACTCCCAGCCCGACCTCATACTCACATGACTTTGTGCTTGGGAGTCCTTGGGGGGCTAGGCAGTTGCCGGGTGTTGGGAATAAGCAGGGAGGGGGGAATGGGACTCTTTTCCTTCAGGCCCGACGACAGGCGGCGGTGGGGGCTGGGGGGTCTGCCTGTCCTGCCCCCTGCCAGCCCCTCAAGTTCCACCTCCGACAGGCGCTGTATGATGTCTCCCTGGAAACTGCCCAGCTCCCTGGAAGAACTGCGCCTCCTGCCACTGTTTATCCTATCTGCACTAGGAGGGGTGTGGGGGGATTGGGGGGAGTAGGAGAGCATGTCCCCCCTTGAGCCCGGTCGGGGGGACACACCTGCTGTAATGTCTAAGTTGGCAAACTGCTTGCTGTCATTCACCTCCTCATCCTCATTGTTGGCATCAAACATTTCATCGTGGGACTGCCCAGTGATGCTGGTGGCACGGTAGTCTTCATACATGCCATCCTCCTCACTGGCTTGCAATATAGCTGAGGTGCGTTTAGCTGACTTTGTTTCCCGTGGAGACAGGGGCAAGTCATCTGAGTCGGAGTCTGTGAGGACGTCCTCAGCATGGTCTATCACCAACACCTGGGCAGCCTTTGCCTCCCTGATCTGTTGGATTCGTCTGTGAAGAGGAATGGACAACGTTCATCAGAGTAAGTCAACAACAAAAGAAAAATCTAAAGACCCTCAGAAAGTTAAAAACCTTTCATTTCCCTTTCAGACTTGATATTTGGATGTTACTGATGATAAAAGAAGACTGTTGCTGTGTGTGAGTTGGGCTCAAGCTTCCAGGGAGGTTAGAATGCATGGTTGGATCCGAGTGATCTGACCCTGTTCTGACGCCCGCCCCTAGTGGCCTCCTTGGTTGCTCAGGGCTGCTCCTGACTCATTTTGTGAACCCGAGTCAGTAGTGACTCTGGCGCAGTTCACAATGAATACATAATAGACTTGACCCTTTGCATTACAGCATTGGGCCAAAAATAGCTTGTTCTGATACTATTTTATCCCACTTTTTACAGAAATAATTCAGATGTCAAAACTTGTTTCCATTTCAACACAAACATTTTATTTATTGAATAAATGTTTGTTTATTGTCTCAACAAGCATAAGTTATGAGTTTTGTGTGAAGTAGTCTTAGAACTACTTTAATGGCGTATGTCAGGGAGCAGAGGTTTAACCCACAAGCCTCTCGTGTGACCTCCTCATGCATATTCCGGACGGAATCATTCCATTACGTGAGTAATTGTGCTGAATTGTGCTGCTAGGCTCATTTTTCGATGTCCCAAGCGTACCCATGTCTCATCACTCCTACATACACTTCACTGGCTCCCCATCTCTCAGAGGATAGATTATAAACTTGCTACTTTGTGCTTCAAGGCCATCGACAACACCGCACCACACGCTCTTACAGAAATTCTTGCAGTCTACACGCCCTCCAGATCTCTACGCTCAGCTGCTGACTCTAGAATGCTCAAGGTCCCCCGCCGTAATAAAAGAAGGACAGCGTGCCTTCTTCTATATCGGACCTGTAACCTGGAATTTTCTCCCTCTCTCAGTCCGTCATTCTGACACTCTGCCCCAGTTCAAAAGTGCTCTAAAGACCCACCTCTTCCGATCCGCCTTTCCCGCTGAGCTGCTTCGCCTTACTTGACCTTGCCAGCAAGTGCTGTGTATATTGTATAGTTTGTTCTATTTGTTCTTAGTTTTTGTTTTTTGTTTATGTGTGTTGTGTGTGAGTTTTTTGTGGGAATGTGGTGTTTAGTGGTTGTATGAGTGTTGAATTTTTTGGATTGCAAATGCCATGAGCTTGCCTGTCAAGGGAAGGTATGTGCTTATGAATAAACTATTATTATAATATATATGAACTGTGCTAGAGACTATCGCCAGCAGGCGAAGTTTCTAGTGGACTAGAACGCTCCAGACTGAGCAACTGGAGCAGGCCCCAAAAGACCGACAACCAGGGGTTCCAGCTGATGAGGGGAGCATTGAGTGGTCCTGCCTGTACATTACACTTGTCTTCATCAATACATATATGTAACAAGGTCAACAAAATGATGGATTAATTCAGTCCTATCCTTAAAAAAAATGAATCAGGTGTATAATGATTTAAGCACATTGAAATGAAGAGCACAAACAGTGTACTCACAATTCATGATTTTGTCTCCATGATTTCAGTTCCTCCAAAAATTCGTCACTACTCATCTTGTCATACTCATTTGTCTCCTCTGCTTTGTCCCTGAGCTGAAAATTTTAAGATTTTTGTTTTCCTTAAGTCAATAGTGGACATGATGATGATGATGATGATGATGATGATGATGATGATGATGATGATGATGATGATGATGATGATGATGATGATTTTTGTGCAGCCATCAATCATGGGGCAGTCAATGATTGTTTAAAATCTTGATCAAAATTAATTTGGAATCATAAGCAAACTTTATATAATTTCATCATTTCATTATGTATTCCTGCTACTTAGTTACTTCACTTTGTTATTCTTTATTTCATCATTTGGCACAAATTTAACAAAATTCTTGGAAAAGCTTCAATAAGTGGGCCACACTAGTGACTTGTCCGAGGAGAGGGGTGTGGAAAGACGGCCAAGTTGGCATTCCATACAAGCTAGCAAGCAACAGCATCTGACTGGTAAGTGATCTTGGTTGGTTGGTTCATTCTCAGAGCATTTGCAGTGATTCATACACAAAATAACAAAAGAATCTGATGACCAAAAAAACAACTCGTTAAAACGCAGCTAGTCAGATGTTTGGTCTCACCAGTTTGTGTTTCCTGCGTGCTTGGCTGGCTTTCTCACACCCCTCTTCTCGGACCAGTCCACTAGTGTTTCCTGCGTGCTTGGCTGGCTTTCTCACACCCCTCTCCTCGGACCAGTCCACTAGTGTTTCCTGCGTGCTTGGCTGGCTTTCTCACACCCCTCTCCTCGGACCAGTCCACTAGTGTTTCCTGCGTGCTTGGCTGGCTTTCTCACACCCCTCTCCTCGGACCAGTCCACTAGTGTTTCCTGCGTGCTTGGCTGGCTTTCTCACACCCCTCTTCTCGGACCAGTCCACTCGTGTGGCCCGTTTATGGAAGCATTTCCAAATTCTCAACATTCAACATGATCAAAACATTAGAAGGCTACAAAAAGAAGAAAGATTCCATTACAAAAGTGGGTTTGAGGTTTGAGGGTTTTAAGGGCCTATCAGCCTTTTTAAGGCTACTTAAGGTCTCAACTTAAAACATTTCCAAAGGTACAAGAGGTGGACAGACCTCCTTGAAGAGCTCCTCATCCTCTGCATCCAGATTGAGCTCCTCATTTCCACTTTGTGGCCGCTGCCTGGACTTGAGAGCTCGGGAAGGGTTGCCACAGATCACTCCACCCAGAGTCAGCTCACTGGCAGCATTCATGCTGTCCATACCATCTGCAAAACAGGTGACCAGCACTCATGTATGTATGTATGTGTTCATTCTTATAATGTGCCTTTCTCTCACCAAGGCATGTTCAAGATGCCAACAATTTAAATTTAAATAGGTGGGTTTCAAAATCCTTCTTAAAACTGGTAAGACTGTCTGATTTCCTCTGTCTTTTCAGAATTGTATTTCAGTGTCTTGGGTTGATGAAGGAAAAGTGTTTACACCCACAGTGAGAATAGGGCAACCACTGATGAAAAACACAGCAAGAATACATTTGCTGCTTACAGAGAAGTTCCTGATTTTTGGGGTGTCAAATCAAAGTTTCATAAACAGATTTTGGCAAATAATTTCTTCACTTACAGCAGTGGTAGACTGCATGATAAACTCAAAAGTCCACAAATTAATTAGATTAAGCTCTAATTGAGTATCCATACATTAGTTAAATGCATCTGCTAGATAATCCTTACAGCAGTGATTGACTGCATGATAAACTCATAAGTCCACACATTTATTAGATTAAGCTCTAATTAAGTATCATGTTAGTTAAATGCATCTGCAAGGTAATCCATGTGACAGATGACAGTAATACTGCATTGTAAACCCCCCCAAAAAGTATGCAATATCAAGCACACTGAGCCCTTTAAGTTTAACACCTTCTGCATGCCCATACATGCATGCCCATACATGCACGACCATACATGCACGCCCATACACGAACGCCCATACATGCACACCCATACATGCACACCCATACATGCACACCCATAACAGGCATGCCCACACAGTCCAAAAGCATAGGAATTTAATTTCAGCAAAACCTCATGAAATGATCAAGACACCATTACAATCATTACTTAATTTTTCAGAAAAGCAAAACTAAAACTGTATCAGTTTGAACTCATGATGACACACAAATGAAACCTCTGAACAATTCACATGACAATACTAACAGAAATGATGCTCATCTTGAAGCTGTTGCTATGAATGTGCTTGCCTTCATCAGCATGGAGATGAGTGGAAGAACACTGTTCAGTCATACAGTATGAGCCCTTGCTACACTCAACTGCATGAAAAATACTGCTGCAGATGGTAAGGCAGGCTCGGTTTGCCCTGGGTCATGTTGCAGGGTCTTGGCACTGAAGAAAATGGCTTCTTTCATTCATTCTGGAACATGTCTGAGTCTACCATAAGATCTTGATGTCAGTGGGAAGTACTCGGGCTCTGATTTCCATCTGTGAGGACTTCAGTTAGGGAAAAGTCATGACTGCTGTTTCTGACATTGGTCTCTCCATTGAAAACAACTGGGCAGTCATCTCCATAATGATGATGATCTGAGTGGGGTTATGGTGGGGGGTGGGGGATGGGGGAGGGGTGGAGGTAGGGGTAGGGGTGGTGGGTGGTGGGGAATAGGGTTGAGGGAAACATGCTACCATTTCTGCTGTCATTGGTTTCTTTGAATGTCAAATGATTTGTGCTAAGATTTGTTATTTTTTAGAATGCAGTGTGTACCACAAAATTATTAAATTTGAAAACAAATGTTGCTAACCAAACCAATGTTGCACACCAATTTACAAAAGAAATGAACACAGAGAAGCAAATCAGAACAAAACATGTCTGATTCAGATAATTTAACAAAATGAGATTGCAGATCCATGCTTACTCACAGCTGGTCAAATGAGGATCTGTGTAACAGTCTTCATCTAGTGATGAAAAGTAATTTCTTAATTAGTCAGCACACCACGATGAAGAAAATCTACTTGTTTGTACTTGATCGACTTGACTAAACATTCCGTTGAATAGCTCAACTTTTAACAAACATTCTCACCTCACTTAGAATAGCTCTGTTTTAGAAACTCTCTTACTAATAAAGCAAGACATAAAAGTCCGACAAGAACAGTGCAGGAGGAAAGTATAGGAAAAGAAAACAATCATTCATGTCTAAAAATGAGGACTCGCGTAGAGACTTCATTACCAGTCACTGCTTCTAAAAATGAACAAAACTCACATTACCGTCATTCAACTAACCACATCTCTTCAATTCCTTTGGCCCTTACAGATGGAGAACATTGCTGCACCAACCTCTGTCTCACCTGAGGCTAACTTTACACCTACCTGCTCTAACAGCAAGACCCATAATTTTTCTTCACTCCCCAACCCTGCGTGCCCTTGCCAGCTCACCTGACCCATGCCTGTTGGCAGCAGTTTGGGGTCTACTGGCAGAACCAGGTCTGATGGCAGTGCCAGGCCTCCCTGGGGTTCCAGGGCGCATGGAAGTGCCTGGTCTTTTACTAGCAGACCCTGGACGTGCTGCGGAGCCAGGACGCATCACTGACCCTGGGCGATAGGCTGTGGCAGGTCGCAGCGCTGAGCCAGGGCGTTCTGACCCTGCAGAGAGAAAGACAGGATAACATGAAGCCTTATCCCTCCAGGTTTACTGGAGGTCCTACAGACTTTATTAGTCTGTCTGTCTGTGTGTGTGTGTGTCTGTCTGTCTGTCCCGTCTCCACGGCTTATATCTCGAAAACTACTGGACGGATTTCCTTGAGATTTTGCACACTAACTGGAAGTTAGGTCCGATTGAATGTATCAAATTTTCAGAATCGAGGCTTGAAGAGAAAGTGGTTTTTTTAAGGTCGTATAATCGAAGCACCTCTCTAAAAATTATTGAAATGACAATTGACGGAAAAGCCAAATTTGACGTCATTAATAGTATGACGTCATTTGCAAGTACAATTTCGATCCTATATGCCAGGAGAATAATTTCGAAACACCTGGGGAGGAATGGCGAAATTCCAACATGTGCGACGTCATCAATAACGTGACGTCATTTGCGAGGACAGTTTATGTGTTTCTGTATTAACTGAAGAAGGGCGTATGCCCGAAAGCCTTTTGATTTTGGTGTTTGTCGTGTGTTTTTTTCTTATTAATAGGACAGTTTATAGGAGAATTAATTTAGATAGATAGATATGTCCTCAGATGTCTTAGGCTGCGAGGCCTTTATCTGATCTTTTGATCAGTACTTATGGCTACTCTCACTCTCTCTCTGTCTCTCTCTCTGTCTCTCTGTCTCTCTCTCTCTCTCTCTCTCTCTCTCTCTCTCTCTCTCTCTCTGTCTCTCTCTCGATCTCTCTCTCTCTCTCTCCCACCCACCCTCTTACTCTCATTCTCTCTTCCCTTCCTCCCCTTTTCCCAGCTCCCCTCCCCCCCTCTTTCTCTCCCTCCCTCTCTCTCTCTCTCTCTCTCTCTCTCTCTCTCTCTCTCTCTCTCTCTCCCACCCACCCTCTTACTCTCATTCTCTCTTCCCTTCCTCTCCTTTTCCCAGCTTCCCTCCCCCCCCCCTCTCTCTCTCTCACTCTCTCTCTGTCTCTCTCTCTCTATGTGTGTCTGTCTCTCTCTCTGTCTCTCTCTCTCTCTCTCTCTCTCTCTCTCTCTCTCTCTCTCTCTCTCTCTCTCTCTCTCTCTCTCTCTCCCACCCACCCTCTTACTCTCATTCTCTCTTCCCTTCCTCCCCTTTTCCCAGCTCCCCCCCCCTCTCTCTCTCTCTCACTCTCTCTCTCTGTCTCTCTGTCTCTCTCTGTCTCTCTCTCTGTCTCTCTCTGTGTCTCTCTCTGTGTCTCTCTCTCTGTCTCTCTCTCTCTCCCTCTCTCTCTCACTCTCTCTCTCTCTCTCTCTCTCTCTCTCTCTCTCTCTCTCTCTCTCTCTCTCTCTCCCACCCACCATCTTACTCTCATTCTCTCTTCCCTTCCTCCCCTTTTCCCAGCTCCCCTCCCACCCTCTCTCTCTGTCTCTCTCTCTGTCTCTGTCTCTCTCTCTGTCTCTCTCTCTGTATCTCTCTTTCTCTCTCTCTCTCTCTCTCTCTCTCTCTCTCTCTCTCTCTCTCTTACCACATTTGAATATTTTGCCTCAAGGGCTGAATGTAAGTAAGAAAGGCAATACTGCCTAATTCACTACCCTTGTAAAATAAAAGTTCGTTCGTTCGTTCTGTCTGTCCTGACTTAAGCGCAACAACTTGGTACTGGTAGTCTGTTGGCTTGGCCTAATGGCAGTGAATCGATAATAAACTTGGCAGAAATAGACCTTAAGTATCCTAAAATGTACAAGACCACTCAAATTTCATGAACTATCATCCATTTTTATACAATTTACAGTGCAAAATATGAAGCGAGGGAGTTTACAGAAAAGAACGTTATAATTCCTTTACAAACACGTAGTAACGTCAGTTGCCAAATGAATGGCTCAGATGGTAAAGCGCTGGACAATTGTAATGTTAGGTCATGCGTGAACGGATTCGAATCCGCGCTGAAACTTTTTTCGAACCCGACCTGTTTTTTGTGTTTTTGTGTGTGTTTTTCCCCCCCTCTTTTCTCAAGAGATTGCGGGTTTGAACCCAATTTTTTGTGTGTGCCAAAACCTGGAGGTTCAGCGCCAGCGGTTTTTATTTTCATTGTTCCCTTCTCTGTGTTCCCTATGGAAAAGGCAGGGGTTTCAGGTTGAAGCATGTATATGTTTTTCTATGCTTTGCATTACTATGAGGGATGAAAAATTTCATTAGATGCTGCTTTTACTGAAATATGCATGAATGGATAAATACAATGACTGAAAATCTCATTTTATCATTCTTGCAACTTTAGCCTTGCTTTCGGATGCCAGGCCACAAATAACCAGCAATCACAAATGCAAGAAAGCAGACATAATTGTTTTCATAAGAAGAAAGAACTGGCAAAGGAATTAATATTGCAAAACAGTCCTTAATGTTTTGTGAGCTTCAGCACACACAGTTCTGTAACTTAGGGGTGAGAAAAGTAAAGGAAAAGGCAGTAGCTTAATACAAAGACACTAACTTATGGGTTTATATCATTTTGATTCATGTTTCACTTCCTGTTTGTAGGGCCCAGCAATCAATTCTCTACCAGCATCAGACATCCAAAGGGTATGCACACCAACACAAAGAATCCACACACACACCGTCAGTTCCCATGCAGCACTACAACCCAATGCCGCATCAAGCAATCATCAAACTGCCAAATATTTTTACATTCTCACAGGTACACAGTTTGACTCCTGGATGGGGACAACCAGCAGAGGCTTCTCCAGCATTCCTGCATCACTGGAGTACTGCACCTACCAGCCTCACAGCAACTGCAAGGTGAGCTTCTTACATAAAATGAGATGAAGCCAATAGCTCTGAAGAATTGGGGGCCGGGGGGGGGGGGGGGGGGGGATGGCAAAGAATGAGCATTAGAAATAAAAAGTAATACAAGCTCCAATCACCTGGCACAATGATGGCAGTAGCCTCCTCCACTTCTTGCAGCAGTGCATCATTCTGCAGCTCCTCCAGGTAGCGCCAGTCTTCCTCAAAGGCGTTGGGGCGCCTTTTTGAGGGGCCATCCAGCAGTGGGTCATCGTCCAGCATCTGGACCTGGGGCAGCATTTTTCTGATGGTTTGTCGGTAGTCGTAGTCCTCCTGCAACATCAAGGAATAGATACAGATGGATGGATGGATGGATGGATGGATGGATGGATGGATGGATGGATGGATGGATGGATGGATGGATGGATGGATGGGTGGGTGGGTGGGTGGGTGGGTGGGTGGGTGGGTGGATGGATGGATGGATGGATGGATGGATGAATGGATGGATGGGTGGGTGGGTGGGTGGGTGGGTGGGTGGGTGGGTGGGTGGGTGGATGGATGGATGGATGGATGGATGGGTGGGTGGGTGGGTGGGTTGGTGGGTGGGTGGATGGATGGATGGATGGATGGGTGGGTGGGTGGGTGGGTGGATGGATGGATGGATGGGTGGGTGGGTGGGTGGGTGAGTGGGTGTGTGAGTGGGTGGGTGGGAGGGTGGATGGGTGGGTGGATGGATGGACATTCATGAAACCCAAAACTTATCTCTACATGAACCTACTTATGCAAGTGCTCATCATTAGCGTTCATCTCTGAACATCTGTTTTATACCTTTTGATATGAAACGCGCCTCTGGTCCCTTGAGATGCCCATGGAAACTATTGTGTTTGTGGATTGTGTCTGGGAAACCTGTCTCTGATTTTTGTCCTGCTTTTCATAACATGACTGCAATGATGTTCAACAACATCTAGGCTAAAATATGTACAGTCACTAACACGGGCTCATGACATAACTTACACAAGAAGTAGCCCTACGCAGGTCATCATGGGAATTCTCATTCAACTAAACTGTCTATAGTTGTAACATCAAAAGTAATCCACTCCAACACTATCTTTATAATGATAGAAATTATATTATTTTTCAAGGATAAAGTGAAATGTCCTAGTGAATTTGACAGAGCTGTCTGGAATGTTGCATCATCAGTTATGCCAGCCAGAATCCTAGTGTTCCAATTCATCCAAGATACATTTTTTAAAGAATAAGATCAACTTTCAAATGGTAATGTAGTACCTCCATTTTAAACCTTAGCAGAGACACTCATGCATCATGTGACACTTTCTGGAGGTGATCACAGCATCACCAGCTAAGAGAAGCAGCAGCCTTTTACAAGCCTACAGATGCTCTCAAAATGTCAATCCAAATTGCCATCTCTGAAAAGTTCAAGAAGAGGGCAAGGGAGAGATGTCTGCGATAGAAAAGCAGAAAAGGAGGGGGGAGGGGGACACACAGACACCTACTTCATCTGAGTCAGGACTGGGCTGCAGACAGACAGGGTTGCCATCCAGGTTGAGCTGTCGGAGTTTGAGACACAGGGCCAGGTACTGCACCTGAGTCATGTCCTCTATGCAGTTCCTGCAAGGCATGCAGTCAACCAGACATTAAAT
This sequence comes from Theodoxus fluviatilis, assembly GCA_034096865.1. Lineage (NCBI taxonomy): Eukaryota > Metazoa > Mollusca > Gastropoda > Cycloneritida > Neritidae > Theodoxus > Theodoxus fluviatilis. Next base: position 320,181 of record JAWQFJ010001827.1, on the reverse strand, counting down.
GACTGCAGTGCACTGACTGTATTGTGTCCTTGAAACAAACTCAGCGTGATGTATGTTTTGTGGCTTACAATGTACACACTTTAAAAATTATCATTATTACTCATTTTATTTAGAACAGCATGTCCATGTTAAGTGATGTCAGTATGTTACATGTAATTCTGGTTTTTTTTCTTTTCAGGGGCTATATTTAACCATTCTTTAATTACTTCATATAAGCCCATCTGGGTAATATCTGTTCATACAAAACCATCCTTTTACATTCATGTTTTTTTATTTCTCACAGATGATTCAGATATATAATTCTATTCATCTTGCTAAAGAACACATCTCTTTCCTGAGTTGAATTTTGAAGCAGTAGAAATAGTTCTTGTCATACATCTTCAACACTCATAAATGTGCGTTGGAATTACATTCACTGCTGAGTAGTGAAGCAAACACAAAAAGCTCGATTGGAGAGATCTGGCACAAGCATTGTATATCAAAGATCCTACTACCCAGAAAACTCAAAATTTCTATTAACCAAATCTTTCCTGAGTGAGGAATAATACATACTGAACTGGAGAAGCAACCTATGTATCTATCTTTTTCTGACACTTGATTCTGATTTCAGCTCTTGTTGCTGAGAAAGCCAGTCATAAATCCAGACATGGTGCTCCAACCAACTCACCCTTCTAGGTCCAGAACCTGCATTTCCTCCAACATAGAGAGAGGTGAAATCTCCGACAGCTCGTTGTAGGAGAGGTACAACTCCTGCAGACTGACCATGGAGGAGATGCCGTCCAACTCCTGCAATCCACACCTGTTCATCCACAGCACCCGCAGGTTGCGAAAACAGGAGCCAAGGTCCCTGAAAGATGCAAGATGTTGGCTTTTCTTCCTTTGAACTTGAAGCATTGGAGACTTGAGCCCAACAGCTGCGTACATGGGTTTAAATAATGATAAAGTCAGAGCAAGAAATGAAATTGATGTTGACTGTATCTTACGTTTTACTCATTAGCTTTGACTCATTTTCAATTTGCTAACATCCCAACATGCACTGATGGATGATGAGATTTGGAAGGAAAAAAAAAACCCTTGCAGAATGTTAGTAAAACTATGCACATTAGGTCTACCCTCCATTATAAAGAATGGTGGTCATGGTAACCCAACCAACCCTATTTTTTTCCTGCTGATTCTACACTTTTTTCAATCATAGGGGGGAAAAGAGGAAAAACCAAAATGAAAGAAATCAAAGGTAAACACAAACTGCTAGCTGTGCCATCTTTTCTATCAGCACTAGTTAAGTTTTTTTTAATATTCTGGGTGAAAGAGAAATTTAGATTTATGTTCAAGTGAATCTCTTGTATACAGAACATTCTTAAGAAACACAAAGGTGTACCGTATCAATTTGGCCTCCATTATGAAATAACCAAAATATATAAAATTGTGCCTACCTACTGACCTTTTAAAAAAAGTTGTCATGTTACTTTAACCACAACTACTGTACCAGGGGTGGAGGTAGAGAGTGGGGGCAGGGGGTAGGGGTAGGGGGTGGGTGGGTGGGGGTAGAGGGTGGGGGTAGAGGGTGGGGGGTGGGGGTAGAGGGTGGGGGTAGAGGGTGGGGGTAGAGGGTGGGGGGTGGGGGTGGGGGCAGGGGGTGGGGGGTGGGGGTGGGGGTAGAGGGTGGGGGCAGGGGGTGGGGGTAGGAGGTGGGGGATGGGGGTAGAGGGTGGGGGTGGGGGTAGAGGGTAGGGGCAGGGGTTGGGGGTAGGGGGTGAGTGGGTGGGGGTAGAGGGTGGGGGCAGGGGGTGGGTGGGTGGGTGGGGGTAGAGGCGGGGTAGAAGGTGGGGGTAGAGGGTGGGGGTAGGGGGTGGGGGTAGGGGTGGGTGGGTGGGGGTAGAGGGGGTAGAGGGTGGGGGGGGGGGGTTTAGAGGGTGGGGGGGTGGGGGTAAGGGTTGGGGGTGCCTCATGAAAAGGAAATTTCCAGCTGAGTCACACAAGGCACAGCTGTCTGCACTGCCAGAACAACAAGCAGCCTGGGCAGCTCAGTGTTGCCCTCCTCAGCTGGGATCACTGGCAAGGCTTTAGGGGCCTGCACCTTCTTTAGACGTAGATTTTGTGATGGTATTACAACCATGATCAAAATAACCCATTACATATACTTTAAGGTTCACCCCCTACCCCATCCTCAAATTTGTTTGTTTCAGGTACAATACGCTATATTTTATTGCTCCTTGAATGAGAATGTGTGATGCTTCAAAACAGGCCAGTTTAAAAGAGGTTACATGTAGGAGAATAATGTAATTAGGTAACATAGCAACAAATAAACACCAACAAAAAAACTAAGGGTTGGTAGGTAGGACCTTTTGCCTTTCAAAGAAAAGTTTTCATGATTGATTCCAGTGAAGGATTTACACAGTTTATCTGTGCGCTATTTGCAGGTGTGTGTGTGTGTGTGTGTGTGTGTGTGTGTGTGTGTGTGTGTGTGTGTGTGTGTGTGTGTGTGTGTGTGGTGTGTGTGTGTGTGTGTGGTGTGTGTGTGTGGTGTGTGTGTGTGTGTGTGTGTGTGTGTGTGTGTGTGTGTGTGTGTGTGTGTGTGTGTGGTGTGTGTGTGTGTTGTGTGTGTGTGTGTGTGTGTGTGTGTGTGTGTGTGTGTGTGTGTGGTGTGTGTGTGTGTGTGTGGTGTGTGTGTGTGTGTGTGTGTGTGTGTGTGTGTGTGTATGTGTGTGTGTGTGTGTGTGTGTGTGTGGTGTGTGTGTGTGTGGTGTGTGTGTGTGTGTGTGTGTATGTGTGTGTGTGTGTGTGTGTGTGTGTGTGTGGTGTGTGTGTGTGTGTGGGGTGTGTGTGTGTGTGTGTGTGTGTGTGTGTGTGTGTGTGTGTGTGTGTGTGTTTCCAGCAGCAAAAAAAAGTGTTGGGTTGGCGACAACAATTTTTTTTTTGCCTGATCAACACACATTCTTGACAGCATTATCATATCAATATGATTCTGAGATCCTGACATTGCTACTGCTATGATTACAATTTCCATCATATTTATAGCCTTAGTAGTACTATTACTTAGCTCTTGGCGTAACATTCTGAGGTCCTCATATTCTGTCTAATTTGGCTTCTAACCTTACCCAAAGCTCATCTATCAATAGCGACAAAGCTAACAAATCAACAAGGATGACAAGTATCAGTTTTCAGGAAAAAAGACAAACATTGTTTTAATGCTGGGCTAGGTAGACTTGATTTTGTAGGTGAAGGAATTTTCCGAGAGGATGGAAGGTGGAGAGGATCAGGTAGATCAAAACAAAGACACTATCTAATGGGACTGCCAGCTTCGCTGAATTGCGAGAGAGGTAGTGATTCTCGAGAACATCACTTCCGGTGAGCCACTATTTTACAACAGCAGTGCTGTTCACTTTCCGATGAAAGCTCAATAACTTATAATATTAATTTGTCCGGCTGAAGAATACTTCTTGATGACAAGAACAGCATCTACACTTTTGCAATAAAACTAACGGCAATACTGAACAAGAAGGGCAAAGCCCATACGACTCACACGCTTGACCTTGACCGTTATATGACCTTGACCTTCAGGTGACCTTCAAGGTCAAGGTCAAATAACTAAACCTAGCAATGACATCATACACTAAGAAATGCTTTACACATTTTTTCCTACCAAAAATACACGTGACCTTGACCCAAGGTCAAGGTCATCCAAGGTCATGCAACACAAAGCTCTTAATTCAAGACATAGGAAGCACAATGGTGCTTATTGGCACTTTCTACCATGAGATATGGTCAATTTTAGTGGTTCACTACCACATTTTGGTCACATTTCATAAGGGTCAAAGTGACCTTGACCTTGATGATATGTGACCAAATGTGTCTCATGATAAAAGTATAACATGTGCCCCACATAATTATTAAGTTTGAAACAGTTATCTGCCATAGTTCAGGGTCAAGGTCACTTCAAAATATGTATACAATCCAACTTTGAAGAGCTCCTGTGACCTTGACCTTGAAGCAAGGTCAACCAAACTGGTATCAATAGATAGGGCTTGCTTTGACCTATATACCACTTGTAGCTAAGGTCGCCATTCTCAATAACTTTTTAGAAAATTGGGAAAATGTGAAAAATGACTGTTTTTGAGACCACATTTATGGCTCCTGTGACCTTGACCTTGAAGCAAGGTCAAGTCACCATGTATGTTTTTTGAGGCCTTGTCATCATACACCATCATGCCACATTTGGTGTTGATAGACTTAATAGTCTCCGAGAAAAATCCAACGTTTAAGTTTTTTACGCCGGGACGGACGGAAGGACGCCCGGACGCCCGGACGGACGGACGGACGGACGACACTGCTGAGTACATAGACTCACTTTTGCTTCGCATGTAAGTAAAAAATCTCACGCACATTCCTGCACAAGTCTGGCAAATGTTAACAAACTGATCGACTATTAATTCTTGCTTCATTATGCTCAAAGTGTCTTTAATTACAAAAGTAATACACTATTTTCTTTCACTCTTCGAAATAATTAAATGCAGATACACATGAAAGACACTACTATATGAAAACATGATTATTACTAGTCCACTGTAGCTTTCATTCTACCGGAAGTGATGTTCC
>JAWQFJ010001827.1:148085-310585 GCA_034096865.1 Theodoxus fluviatilis | reverse complement strand
CCACACCTCACGCGTGTACAATATGGCACATGCCATGAAACGTAGGCTGGAGTATTCTCCGTTAAGTGTCTGCAAAAACATTTAGGATATTGCCGACCCACCCAAATTTTTTGTTAAAGGTCGCAAATGCGATTTTAACATCAAACTATTGAAATGGAATGTTATGTACATTACACGTAAGAGAGCACAACGGGCATAAGCCAAACAGCAGGGTATGCTTCACGCTGCGAAATGCGATACGGTGATAGCTGATTAGCTCCATAACAACGGTTTTCACCCGTGTTTCCTTACAAAAAGAACATTACCCAGACCAACATCTTTGATTTATATGTCGATGTCATAGAAAAATGCAAAATTACCACCTAATGGAATGCATCAATCCGCCAAAACTCCAAGTCTGGGATCTTCTTTTCGCTAAAGAGTCTATCGCAACGGACGCAACACCTCCATCTTGGAATTCCACCAGTCGCGCTTGCGCGAATGAGCACTTCCTACCGGAACTGCGAGTGCGCGCGTAAATTCGTCTAAAGATAGACCGTCATGCCACCGAAGAAGAGGGCGAAAACAGCGACCAGTGGTAAGTAATCACAGCATGTAATCAGTGAACAAGCACTTACAATCTTCTGATAAAATACGAGGTTATCTTCGTCCTGTCTGACACTTGCTGTCTTAGAGCTGTCCGCGAGATGTCTGGCGCTGAAGTGAAGAAGGAGACGATGATCGAGCCCCTCTGTCTCTGACTCTGAGAGCGAGAGGTAAAGCCTAAAGGTGCTGTGCTCCTGATTAGCTGTCATGGGCTTAGCCAAATACAAAGATATAGAGGATTATTTTGGCTGAATGTCTGATGGAAAGTTCTCCGCAAAGTGTTACTCAATGGCGGCCCATTGCGAAAGGGGAAAAACTGTGGTTACGGTAACATGGTGAAAACAAACAAAACAGAAACAAACAAAACAAAAAGAAACAAACATAAAAAGAAACAAACAAAACAAGGTCGACCTGTCAGCTTGAACTTTTTCTTATTTAACATGTTTGTTTTGGAAGAGGCCAAGTTGAACATAAATCGAGTTACTCCTTTGCTGGAAACGATTTTTTTAACGTACGAATATAAATGGATGCCCTGAGTGCTCCAGCTGGGAAGATGGGACAGCATGCAGTCCGATGTTTATCAATTATTTTTTTTTGGTTTTATTGATTTTAAAAAGTTTAGGCTTGGTAGAAGAAAAAGGGTTGGTCGGGTCACTGTACCCACAACATGTTTTTTTTTTAGGGGGATGGGGGATGATTCCTATTGAATACTGGTGTTTGTAACTTTGTGTTAGCGAACTAGCAGCAACATGATACTAAGTTATATGAATAATTATTCTTGAGATTATGGCAACAGTTGACCCACCTTATCATAAAACTTAACTGGTGTATGTGTGTGTGTGTGTGTGTGTGTGTGTGTGTGTGTGTGTGTGTGTGTGTGTGTGTGTGTGTGTGTGTATGTGTGTGTGTGTGCACACGCATGCATGCATAGATCCATCTAGGCCAGACAGAGAGATAGGCAGGCAGTCAGGCTGACACAGGCAGAGAGAGAGAGAGAGAGAGAGAGAGAGAGAGAGAGAGAGAGAGAGAGAGAGGGAGGGAGGGGGGAGAGATAGAGAGAGAGAGAGAGAGAGAGAGAAAGAGAGAGAGAAAGAGAGAGAGAGAGAGAGGCAGGCCTACACAGGCAGGCAGAGAGAGACAGACAGACAGGGAGGTAAGCATGCAGGCAGGAAAGCAGAAACAGGGAAACTAGAGGGAGATTAAGAAGCGGGAGAGAGCCTCTGAAACTATTCCACGAACTTACAGCTGCTGTATTCGACAAAACAATTGCGATGGTTCTGAATGCTGTGATTTAGTTTTGAGCTATTTAGTGTCTGGAAATAGACAACACCCCTGAAACTGCTTCCTGACAGCAAACGCTGTGGTATTCAATGATTTTGGAAAATACATGTTAAGAACTATTCAAATGAAATGTGAACAAGAATAACAATAAAACAAACTGTGTGGTGAATGAATAGATAGAAGATGCCTTTCAGGTTTGCAGAAGGAAGTTAAGACTAAGCTAGATTTTGTAAAAGATGGAAGATAGTGGATGTGATTTGGAAGAAATTACTATAATAAGATCATATGTGAGAGTTGGCAACACCTCCCAATGAAGCCTCTTGGGAAACCTAACATTGTTGATGGGTCATGACAGAAAAAAATGTCAATCAGTGTATTCCCTACGGTGGTGTGGAGAGAGCATGGTGGATGAAGTTATTCCCCTTGTACTACACTTTTATCTTCATGTCAGAGAAGGGGAGGTAATTCAACTGAGTGTCTCCCCCTTTTTTCTTCTTCTCTAGTGACATTTGTTATTACTCTATGTTTGCTATTATTCTGTTGTTGTTGTTTTTAACAGCTGAGGCAGGCGGCCCCAAGTACTGCCACTGGCTGATGAAGTCTGAGCCAGAGAGCAGGTTTGAGAATGGAGTGGATGTCAAGGTGAGATAATGCAACACGATTTTCTTCAGGAGTTATAGTAGTAGGAGGAGGAGATGGAGGTCCAAAGACAATGGTGGTGCCATGGCAGAATCAGGTGTCTCAGTGACAGTGTCTGGAGCGGCGAAGGAATCCTACTTTGGCGTGGCAGTCTCTGTGGAGCCCTCAGGAGACACTGAGGGCTGAGATTAAGTTGCTACCTGCTCCCTCTGCTTCCTACAGTTCTTTTTGTTCCATGTCCACGGGTTCTTCTAGACTTCACCCCTTCTAATGCCATCTTTGATATTGCCTTTCCAACTGTTGCAGTTGTCTTTGCGTCATTCCAATTTCCCAGCTATGCATAATTTCTACATTAACCCTTATCCTGGTTAGCGCGGCATTTGTCGCGCTCGCCCTTGTGGTCCGCCACTGGTTAGCGCGGCATATGTCGTTTCTGACACCACGTGCGTTGTTGCTCTCTCCAAGTACAAGCCTATCATATAACTCTACGTTTACTGACTCCAGTTCATGCAGAAGAGGTTTCTCTACAGTCTACAGCTTGGCCAATCAACGATCGGGGTGGTTTTATGTGCGTTATAGTAGAAATTATGGTCTATCCCATACGAATTGAAGCGGAAGCTCGAGTCAGCATGTCGCGATCGCGAAATCTGTTCGAAGACTTTAATCCTTCAGCTGCCGAAGATGAAGATGATGAGGAAACTTTGGATGAAATAATCAGGCAAGCTGTAATTAGTTCTAGAATGCCGATCTCTCAAGCTGCGAGTGATCGAGAGGTAGGAGAAGAGGGGTGGATGCGAACAGTTGATGAGCCGCTAATCGCGTCATTCACCGGTGAGTTGAAACTTCTCCCGGAGATCAACTCTTGACGCTGAGCTAATTGACTTTTTCAATCTATTCCTGGATGATACAGTTTTTGATTTGCTTGTGGAGAAAACAAACTTGTATGCTGAGAGGAAACTAACTGGAAAGCAACGATCGAGCCGTCTCCTCATTCGCGATTGTTACGCTGGTCGCCTGTCAGCTGTGACGAAATGTCAACATTCCTTGCTCTCGTGATCCTCATGGGTATCGTTGTGAAATCGTTCATCCCAGCATATTGGAGCACAGATGAAGTCGATGCCACTCTGTTTTTTGGTCAGACAATGTCGCTCACACGTTTCCAAGGAATACTGAGCAACCTGCACTTGGCAGACAACGTGCTCGACGACAAGACTAATCCGTTGTTCAAAATACGGCCCTGTAGATAACTCTTCCAGATAGCAGAACTAGGTGGACATGTGTAGGAGACAAACTTTACTGCAGACTGTTTTCATGCTGAATTATCCACATATTGATGCTATTCAGTTTCTACATTTGCAATAATATGAAGAATATTGCATAAGACTAAGAGATGGAAGAGTATAGGTAGGTATTCCAAACCTTCATAACATGACTAACAAATGACCCATTTCGAAATTTTGTGTGCATCATTATTTCATTTTTTTAAAATAAACAAATGCCTTTATCTGAAAGAGTGGTTCTTTTTCTTTAATTCAATACTGTTATATTACCAGATAATAAAGGAATTTATTAATAACTGCATTTTCTTTGGACCGACCGTCATGCCAGGACGGCCGCCATGCGCGCGCAGTTTTGTTGACGGCTACCCCCGTTTTCGTCTTACGGGGTCGCGACACTCAAACTACGACCAAACATAGCATGCCAATCTGAAAGAAGAGGCTCTCAGCTTTAGTTTCATATCTGGAAAGCTGGTCAAAAGCCTTTCTTTGAATATCAAAAACATCATTAAACAGTTATGTGATCGCGCGCACACCGTTCCACATTATGAAACCACCCAAAAAATTCGTAGCAGTTAGTTCAGTCATGTATTTATACATGCTCAAAATATAAAAACAATCTGTAAAGATGTCAGGGCCCCGAAACAAAACTACGAACATGCGTGTAGCTCTGTTAACATCGCCGGCAATTTCAAAATGGCGGTGTTCGTCGAAGCCAAGGTGCGAGAGCGACCTCCAATTGAAATGACTGACTCATCAAATATATTCAACAACGAAAGCTCAGATTTTCTGGACGGAAAGTGAAGACATTTTTTGGTAAAACTATTATAAGAGTGTTTTTAAAATATGCGATATTTAGGAGGATTATGGCATTCTGTTGGACCGGCTATCACGTCTTGAAACATGCCTGTGAGACGAAGTGGGTCGCTGGTGATTTGAATCCACTGAAATTTATACCGTGCTCAGTAGATGAAATAACTACGCTGGTTCTACTCTAAAATGTTTTCTTAATCTGATATTCGAAGCACTATTGCTGATGTTTTACGGTTTGGAGATACTTTGCACTTTTCTCCGAGGTCACGTGACCAGGTTATTCGCAATGCGGGCTCAGAAAACACTTGAAGCGACGGGGTCTCGCGGATGACGCATACGGCTCGGAAGAGCTCGGCCCGTATTCACAACGGCGATTTATCTTTTTAACACTCGATTTATCCCCTAGCCCCGCGTTATCTTGATCGATTAGATAAGGTACGCTCGTCAGAGGATCATAGGTTGCGCTTTGCTATATATACTGGTTTCCAGCCAAGGGAGAGCGGAACAGGCAGTTGGAATCGTCTGAGTTTAGAGATAAATCGGAGTTAAAATAAATCGCCGATAAACTGCCCCCACCTAGAGACAATACCGTTGAATACGCCAGGAGTACTGGCAAAACGAAAACAGTGTTGGAGCCAAACTCGGCAAACTCTGGGGTCCTGCCGATGAACTATGTAAGACTCTTAGACTGCAGATTTCATGGCAGCCACTGGTCTGAAGATATAAACACGGCCACCAATATCGAACGAAGAAGACCACCTGTGACCACTTGACTGCATATGTAGTGTACACATCTCACCTAAAATAGCAGTTTTAAGTTTATTCTAGTACTAATATTTGTACATTTGCTGGTATATGTATAATATGAATTCAGTGCATGCTGATGCAGCAAGTGTCTGATGCTTATCCAGCGCTGTGGTTGACTAATTAAAAAAAGGTATTCAGAGAAAAAAGTGAATTTTTTGGCACTTCTTTATTTTGCATTGTAGATCACATAGATAACAAGATCTAATCATTCTGAGCATTTTGACATAAAAATCATTCCTCTAGCTTAATTACAAATGAAATTATGATTTTTTAAATAATTAATTATACAGGACAGCTCGATTTTGATGATTTTCACCATTTTGGGGGGCTTGCTGGCTGGGAACTGTGAGTTTCAAGATTCTAAAAAAATTTGACAGAATAGTATAGTATTTGTACAATGTGAAATAACCATCATTATTGCTGTCATTATGTACATTAGTGAGAGACAGAGCCTCAAACTTTACAAAAACAGTGATTTGTAGGCGGGAGGAAATCGGACGAATAAATAAAGTATTAAAAAATTCATAACTCCACTTATAATTATCCGATTTTGAAAAACTAAAATGTTCTGGGCTTTTGACTTTGAGTTCTAACAAATAAACACAAGTCTGAACTTGTTTTAAAAAATCTTAAAATCACTTTGGAATACCTAGTATAGGTAATCAGAATTACTTCATTTTGCATGGCTCATCGAATTTGCATTGTAATTTAAAGAGTGCATTTTTGGTCAAAGAGAATGATACATTAGTATGCACAGATGATAAAGCAAACATCCAGTAGGGTTTATAGGGTATTTACCCACTATTGCATAGTGATTTACCAGTTTTATTTCTCCAGGAGTGAAAAACACACAAATGTTTACCATTTAAAATTTGACAAAAAAATCAGGATTTGAATAAAGACTATAAACTGCACACCTAAATATTGTTCATTCAATTTCAAGCATTTTGTGTTTTTATTTTATGTGTCTATCTGTAACGGTTCATCAGCAATCTCAAAGTTAATGAAAGGTGTGCGTGTTGCTCAATTTGCTTGTGTTTTAGCACCACTGGCAGCCCATAACGTCACCGTTTTAGCACCAGGATAAGGGTTAAAATTACTGTAAAGACATGTGGGCTGTGTTTTGTCTGGTAGAATTTCACACTGTATGCATCGTCTGAGGTAGTTTACTGGTTAACCCATCAAATCAGTTCAATGTCTTTAATGCTGGAGGGAAGTTTTGAGCGCTACATATCTGTCATTGAGGAATTGTGATGTTTGCAGTTTTTAATAGAGTTAAGAATTTTCATCTGTTAATTATTGGAATCAAAGGGGTTAATCTGTTACAAAATGTCCTTCATGACATTGGCTCTGTAACATGTATATCTTTGTTTTTCCAGTTTGGCTTTGATGATCTTTTAGCATCTCCTAACCAAACAGCTTGCTGGGATGGTGTCAGAAACTACCAGGTGAGTAGAACTTTGCATTATACTATTTTATTGTGCTTTATGATACAATTTAGTCCTTTTTTATTCTAATTGTCCTTTATGAGAAAACTTTTTATCTTAAAAAAATAGTTCTTCATATATGTAATTGCTGCCCTGTTGAAGTTTCTTAATCATTTGAGTCAAACCTTAGTTTAATACTGCAGAACATTAACATATTGTTCGTGGGAATTTTTTCGTTGCAGGCAAGGAATTTCATGCGTGATGACATGAAAATTGGCCACGATGTATTTTTCTACCACAGTAATTGCAAAGAGCCAGGAGTTGTGGGGTTGTGCAAGGTATGTTAATTAAAAACTTTAAACTGAGGGACTTACAGTGCTGTATATTGTTGTCTCATTCGTCATGCTGTGCTGATTTTGACTCATGTAACTTGCATAGGAAAACTAGTTTTAGGACTTTAGCTTTGGCTATGCAGATTCTTTGTGTAATTTAAAAAGTTATTTCAGGTCATACTTATTTAAGTATGCATACTTTTAAATAGTCCAGATTGGTTGTTGAACTTTGTTCAGCAATCACATCAAAACAATCTTGAAGTATAGTCCAGCAAACTGCCTCAAGGAACTAAAATGAGTGACACTCAGCTGGAACATCTTGATGCCCCTCTCATCACTTTTGCACCCTGTATATGAGGCACCTTTGGGCCGTTGATCGCCTCGATCAACAATATTTCTGTAATCATTTCATATTTAGCAAAGCAAATCTGTTGACACCTGTCATACAAATATAGATTTGTAGCATGATTAACTTGCTCCACATTTAAATTAAATTATGACATTGACACCTTGGTTGGAGACCTCCAGTATCCTTTTGATTTGTATTGGACTGCAGGGCCTAAACAAGGTGAAACAAAGTGTTTTTTGGTCTATGAAATTGAGGATTTGGGAACAGTTGATGACTACTTGTCATACATTGCAGGTGGTGAAAGAATCCTATGTGGACCACACCCAGTTCGACTCCAAGGATCCACACTATGACAGGTGTGTCAAAGGACAAGGATAAAGTTCCTCTAATTTTCACCACGGAGATGATGAAAGTATTGCTTCTTAGTGATTTTTACCCATACAGGCATGAGATTTCACTCTGTTGCCATGACAGTCTGAAGAGATGAAAATATTGGAAAATAAATAGTTGCTGCATACATAGGGTTCAGTGATAAGTGCTTTGCTGACTTTTATAGGCAAATTCTGATGCAATGTTCAATCTCTTTGACATGCTTGAACAACAGCAAATCAAAGCTGGAAAATGTGAAGTGACAGAGAACTGTTAGAGGATTACATATGAGGTTAGTTATGTAGTTAGTAAGAGAGCTGTATGTCAGCATGGAATATAATTTTTTATATTGAAAATGAAAACAGATGAATGTTTGATTGAAAATGTAACCTAGAAGAGGAAAATGTATACATTTATAAAGTTTATCTGGGATAACATGTATTAAAGCAAACAAAAAGTTTGTCTGGGATAAATTTGAATAAAGTCTATAATCATACGAATGAATATATGAATGGAATTTTATGGCCTACCAGCCCATATAGACAATGTAAGGCCATTGATCATAAAAATCACTACAGCTCATTAGAGAAGAACAAGTGAAGTCACAATTCCCCTAGTTATTCACCATTTATGAATCACTAAGTAATCACTATGATTGATTTCTTAATCTTGAACAGAGCTAACTGCTCAATGACTATGTTAGATGTACATTGTCTCGGCTGGATACTTAAAACTATAATATTTAAAAGAAATAGTTGCTACCCTTGCTCCTGCTGAAATTGACCCTGAGCCTGATGCAGGAGAGCTTTGAGTTTCTGTATGGATGGATGCATAGCAACACACTGGAAGGAACGAATGAATTAATATTTTATTGTTAGGCCACTGACTCGTACAATGGTGATTAAGCATTCCACATTTTCCTGTACAAGCCACTATACAATAATTAAATAATTACACTACATTTCATCACATTACAAAACTAGTATTACATTCAATTGCACTACATTCCAATACACTACATTTTACTACATAACTTTATATTACATCATGTCACAGTATTCTCTCTCTGTCTCTCTCTCTCTCTCTCTCTCTCTCTCTCTCTCTCTCTCTCTCTCTCTCTCTCTCTCTCTCTCTCTCTCTCTCTCTCTCTCTCTCTCTCTCTCTCTCACTCTCCTCCTCCCTCCCTCCCTCTCTCTCTTTCTCTCTCTCTCTAATAGAGATATGTTGCTATTCTTTGAATAACTTGCCCGTCTTCACTTGCAAACATCGTTTGAAAGTTTTCTCTGCAACGCCTTTAGCAAAACACTGGAAACAAGTCCTGAGACCTGAGCACTGTTACACTACAGTGAAGATTATGTGTGTCAGGTAGCCGTCTCAGGACAGAGTGATAGTTTCAGGGGGACATGGATCTTTTCTTCCTTTTATCAGATGCACCAGTTGTCATAGTAACAAGAAATGGAATCCACTAAAACCGTTGCAGGTCGTGCACCAAAGACGAGCCCAAATGGTGCATGGTGGATGTGCAGGCAGTGCGCAAGTTGAAGCGCTACATCCCACTGTCGGAGCTGAAGAAGCTGCACGAAAAACACAAAGCCAGCCAGGGCCCTCTTCAAAACATGGCACTCTTCACCCGAGCCAGGCTGTCCGTGCAGCCAGTGTCCAAAGGTGATGATGCTGTGGTGGTGGGATGGTGACTGATGATGTCGTTGATGATGATGATGCATTTGATGTTAATGTCTTTCATAATGATGTCTTTCATGATAATGTCTTTGATGATGATGATGTTGACAACAATGAAGTTCGTGGCTTTGATCAGTTTGATGATAATGGTTTTGATGACGATGGTGATGATGATGATGATGATGACTGATGAGGAGGAGGAAGAGGAGGAGGTGATAAAACTGGGGCTACTGGGGCATTTTGATTATTGAGTTGACTAAGACAAAAATGACACTGTCATTGAGGATAAACTAACAGCAGTGATGAACATCATCATCATCATCATGACCACCACTGTCAGTTTCTTATATATTGAATTGATCCTGAATCATATTTTGTTGGCCCCTCAGATGTGTGTGTGTGTGTGTGTGTGTGTGTGTGTGTGTGTGTGTGTGTGTGTGTGTGTGTGTGTGTGTGTGTCTGTGTGTGTGTGTGTGTGAGAGAGAGAGAGAGAGAGAGAGAGAGAGAGAGAGAGAGAGAGAGAGAGAGAGAGAGAGAGAGAGAGAGAGAGAGAGAATTTTCATTTAATATTTCTGACGCTCTCAGTACGTTTTGGTTTGTTTTTGTTTTAAGTGGCATTTCCTGTGAAGTCAGAGAAGCTGTTGTCTTGATGGAAGATATTTGAATTATTAACTTGTTCTATTTTGGTAACACTCTTGGAGTAAGTGCCCAAATGAGTTCCAGCCTTGTGCCTTATTCTTGCCTTTGGGTCTGGCTTTGGACATAACTTACAGGCGTGTTAGGAGTGTGGAAGACTTCAGCCCTCATTTGAAGGTCAGCGCCGGAGTTTCACTCTGCTTCCCATGTGTGTAGGCTCCAGTAGAGCTTGATAGAGAGAAAACTGTATACTACAATGTCTCTTGGGAAAACGTTGACAAATTGTCATAAAAGTACAACTACGAGGAGACAATAAGGAAAACAATTCAAGATGAAACAATAGCATAGTGTTTTACTTTGTGTGCAAATGCTAATGCAGTAATGGTTGTCTTGAGGCCTAGACTTATTGGAAAGATGAGCCTTGAGCATGTCTTTACTCATGGTAAGGCGCTATATAAATCCACACATTATTATTATTATTATAAAGATGCATAGAAAAGAATGACTTGTTTTCAATTTCCAGGATTCTAAATAAGACTGGAATGGCATTATATACATGTATAACAAACTTTTGGAAGGATGAATGAATGAAGGTATAATTTCATAGTCCCATTTCTGGCAGAAGTCAAGGAAGAATGACATGAAATAAATTTTCTGGGTAGTTGCCTGGGGAATTTATGTGTATTGTTTTTATATTTTCAGAGGAGTGGGAATTCATTTTGAACCTGGAAAACCAGACAGAGTGACTGCATTCATCACTCTCACTCAGTACCCAGCTATTCATAAGCACTGTACATATCTAGATAGTGCAGTAGAAGGATGTTAAGTCATGTGTCCCAGTTGCGTTTGATTGTTATTACCAAAGAATATTATTGATTTGTTGACGGGCTTGTTTCCTGAAACTCAAAGTCAGTAAAGATCATTAAATGAAATCTGTTTACTAGAATTTAAGGGATCCATGTTGAGTTTTTGAATCAATGTCATGCATTCAGTATTAACACGAATGCACACAATGAATGGCTATGCTCAATCTGCACTCAGTATTCTCAAGTAATGCACATTTTCTGACACTGCCTGCTATATTGATACTCATGGACATGTACATTTTTACATCGTTCTGTTGTCTGCAGAGATAGCGCAAGTTTACTCTTACCTAAGTGCTGAAACATGCCTACTTGTGCATACAAACTGATTGATCTTCATTTGTTTCATTAGTAGATTAGTGGAGAGAGAGAAAGTCAGACAGAGGGGAAATGGACAGACGGACAAACAGAATACCTTAAGCAGAATATAGACAAAATGGACAAAAATGATAGCGACTGGAAGACATGAAGATGGATAAGAATATTTGAATAACAGATTGGACAGGTGAATGATGGAAGGATGGTGTGTGGAAAGATAGTGCACTTCTTGAGGGTGAAAAGGTGAGATCTTATACACACACGCATGACAGTGCACACAAATATTTACACACTAACATATAAACAGATGTACATACACACAGACACATCAAAATGGAAAAAATATATAGATATTTGGGGTTGCCTGAGATTTTCTTGAAGAATTCTTGAGCATGTTATGAGAGTTTTTATGTGGGTGAAAGAAACTCGTACATTTCCTTTGCCTGCTGTGTCCATGCTTTACACTGCCAGACTGTTGGTGCAACTTGAGCTACCAGCACACAAAAAATGTTCAGCAAGGTGACTTTGCCCATTCCTAAGGTGGATTACGGATTGAAATAAAGTTGCTCCACTTATTAGGAATATCATGTGTTGAAGATCTTCTCATGAGTTTTACAAGAGGAAAAGATGAACAATTCCCGTGGTTGGTACATGCTGAATGGCTAATACTGTGTTGGTGCAGCATAAGTTACTCAAGGGATTTATTGTGCATTAGTTTCTTGGATATGGATCTCGGCCCTCCTTCGTTTAATGGGTTGTCCTTTGACTCCTCTATGTTGTTAGTGCCCATTGCTCTTTTGTGTGTGTGTGTGTGTGTGTGTGTGTGTGTTTTCATCATAGTGTAATGTATTGCAGTAGTACAGAAAGTTGACCTCATTCCCAGACACTTTGAATCTCTTTTGCTGCCCTGATCAATGGTCTTGATGTCTTCTGAAGTTTAATTGTCAAGATAAATCCCTGTGGTATAGAAGTCCTGTTTGGGGCCGGCTATGTGAGTGCTGCTGGAGCAGGTCCCAAGCATGAAGACCGCAGCATTCCAGCTGCTGAGGGAGCTATAGCTGCAGCACAGGTTGTATGCAGTTCTTGACGTCTCAACTTATCAACAACCCCAGGTAGAGAGGGAGGTATTGCACAGCAATGGCTATATGTCAAATGAGATATGGAGCACTCAAGGTTTGTTTTCAGAGAACTTCTCTTGGAAACATATAATTGACTAATGGGAGAAACTAAAATATAGCTGATGGCCTCCTGAGTTGAATTCGAACCCAAATATTTCCTTCATGGGAACCTTATATTGGAAGTTTTTATTTGATCTGGTGGGGTTTTCTGTTTGGTTAGTTGGTTTTTAATATGAAATTGAAACATACAACTGGAGCCACATGATGCCTGTCTTATCTGCTGGATCCCCTTGCTGCTGGGTTTTCAGGGCCTGTTCCAGCAGCTTGGTCTACTGTGATAATATTACAGGATTATATTGTAGTAACCTACTTACGTATCATACTGTTCAAAGTTATATCCTGCTGAAATTAGTTCATGAAATGAGCAACACTTGACTCATTGAATGTTCACCAGGTTCATTCCCCATAACAGGTAGACCTTCCCATACCTCTCCTCTCCACCCCCAATCTCTCACACCTCCACCCCCACCCCATCCCCACCCCCTACCCACCTGCCTCTCCTATGGAATTTCTCAGTGAGGATGATGTTTAAGGATCAGCACCCCGGACCATGTCCACAGTTAATGTGTGGAGAGTTTCTGTGCACACACACCTCAGCCTCCCTACCCCTCTTCTACCTCCTGCCCCTCCCCCCCCCCCCCCAGTCTACCCCCCACCCGCACCCCTTCCTTTGTCCTCCACCCCCAGTATGGACAAGCCACCCCCACCCCTCGGGCTCATCCCAGTATGCGGGTGGAGGGTCAGGGTCCTGGAGCGTGCCAGAAGAGGCGACAAGGGAAGTGCAGGGTTACATTCCTCCCACCTCCACCCCCTTCCCCCACCCCCGTTCCTTCTCCCCCTTCCCCACCTTACACCATTTCCCCACCCCAGGACCCCAACGTATCACCCTTTGGTTCATCCTCCCCCCCTCCCTTCTGTCTGTTTTCACCTCGCCCCTCCTGTCACTTTGGCTCATCACCCAAAGAGTCGCGTTTTCAGAAGCGCGTTTAACACTCGCTCTTCAGCAGAAAGAGGCTGGTTGCAAAACTGAAGGAATGGGCAGCTTTGAACGCCTCTAGAATACACTGCAATACAGTGCAGTGCAATCCGATGCAACGCAACACAGTACAGTGCATTACAATGCAATCATTCTTGAATGCTGTCAACGCCGCACTTGGATGGCCTACCATCTGCATGTACAGCATCTATGAAGAGAGAACTGGATGTATTTCAGAACGAAGTGAAGGAATTGCCGCGAGTTGTATTAGGCGAGCCACCCGGGGCGCTCTGGTTCATTGTACAATAAAAGTAAGGAAATATGGATCGGAGCGCCCCGCGGCGCCCCCCTTATACAACGCACGGCAGCGGGTCTCAATGTATGCACAATAAACTTTACATCAGATGACTGAGATTTCCCCACCTCAAAATGCCCTTCAATGTTGCCTTTTCAGACGATGACAGATATTTAATTAATAGATAAAAGAAGCAGAAGCGCAAAGAAAGAACGACAGTCCGGACGAGTAAGAATGGTGAGGCAACAGTTATTACTATTCTTGTATTGAGTGGAGTTCAGACGCCTAACACTGCATGTTTTCACAGCTCCGCAGGTGATATGAATTACACTTCTGATAACAAACCTGGACCATACGACTGAAGGGTTCACTATTGGAGATTTATCGCACGTCTCCCTCGGGAAACTTTGAGGACATACTAGCTCCCCTGGCCGCCGGGTCTTGGAGACAGGGATGGATAGACATGGTGCCGCTGTCTTGCTCGGGAGTCGACGAGGATTGTCCAAGGTAAATCTACTTGAGCGCATGTTCGGTCAGTTAACTCGTTGCATTATTTTTCCCACAAAGGCCGTCTCGGATAAACTTTTACACTCCTCCATTTTGATATTATAATTTGTGCGCTCTCGCCCATGTATTCGTGTGGATATGTGGGCGGGCGCGCTTTGTGTGTGCGCACGACAAAAAGAAAGAGACGGGGTGGTGTGGTGTTGCCTTAACCCTCACCATCTTTGTTTCAAGAATGGGGTTGTGATATTTCTCGATAGTCTTTTTTTTCTTGGTGCTTCATTTTTTTCCAGTATGATGTTGAGGGGTGGTCGGTTCAGTGAACGGAGTCTTTCCAACGGTAGGTGTATAGAATGCTGAAAGTGTGTGTGTGTGTGTGTGTGTGCACGTGCATGCGCGTGGGCACATCTGAAAGAATATGAGAGAAGTGGATGGTGTAGTTTGTACGTGTGTCGGAGTACGTGTACTGTGTTGTACAGTACACACTGTATTAAATACTAAATATTACAGCATATGAATGCACGTAATAGAGTGATAATCTTTTATTTAAAAAAGGGGGGAGAGAAAGATAAGAAAGGAAAATAACTATGACCAGTGTGTCTGGAATTGAGGGTTAATGATGGTGGAATCGGCATTGGCAGGATTCATAAGACACTGGTTTACCTTGCAAATCTTTATTAGTTTCCAACTCAAGCTATTGCGACGTGCAATGGCATCAGAGACACTTGACTCATCTCCCACAGATGACAGTTCCAACACAGCTATTCAAACTTGGTTTTATCTTGAACGATGTAATTCATTGTGCAGAGTGCGTGATACATCTAGGCAGATAATAAGATGGCTCGTCCATGTTGGTTTGTGGTCATCTCTTCATTTGCAGAAACCTTCACAGGACTGATTTAGTCTGCAACTGCGGATCTTGTTCTAAAAATATTTTAGTGAAGACCACAAGATGACAATATGTCCAATAATGGACCTGGTAATGTAAGGTTACGGACCATATCTCCAAATGCACACACTCTAACAAACTTCAAGTGTGAATTTTCAGGGAACAATAATTATGTTGAGTGCATATATTGATTGTGGACCCTCAAATACAGCAACAAATATGCATCGTCTCGGTCTCCTGTATTACATGTGCCTCCTGCACAGAGCAACAGTGTACTCAAACCATGTATGTGCTGCATACACATCAAACACCAACTGGGTTGCAGTCTTTCAACCACATGACAACATATTTTTGCTTAACACGTACGTTTTGGTGTTCGAGGCACTCTTTTGAATGCGATTAACGCTATTGGTAAAGGCGCGCTTTTCGACTCTAGTGACGTGGGCGCGGGACACACCGAGGTCAGACGCGGCGTCGTGGCATCACTCGCGGTACTGGCAGAGCAACAAGAGCGACGGTCCGGGGATAATGCGCGGATCGCTGCCGGGGCCTGGCAAAAAAACAGCTGCTCTTTCCCTGGCCAAATAAATTCAGACTTGATTTGGAGAGGCTCTGTGTGACACTGCAAAAACACGGAGGCCCCTGTCCAAACACAGCATGGCGTCGACTGACGCGTGTCGAGTCCCGGGGTTTTCACGCTGATCCCGTGTTTTCCTCACCTCCGCGATACCCTGTTTCCCTCGCATCCGATACTGCCTAGTGGACGCGCCGCTGTAAGTGCTCCGTGCAGCGCCGTCCCCGGCCCCAGCTTTGGGAGGGAGGAAGGAAGAGCGATCGGAAGAAAAAGTTTCCTTTCCTCGGTCCTGAGCTGCTTGGACTGACGGTGTCAGACTAACTCCTCTCTGGAATCAGCACCGCACTTTACGTACAAACCCGTCGTGGTAGAAGTGTGCTCGCACTTCTCGAGGAATATAATCATTCGCATTCCTACATCTCTAGGAAATGATCGAGTCCCTGAAAGATTTCTTCTTTCTTTGAGAAAACTTTTTTTGAAAGCAATTTATTACTCGGTCCATTTCCCCTCAACGGCATTATGCAGACTGCCAGGATTTATTCCGGCATTAGAAACGCCGCTCAACGCGTCTTATGAACTGGAAGGCAACTTCTTCTACAGTGCATACGGTGAAGTTCACATTAAACTCGGGGCTGACAACTTTTCAACTTTTAAATCTTCGTCTTTGACGAACTGTCTTCGAGGTTGATGCTAGGCCAACAGCTCTTCCCTGTCTGCACACCGTCTGCACTCTCCCTCATTTCTGTGCGTAGGCTACACTAGGAAAACCGAAGAGTAGCAAGAATATGCTCTTTCAAAACGTATGGAAATTCCAGAAGTAGGCGCCCCTGTTCCTGCTGTTGAGTTGCATGAGATACGGTGGGTGTTAGGGACAGCCCGCACCTCAGGCAGGATGATGTCAATCCAGGCAGGTCGTCCAATAATAGGGAGAAGTTCCCATCTGTAACAGACGCCCCTCAGTGGCTCCCAGAACTGACTGGTGACGCCCGTGGTCGAGCAACTGAAACAGGCCTGAAAGCTCTATGACCAAGGGTTTTAGCTGATGAGGGGGCGTCTAGTGGTTACCGTCGTATGAAAAACTCTTACAATGTATTTGGATTTATTCATCAATTTATGTAAGAATATTTTGAAGTCAGGTCTGGCAAGATCCAAATGTCTGACATGCTTCTTGATTCTGTATCGTAGGCTGTCTGCCAGCTGTTAATGACGAGCAGTACTAACAGAGAAATTTTTATTTTCCCAAATTGCATAATTCAAACATTTTTTTCCTATAGGCTGCTAGGCTCATTTCTCGTCTTTCCAGATGGGAGTGAGTCCTATACTGCACATCTCTGGTCCGGTGCTTATCCAAAATAAAAACCATTGGATATTCGTTTTCAGTACTATTTTTTACCTGGCGTAATCTGACAGCTGATAATGTATTACATTTTATTCTGCAGGCTTCATTGACTCATAGGGAGAATAGCGCATGATGAATAGCGAAGAACATACACGTATTTCAAAGCTGCATGCTTGCCACTAGACTGACATGTCTACATCTAGTCACTGCCTGCGTCTATGAGGCAATTTTCGTCCGGTTCTCGCTCAGCTAATTGATGTGCGTGACTTGCGTGATTAGATCT
Organism: Theodoxus fluviatilis; assembly: GCA_034096865.1. Lineage (NCBI taxonomy): Eukaryota > Metazoa > Mollusca > Gastropoda > Cycloneritida > Neritidae > Theodoxus > Theodoxus fluviatilis. The sequence goes on along the minus strand of JAWQFJ010001827.1, from coordinate 293,171 downwards.
TACCCTATGAGTGTATCATTTTAGCAAATAGCCAAAACTTTGTTGTTGTTGTTGTTGGTGTTGTTGTTCTTGACAAAGTTTCATCATGTGTAATTTTGCTTAAGGGCCTGCAAAATTGTCAGCATGGCAGTTATACCTAGATTTCCTCTACATACAAGATCAATGTCTATCCTACGATTTTATTTGTTCGACCAAGCTTAGCTAAAGTACTAACTCAGGTCCGACATCACCATTTTCCATTTTTGTCCCATCGCACTGAATGGCTTTGACACCGGTCCATTTTGGGTCTTGTTCGTTTTACCATGTTGTCTTTTCCCCGTTTGTGTATAGTTATCAGCTTCTTCGTCCTCTGTGTCCTCCTTGTTCTCGTCCTCATCGTCCTCCTTGTTCTCGTCCTCATCGTCCTCCTTGTTCTCGTCCTCATCGTCCTCCTTGTTTTCGTTCTTTTTGTCCTCCTTGTTTTCGTTCTTTATGTCCTCCTTGTTTTCGTCCCCTTCGTCCTCCTTGTTCTCGTCCTCTTCGTCCTCCTTGCTCTCGTCCTCTTCGTCCTCCTTGCTCTCGTCCTCTTTGTCTTCCTTGTTTTTGTCCTCTTCGTCCTTCTTGTTCTCGTCCTCTTTGTCATCCTTGTTTTCATCTTTTTAATCCTCCTTGTTCTCGTCGTCTTCGTTCTCCTTGTTCTCGTCCTCTTCGTTCTCCTTGTTCTCGCCCTCTTTGTCCTCCTGTTTTCGTCCTTTTAATCCTCCTTGTTCTCGATTTCTTTGTCCTCCTTGTTCTCTTCCTTTTTATCTTCCTTGTTTTTATCCTTGTTCTCGTTCTCTTCGTCCTCCTTGTTCACGTCCTCTTTGTCCTCCTTGCTCTCGTCCTTTTAATTCTCTTTGTTCTCGTCCTCTTCGTCGTCCTTGTTCTCGTCCTCCTCGTCCTTCCCATCTTCTTCCTCATCGTCCTGTACTTTCTCCTCGTCCTAATCTTTCTTGTCCTCGTTATCTACGCCTTCTTTGTTGTCTGCCTCATCCTCCTCTCCCTGCAGTCTTCGTCGTCGTCTTTCTCTTCTTCTCTCTCTCTCTCTCTCTCTCTCTCTCTCTCTCTCTCTCTCGCTCCATTTTCTCCATCGTCTCTCTTTCTACTGTATCTTCCCGGTCGGCCTACGCGGACAAAGAGACTGCTGGTAGAAAGCGAGGATCAGTCGGGGGAAATCAGGCTCTAAGGAACGCCGCCATTTTGCCGAGAGGAATTCCTCGGTCACCACCGAAACCTGCATTTCTGGCAAGATGGCCGCCCTCCTGCCCCTCTCGGGCGGTGCTGAGAAATTAATTACAGCGAGACCTCCTTTTCCAGCCGACACCTGTGCCTCGGGAGGAGACGGCGCAGCGCTTTGAAGACACTATCAGGTGCCAGGTGCGATAATCCCTGTCTTCCCTGCCATAAAAAGTCTGTCGTCGGTTTTCATCGGAGCAACGGTGTCATGTACGCGGCACAATGGGGAGAAATTTCGGGAGGATTTGCGGGGATTTTCGCGGGAAAGACGGCGCGATAGGGAGACCTCGCGGCCGCCGTTCCCGCCAAATCCTTGGCGACGGGAGAAGGCTGATATCCCCGGAGCGCAGAGCTGGATTTCAGGTTCGCCAGCAGAGCCGAGTCACGTGAGACGGCAGGGAGGATAGGAGGTGCACCTAAACGTACACAGATCGCGACTCCAATGCTGTCACCGTGGGACACGACCCGAAGGAGACAGACGACGTCCAGTCAGCGCAGTGACTTGGGGAGTCTTTGTGCGGTCACTGGCACGTCTTGCACGAGGGCATCCTGCATGCTGAAGCCCCAGTGGAGTTCTGAGTTCTAAACTGAATTATGGGTTACACCGATTTGAAATATGCAGTGTCACTGCATGCATCCTGGTCATTTAGCTGTTTTAGCTGGGAAATACTTATTGAGCAACACCGAACTACGGTACTAAACTTGTTATCGAGCAGATTTCATTGAACAAGTTCAATAACTGGGCGTTGATTCTCTTTGGGTTTGGGTGAGAATAGACCTACCGCGTCTCCGTACGTGATTTGAAAGAGGCGAATAACTAGGGACAACGTGACTTGACTTGCATTCTAACCATCTTGTGTTTTTCGCGATTAATGACCTTAAATAGCTAACAAAGACTGGTAGGTCGTAAAACTCGCTCCATAAATTCAACGTATGGCCGGAGACGCGTTGTCATCACTTCCGGAATTATTTGTCGAAGCCACGTGCTTTCGGCCATGTTGGTAGGAGGCAGCGCTGTCTGCTAAGCTGTGCTACGGGAGACGTGCAACCATGCCGACTTCTTACTGCGTGAAAGATTGTTTTAACAACCAACAAAAAAAAAATTAAGAGGAGTCAAATGCTCCTACTACTTTATACCATCAGAGAAAACCAATCAAGGTCCGATTGTGCAAAGGGTGGCCGAAGCTAGTCGAAGAGGATGGAAAAAGAAGATTTACAGAATAGATGTGACCTTTCGAAACAAACACCTGGCGAGAATCAGCAGACATCTCCCACGAATCCTGCTACGAAGAATCGATAGACTTCCAAAGACCTGTAATTCTTTAACTCTTCCAACGTGTACGCCGATGTTCCGAGTACAACAATTAAATATGTCCATGGCACTCGTTGGCGGAGTGTTCCTCAATTCCGGATCAAGTTGGTCCTTCGTCAGCTGGTATGGATGGATAGATGGATGGATGGATGGGTGGATGGATGGATGGGTGGATGGATGGATGGAGTTTTAAGGCTTATCAGCCTTTGTAGGCTACGTAAGGCCACCGAGCACAAAAACCACTAGAATAGTTCCGAGTCAGCGCAAATCAAGTCACGATGTACCTAGTTAATCGCCTCTTACGAATCGCGAAGGGAGACGCGATGCATCAATTCTTACACCCACCCCCCCCCCCCCCACCCCCACCCCCCCCCCCCCCCCTCTAACCCATAGGGAGCGTCAGCTGGTATGGATCGAGCCCTCCGATCACCTCAATTTTGTTGAGGTAAAATCGACAGGCATCGGGCTTGCGAAAGTCAATGTAACGTGTTTTCTTCCTCACAGACATTACCTTAGAAATAAAAATGTATCAACTAACTCTAATTATTTTAGATGTTGGTTTCTTGGCACAGCCAGCTTACCATGTCGGAGCAGATACTCAAGCGAAACGATCACTCGTGCACTGAGTTTTGATGCGTGACAGGGACAATCCCCGCAGTATGTTTTGTTTGCTCTGTAAGGTTTCAGCACTAGCTGTAGGTGTAAAAATGGTCAGTTATTAATATAATTGGTGAATTTTGTGGTCATGAAACTTTGTTTTGTGCTTTAATGCTATTTTCTTGTCATAATCTTACACGTTACATTAAGACGAATGCGGGCAAGTTGATCATGCACTCATCGACTCGATGATCGTGAATTTTCTGTCCTCGCCTAACCAGGGAAACGAAATAGTCAATTCAAGCCAGAACTAAACAGTTACCTGCTGCCACTCATTCGAGCTTTACATGAAACATTATATCACACTAGCTCTATCGTCTGCTGGCGTAGTGGCTACGGTTCGATCGTGTCCGTCTGCTAGGAATGTACGGTGTGGTTTGTTTACTTCTCTTCTGTGGGTTTTGTTAATTTTCTGTCCTCACCTGACCAAGGAAACGAATTAGTCAATTCAAGCCAGAACTAAACAATTATATGCTGCCACTCATTCGAGCTTTACATGAAACATTATATCACACTAGTTCGATCTTCTGCCGGCGTAGTGGCTTCGGTTCGATCGTGTTCGTCTGCTAGGTATGTACGGTGTGATTTGTTTACTTCTCTTCTGTGGGTTTTGTGCAGAAAGTATACGTGACAATAGTCTATTATGACTATTTTCGATTAGTTTTTTAAATCTAATTAAACGTTTTGCATGCTTTAATGCCATCCTTTTGCCACGATCTAGCGATAATCACTCCTCAACACAGACCCGAAACATACCCCAACATATAGCACCGGAAGTTGTGTAACCTACGATCATGGCTGCGCTGCTAATTACCATATGACCCCTGGTGAACTCTTCCCCGGCCATTGCGTATGATATTCGTGATCAGTGGGCTTCCATAGTCTACAAAAGCTGATAGAGCTGTAAAATCACCATCGTCATCAGCAGCAGCAGCCTCACCCATCACCCATCATCGTCATCATCAACTGGGTTTTGTACGAGGCGTGTTTCCATTTTGACCAGAACCCTACGTGGAAGCTGTGTGTGATCCATTTAACTTGATCCCATAATTCACATTTTCAGATGTGAACATTTGAGCTGTCTACATATCCCTGCATAACATTTTTATGTCGACCGTCTTCCCTAGCTTTTCAGAGGTATATCGTTGTCCATTTCCTATGCAAGGAATGCAAAAGATGCATTCGACTGTCATCTTTGTAGATCTTTATGAAGTGTATTTTTATGTTCAGTATGTATTCTGGAAATGCATGCCAGAAGTGATAGCTTTGTCATCGATGGCCCATGTGCTCCTGATGCGATTTGACTATTTTGATGTGAACGGAAAGGAACAATTCTACAGAGAGCTCTCGGACACTCACCAGGAGGTCGAGGTTTCTATCCCAACGGGAGCTAGGTCCCAACATTTTTCTGTCCCCGTGTGTGAGTGTGAGTATGTGTGTGTGTGTGTGTATGTGTGTGTGTGTGTGTGTGCGTGTGTGTGTGTGTGTGTGTGTGTGAGCGCGCGCGCGTCTGTGGGTGTGTGTGTGTGTGTGTGTGCGCGCGCGCGCGCGCGTGTGTGTGTGCGTGTGTGTGTGCGTGTGTGTGTGTGTTTGTGTGCGTGTGTGAGTGTGCGCGCGTGCGTATGTGTGTGTGTGCGTGCGTGTGTGTGTGCGTGTGTGTGTTCGTGTGTCTGTATGTGTGTGTTTACCTGTGTGTGAGTGTGAGAGTGTGTGAATGTGAGTGTGTGTGTGTGCGTGTGTGTGAGTGTGTGCGCGCGTGTGCGCGCGTGTGCTTGTGTGTGTGCGTGTGTGTGTGCGTGTGTGTGTGTGTGTGTGCGTGTGTGTGTGCGTGTGTGTGTGCGTGTGTGTGTGTGTGTGTGTGCGTGTGTGTGTGCGTGTGTGTGTGCGTGAGTGTGCTCGCTCTTGCGTATGCGCGTGCGCGCGTGTGTGTTTACCTGTGTGTGTGTGTGTCATTGTGAGAGTGTGTGTGAACGTGAGTGAGTGCGTGTGAGTGCAACTGTGTGTGTGAGTGTGTGTGTGTGTTTTTATCTGTGTGTGTTTATCTGTGTGTGAGTGTGATTGAGTGTGTGTGTGTGTGTGTGTGTGTGTGTGTGTGTGTGTGTGTGTGTGTGTGTGTGTGTGTGTGGTGCCTGCGCTTTCTCCAAATGTGTGGACGGCTGAGTCACACGCATGGTGTCAGGTATATTCTGCAGTAAACTACAAGTGTTTGCAACTAGCAAACTGCCACCTAGGAGGATGTCAGATTGGTCGAGTAAAATATGATCAGCCGAGTGCAAGGAAATTATATCTGTTCCATTCCAGGATATATCAACCAAAGATTTCCTCCTCAAAGCGTTTCTATTGTTTAGGAACTGAACTTAGTGTTCCAGCAGCGCAGCCGTGTTACTCGCCACCTTGGTGCAGCCTCTCTAGAGTAGGAGTGGAACCAAAGATGTTGGTGAAACCCCATCCTGGGCACCGCACCCTAGAGATTTCTTGCCTTGCCTTGTGTCCTACACGGCTGTTTGGATTGCCAACAAACCTGTCCCTTTTTAAAATCTAAACTAGATATTTAATCTGTTGTCAAACTTGTCAGTGGAACCGCCTGTCTGATGCAATATGAGATCTAATTTTTTAATCAAGCGATGCAACCATTTTGATGAAATATCCCGTTTATATAAACAATCTTGTGCTCTGTTGTATAGACCGTCGTATTTTCATGTTTGCCAACTATACCGTCAGGTAGATAATAGCCATTATGTAGGTGTGAAGAATTAAAACTTTCCTCCCAGAGGGAAAGAGTTGGGATAATTCCTCACCTGTTTACTTTGACGTCCGCGCTTGCTATGTTAGGGGCAGAAGCTGGGTCCATTGCCCGGGGGGGGGGGGGGGGGGGGGGACAATTCCCACCCTCAGTCAATACGAATCTGCAGGATCCACCAGCGACTCCAATTGAGTCGCCATTTTCTGCATTAGAATCGACACTGCTCCATCACACATTGACAGATATACTATTGCATAGCCTTCTGTTAAGAGCCCCACTCCCGTTTCACGCTTTACTACACCTCATTACACCCCAGCACTCACAGAGATACTCCTTACAGACGAGGTCCTCCTTTCAATAATTCATTTCTTCAATCATATTACCATAATATCGCATTATTTCACTATCCTCGTCACCCTCTTGGTACGTGCATTACACGAGGATGTCATATCATGCACTCATATAACAACAACAACCTCTGTTTTTGGCATTTATTCCACAAGGTGGGGCTACGTAGTCGGGGCGCTGACATGGTCAAGGCAGATGTTTAGTGTGGAACTTTTTTTGTAGGAGTGCCCTCAGAAAAGAGGGGAAAAGAATCGTGCATCTTGCTCTCTTTATTGTTTGGACGGAGACTGCCACAGCTTCAGTTGAGCGTGACTGCAAAACGGTTCTCTATAGTATCACTCCACTAGTTTAGAATGTTCAGAATTTGTTGAGGGAGAAGAGCTTGAGGGTGGTTGTTGGACACGTGACAACAGCCAGCAGGTGAAGAGCAGGGGTGGAGTCGAGAGGGCTGTCATGATTAGCCATGTAGAAACACTGCTACCCTCGTGTAGAGGGATGTACAGGGCACTGGGATCAGCCCTGCTGTTGGAGAGCTCATCTAGGGGCGGTAACCCGATCAAGATAAAATGCTAATGAGGCCGGGGTGGCGGGTGGCGATGGTTATCATAGGCAACTGGAGATGTTGTCTGTCTCGCTGTGAAGCACCCGGATTACCAGGTTAGGAAGAGAAAGAAGTAAAGCTCTTCTGCCGGGTAAGCCTAGCGATAATGCAAACAGCCTCTTTAAATGCCCACCCTCATGCATTTGCTTATCCTACCTGATGTCGGGCAGCTGCCATTGCACACTGTTGTCCATTCTGATACTAGATATTTCATTGTCCAAATAAAGTGAAAAAACACACGGTGAACAGGATTAGAACTGCACTGTTCATATAGCACTCCTGCGTTACAAGAAACCGTTTTCTTGGGTTCCCAGTATCTACCTTAAGACTCGATAATCAGTTGTACATTTCAGCATTTTATTATTACTTTTCGAATAACAAATAACGTATTCGTTGTAAAAGCTACACAATAAAAACTGATAATTTGAGAAAGCAATCTATAAAACGTTACTGAAACACATAAAAATAAATATCTTTGATAGGGAACAACTGTATCAATAAATTAATAAGAACGTGATGCTATCGTGCAAGTGCATCCTTTAAGAGATTAATTCTCCACCCAAAAATGTGCCCACCAAATTCGATACATCATTTCAACAAATGTAAATCGAAGCAAACCACAAAAACAGAACTCGTGGTGACGAAGAAACGCTACATGGTGTTCTTACTCTGGTATCTCAGAGCAGGCAGAATAATCATTCAGAAAATATAATCGCGGCCGACATCAATCAGTCAATGCCAAGAATCCGAATGGCAACATAGAACAATCAATTTTCTTGCAACTTCATTTTCCGTGTCTCGTGGTTCTGTCAACAGCCGCAGGACGGCGAAGGAAACTGGCACACAGGTGAATGTATTGATTAGCGTCATAATAAAATCACAGAGATGAGCTTCGTATCTCCAATGACATGTTGACAATGCCCTGTGAACCAGACTTTGCCTAATGCACGCGCACGCAGGCTCACGCATGCGCAAGAATACATACGCACACACACACACACACACACACACACACACATGAGAGAAAGAGAGAGAGAGAGAGAGAGAGAGAGAGTTTGCACAAATTTCTAATTGCAATTATCTCAGCACAAACAAAACTGTTCTTGGCAACGTACAAGATGGGTTGCATGACAACAGTGTAATTTCAATCGGTTGTCACATTCAGACAGCCAATAATGACAGGTTATCAACTTATCAAACTTGTCTCAGACTAGATTCTATTTCGATGATAAGAGATTTTAAACTGGCCAGGTAGAGAGAAAGCTTCCCTTGCAGCCAGATTACAACTGGTAGGCGTGTGAAGTTTGGTGCTGTGGGAATCCTCCAGTCGTATATTTGGGCCATGAGATGATCCCTAAATACAGAGCCGGATTCCCAAAAATGTATGTTTGTATTGGGTCTGCGCAGGTTAGCAAATAGAAATGAAGTTTGATGCTGTGGGAATCCTCCAGTCGTATATTTGGGCATGTGATATGAGGATTTGTCATTGACGAGAGGAGAGGGGAGCCTGTGAAAATTGAAATGAGAGAACTGGGAAATAAGAAAATGCAGAAAATGAAAGCCAAAGTGATAATACAACTATTGAATCCGAGCTTACACGCCAAAGCAGTCTTGAAGGAACCGTACGATTGGAATGTACACACGTATAAAATATTTGAATACTGCTCGATGACTACACCCATTGGGTGCGCGTTGGCGAGATTCGATAGTCTGAAAGCTGAAGGACTCTGATCCCAACAGGAAGGAGTGTGAAAAGCACACCGACAGCTGCATCCTCTACCTGTGAAAGGTAGGCCTACTCGCCCTCACCGACTGACTGACTGCAAGGTCGTCCTGCGTGATCGTGATGTCTGCCAGTTGTACACTGCATCCATTGCCGGTCCCATATCTTTTCCACGCTAGAGCGGAATGGCATGGGTTGAAAATACAAATGAGTTTCAAAATGGCTTCTGTCATCAGTCTCCGCTGGAGGCAAAATGAACTGGACACAAACCCACGACAAAGCAAACTCGCAGTCTGAGCACTTTTGACTTGGCTCCACCCTCCTTCGAGGCAGTTTTGGCCGTCGAGCTTGTGACGTCATATTCGCTCTTTCCGCCAGCTTTTTGTCTGTCTGCACGTTCCGACAGCGCCTCTTGGCAGAGAGACTGTGTCATGGCGCTTAACGGCAACCAGGAGCCCCATCAAAGGCCCGTCGACAGGCATGGCCCTTACGTGAAGACTTCGAAGCCGAGTTGTCAGCCGCCTTTTCCTCCCCCCCTGCGCTGGTTGTCTCGCTGCTGAAACAAGTCTGGCTAATTCGGGGCCTGTTAATCTTGCGTGGTGCTCGCCAGCCCCTGGCCTGTCTCTCTGTCGCTCTTCTGTTTGGGCAAGGTGATTTGAATTGGCTGCCGACAGATTCCCATCTCTCTATCACATTGTGGTGTTCCCAGGCGAACAGCTCCCAGTCCAGACCTTGTGAGATACTGCTTGTAGCTCCGCCTGCCTCTCCTCCAAGAAGGCATTGTTCGTTGGTCTTGTGACTGCTCTGTGCTGTGTGCCAGCCTTCGTGATGTTATGCAAGGAGTTTTGAAATGTAGACAATGTGGTTAAATAGTATCCTTCACTGTCGTATCTGGAGAATGGACTTTTTTCACTGGTAATTAAAACACGAATATGTACATATTTATCTACAATGGTTCTAAACGAATGTAAGCAACTGCCGTTTTAGAAGGTAACAGGTGTGAAGCAACATATTATCCATCTGCTGTTTGGGTTACTTCGCCATTTGATCTTGCTTCAATGGTTTTTCTTAGCATTAGTTCAGCTGCATAAAAACCCAGACAACCTTCTCTTACTCTTCGTCTTCCCCATCCCATCCCATCTCGCCAACCCCATGCCTCCTCCTCCTCCTCTTATGCCTCTTCTTTTTTCCCATTCCCCGCCTGCTCCTGCCCCTGTTCTGCCTTCTCTCCTTATTGCTCTTTTATGGCGGTGTTCAATGAGAAATGGCTGCCATGCTCACTACCGCGGGCTCACGAGCCTCTCGCCCGAGACGTGCCGTTACAAATTGGACGGCGATAGAACGGATGAAAGCATTTGACAGTCTGGCATGCTGCGCTGTGGGCCACAATGAGAAGCTACAACATCAGCTCCAAGATCATCAAAGTCGTCGAACATCTCTATGACAGAGCGACCAGCGCAGTCCTGTTCAATGGTACCACAGGCGAATGGTTCAGGACAACGGTCGGAGTCAGACAGGGCTGTCTACTCTTCCCCACACTCTTCAACCTCTTCCTCGAAAGGATAATGACTGATGCCCTAACAGACCACGAAGGATCAATCGGAATCTGTGGCAGAAAGATCACCAACTTACGTTTTGCTGATGACATTGATGGATTAGCAGGGAGTGAAGAGGAGCTGTCTAGCACCTGGACAAGACCTCACAGGCATATGGCATGGAGATCAGCGCCGAGAAGACGAAGGTGATGACGAACAACCCTCGGGGCTTCAAAATGGAAATCAAAGGGAAGGGCCAAAAACTGGAAGCTGTGAACAACTTCAAATACCTCGGATCTGTTGTGACTGATGAAGGTTCCAAACCAGAGATACTGTCCAGGATAGCATAAACAAAAGCAGCATTGGCAAAGTTGAAGCCAATATGGCGTGACAGAAATATCACTCTCGCGTCGAAGATCAAGCTCATGCGCACGCTGGCCATCTCCGTATTCTTGTATGCATGCGAGTCGTGGACACTCACATCTGAACTATAGAGACGGATACAAGCCCTGGAAATGAGATGCTACCGCAAGATTTTGAACATCTCATATAAAGCCCATGACACGAATGAGGAAGTCAGCAACAGGATCAGGAGAGCATTTGGACAGTACTAAGACCTGCTCTCAATCGTGAAAAGCAGAAAGCTGAGGTGGTACGGTCACGTGTCAAGAGGCAGTGGGCTGGCCAAGACCATCCTGCAAGGTACCGTACCAGGTGGGAGAAGGAGAGGTAGGCAGAGAAAGAGGTGGGAAGACAACATCAAAGAGTGGACAGGCTTGACCTTTGCTGACTCACAGCGAGCCACCGAGGATAGAGATTGATGGAGGAAGATTGTCCGAAAGTCATCAGTGGTGCGTCAACAACCCATCTCAGGGTTAAGAGACTGAACTGAACTGAACTGAACTGAACTGAGAACGGATGAACGCCGAAGTTCACAGGCCTCTGCATCCTCAGGAGTGTATCGTGGCTCCGATGTCATTTCTGTCTTGTTCTGATCGTTCTTGTTTAGCCAGAAGGTCAAACGGGCAGCTGTCGCACAGGAGGAGAGATGTACGGAAGAGAACAACATTCAGCTAGGGCCGCCGCAAGCACCTCACGTCAACTAAAACCCCATTCTGAACACTTGTAGACTCAGTCGTGCTGACCGCTGGAACCCTACCTGCAGGGCTTTGGGTTCTGCTCCAGTAGCGTAGCGTGAGATGGGTCCAAGCAAAGACAATGAGTGTATTTGGTCCAAGTAAACATACAGTGTTGAGGTAAAGCTAGAAGATTTGACTTGCTGGAGAGACCTGTTCCAGATACATGTTTTACTGTACAACACAGTGTTTTTTCATTCATTAAAGTTTGTTGGGGGTAACCGTTTGCATCATGACAGCCTTCTTTCAATAACATATTTCTATGCATTAGCCTTCCGCTGGAGATAGCTCGAACGTTTTTCTGCCGACGAAAGCAACAGAGCCTGCAAAGTTCACGATAGATACGGATTGAAATGCCACGTGCAGCTTTGATCTCCTGCAGAAATGCCTGACAAAGGAAACATTTGTGATGATCTGCCTTCATTTTGCTGACTGGAACACATGTAGAGAGATCTCTCGTCACTTTATATTGCAATACGTCAAAGCCATGCAGCTGGTTCAGTCACTTGGGGCATGGAACCTGGCCAGTCATCTGCCTGGTGATGACAAAGACTGTCGTCAGAGCAGGTGCAGACTGCCAGTTGTCATAACAACTGTTACAAGACAGGGCTCTGATTATTATTAATTGAAAGAGTGTCTAGGGGAAACGCACTGCTATCTTGTAACATTCACTCACCTTTCTCGCTGTCAAGAATGGACAGGACAACAGAGAAGATGAGGGCAGACATCAAATACCAAATGACTTTAATAATGCTTAAAAATATAGACAATGGTTGTTAAGTCAACGTACATGAGTAACACTTATTTAATCCTAATTTTAGCCAGCCAACCTGTACTAAAAAGATAGAACGTATCTGGAAGGAGAATGCACCTTGAGTCCCCTTGAAAGAATGCTGAAGGGGTCAGAGCCGTTGACCCCGGTGGTCGTCCTTAAAAGGGTGATGTTTTTGGACGCTGAGGAGGTGACGACTGACACAGGGGTGGGTCCTGGTAGAAGGGAGGGTTGGAACCACATCATCTCCCCTCCCGTCCTTCCTGGTGGGGGCAGAGATACTATAGTGTCTCTGGTGGGGGTCTGGCAGGGGGTAGTGAACGGCCATCTGTGCTTGTGGCTGTTTGGCATGGCCCACTTTTCCCCCCCAGAGGACTGGTGCTGGGGTCATCAAGAGAGGCCAGCACGACTTGGAGCTGGAGTGATAGAGGGCAGATGTCACCCGTCCTTCCTCCCATATCAGCCTGGCCTTGCCACAATGATTCCACTCCACCTCTAGAGCAGGAGAGCAGAGAATGCCAGCCCCAAGTCAGTAGAGAACAGCTTTTTTAATCTCTCCTCCCCATCTCCATTCAAAGTTTCAGGAATTCACTCCCTCTAAACCAATAGGGTAGTAGGTAATTGGCGCATGCTGGCCAGCACATTTCCCCGCTCTAACTTAAAATGTTGGGCAATCACGTTGAACGTCTATGGCCGGGGAAGTGTTCACCAGGGGTCATATGGTAATTAGCAGCGCAGCCATGATCGTAGGTTACACAACTTCCGGTGCTATATGTTGGGGTATGTTTCGGGTCTGTGTTGAGGAGTGATTATCGCTAGATCGTGGCAAAAGGATGGCATTAAAGCTTGCAAAAAGTTTAATTAGATTAAAAAAACTAATCGAAAATAGCCATAATAGACTATTGTCACGTATACTTTCTGCACAAAACCCACAGAAGAGAAGTAAACAAACCACACCGTACATACCTAGCAGATGAACACGATCGAACCGTAGCCACTGCGCCAGCAGACGATCGAGCTAGTGTGGCATAATGTTTCATGTAAAGCTCGAATGAGTGGCAGCAGATAACTGTTTAATTCTGGCTTGAATTGACTATTTTGTTTCCCTGCATGGTTAGGCGAAGACAGAAAATTCACGATCATCGAGTCGATGAGTGCATGATCAACTTGTCCGCATTCGGCGTAATGTAACGTGTAAGATAATGACAAGAAAATGGCATTAAAGCACAAAACAAAGTTCCATGACAACTAAATTCACCAATTATATTAATAACTGACCATTTTATACCTACAGCTAGTGCTCAAACCTTACAAAGCCAACAAAACATACTGCGGGGATTGTCCCTGTCACGCATCAAAACTCAGTGCACGAGTGATCGTTTCGTTTTTCTCTTATTTGTGTATCTGCTCCGACATGGTAAGCTGGCTGTGCCAAGAAACCAACATCTAAAATAATTAGAGTTAGTTGATACATTTTTCTTTCTAAGGTAATGTCCGTGAGGAAGAAAACGCGTTACATTGACTTTCGCAAGCCCGATGCCTGTCGATTTTACCTTAAAAAAATTGAGGTGATCGGCGGGCTCGATCCATACAAGCTGACGCTCCCTATGGGTTAGGGGGGGTGTGTCAGAATTGACCCACCGCGTCTCCCTTCGCGATTCGTAAGAGGCGATTAACTAGATACATCGTGACTTGATTTGCGCTGACTCGGAACTATTCTAGTGGTTTTTGTGCTCGGTGGCCTTACGTAGCCTACAAAGGCTGATAAGCCTTAAAACTCCTTCCATCCATCCACCCATCCATACCAGCTGACGAAGGACGAACTTGATCCGTAATTGAGGAACACTCCGCCAACGAGTGCCATGGACATAGCCTATTTAATTGTACTCGGAACATCGGCGTACACGTTGGAAGAGGTAAATAATTACAGGTCTTTGGAAGTCTATCGATTCTTCGTAGCAGGATTCGTGGGAGATGTCTGCTGATTCTCACCGGGTGTTTGTCTCGAAAGGTCAGATCTATTAAGTAAATCTTCTTTTTCCATCCTCTTTGTCTAGCTTCGGTCACCCTTTGCACAATCGGACCTTGATTGGTTTTCTCTGATGGTATAAAGTAGTAGGAGCGTTTGACTCCTCTTAATTTTTCTTTTTGTTGGTTGTTAAAACAATCTTTCACGCAGTAAGAAGTCGGCATGGTTGCACGTCTCCCGTAGCACAGCTTAGCAGACAGCGCTCGCCTCCTACCAACATGGCTGAAAGCACGTGGCTTCTACAAATAACTCCGGAAGTGACGACAACGCATCTCCGGCCATAAGTTGAATTTATCAATGTCAAGGATACTCATACTGGAAGCTCGGCGCCTTAATTTGAAACTGTTCACTGTTTCATCACGAGGCTTCACCACAGCAAACTACTTTCAAAGCATGGCTGGTTTTCTAATACTACATTTATTTAAGGCCTTGCTGGCTTCTACATTCTTAAGTGTCCGTTATTTAACACATGCATTAACATGCAATTCATAACAGTAGTAGTGTGATAGTTCATCATCTGACAACTCACACAGAAAACAGAGAGAAAGGATCATTTTAATGTACAAACTAGTAAATCCGTCACCTTGATTCCACTTGTGTACAATTCTTAATAATGCGGAAAGGGCGTACCATCACAACAACTAACATTGAGATGGAACTGGATTTGACTGATGAGCTTTTACAACCTATCAGCCTTTGTAGGCTATGGAAGACCATTGATCACGAAAATCATTGGAGATGTTCAGAGAAAGAGCAAGTTAAGTCTCCTTTTCCCTTGTTACTAGCCTTTTTTTTGAGAATCGCGTAGAAAGACGCTGTGGGAAATAACATTTAGACGCACCACAAGTATGAACAGATTGACGGACTATCACAGGCAGATCGATCCAGCGACTGAGTAAAAGATCGACAGACAAGCGAGAGGGGGCGCGTGCGTACAAACACACTACCCGTCTGTATTAGCCTCGCGAGCCATTGCTACCTAGCTCGCGGGGGGGGGAGACACGTATCTTAGGCTACTACGACTACGGTGTTCAAAAAGAATCTCGTAGGGGCGTAAAGGCAGGCACGATGCACGTGTCAGAAGCTCTTCTATCCCACAAATCCCTTACGCCCCATCGGAGTGTGGACTGAAGAGACAGAAAAAAGACGGGGAGGGGGGGGGAGGAGATGTGCCGTCAGATGCGACATGCAAGGCTAAGGTTTAGGGCCAGGACACGGTAAGGGAAAAACATCGAATGCAGGTCAACGCAGCCACGCCGAACATTTGTCTCCAAGATGGCGGCACGCAATGTACTCATGCTGTCCGCCATCTTGAATCTTAAAAGCTAGCACCTCTCAAAATGCCTCGCTCAATCTACGCCCGTCTTCGATTGGCTCGATAGCAAGCAAAGAACGAAACTGCCCCTTCGGCGAGATCTGCGTAGATATACCGAGATCTTCGCATTTTCAAACCCGGCACAGGTAGCTCATGGCGCCATAATAGCGGTGACAGGGGAGCAACTATGACTGGTAAGTTGCTAAGCAGGGAGCAGCGATAGTCTCCCTTGCCATGGCACGGGAACCTCTCGGTGTTGTGACCTTTGCAGAATGTCACTGTCCTCTCGTTCTGGAGCGCGAAAGCCTTATTTAAACCACCCCTCCGCAGGATTGCTGAAAAGGGGTCGGCTATCTATTGCGGAGGGCCGCTATTGCGGGGGGCCGCTATTGCGGGGGGCCGCTATTGCGGGGGGCCGCTATTGCGGAGGGCCGCTATTGCGGGGGGCCGCTATTGCGGGATTTTTTGGGGTCAAAAGTTCTTAAGGCCATTTTGATTCTTTTGTCCTAAAACGCATTAAAAAAAGTTTTGTTACTTTTATTTGAAAAAAACATAGAAATGTTTTCGTGTTTTTTTTTCCCCAATAAAATCCCTAAAATTTCTTTATCGGGTTTTACCGAGAGCGCTCAGCCTAGGCCGCACCCGCCACCCCGCCTGACTGACTTAGTCTGTCCGGGGAGTTTCACCTAAACCCGGACGCATTACTTTTTGTCACGTTTGTGTCCAACATCAGCGTCGGGCCCTGGAGTTAGGGCGTAGGGACCACCCGTTGAGAGTCAAACGTGGGATGGAGTTAGAATATAAATCTTTACCCGTTATTGATAAAAACTACGGCTACGGAACCTACCGGCAGATTCTGACTGTTTTTGACCCTCCTGAAACATTTGTTTTGGCGTTTAGGGATAAAAGATTCAAAGTGGGCTACAAAAATGTTTGTAATTTTTTTTTTACCGAAAACTTTTCTAAGCTAAAAAAAGTAACAAAAATGTTATGTTTTTTTGGCGTTTTAGGACAAAAGAATCAAATGGCCTTAAGAATTTTTCAAAAAATATCCCGCAATAGCGGCCCCCCGCAATAGCGGCCCTCCGCAATAGTGGCCCTCCGCAAAAGCGGCCCCTCCCCGCTGAAAACCAGTCACAAATCTCGAGTAAGGAATGAAAGCCGATTATCGGCGCAATTCTAACATATAACACATTGTCCAGTGAAGTCATGTTCGAATATTAATGGTTTCAAATCCCCTGGAGAAACGAGCAAAATATCGACAACAAGGCCATGCACGCTTCAGGAAAGATGCATGCGAAGTGTGTTTTGTCCGCCAGCAGATTACCTCCACCTGAAAATAATGTGTGCTAAGTGTTACGCTTGGCAATGCCAGTGACGTCATCAAATTGTGCGTGGCGGACAGAACGCCCGCTGGTAAGCATACGGTACGTGTACATTGCAAGTCTTTTGCTAATGTTTGCCAACTTTTAAGTTAAAGTGTTCATGCCGCACCTGATAGACACCCACCAAACATGAGAAAAAGGAAACAGAGGATACGTGTATGTTTGTATCTCTATTCTTGACTGTTTTAATCAAAGTGGGATACACATTCATCTGTAGTGAAAATGGTTGCAAATGAAATGAAAATCAGAAACCGAGACCTCTGGTCTCGAAGAGAGATAATGGGAAAATGCGTGAAGTTGAAGGCAAAGCGCAACAAAATATGAATCGGAACACCATTGCCAGAAAGTGTCCTACATTGCCAAGTCTGCGTCTAAATCATTCTGTGAACCCGAGTCAGTAGTGACTCTGGCACAGTTCGCCATGAATGCGTAATAGACTTGACCCTTCGCATTACAGCATTGAGCCAAAAATAGTTCGCTCCGGATACTATCCCCCCCCCAAAAAAAAAAAAAAAACAACAAAAAAAACAACAACAACAACAACGAAAAACAAAAAACAAACACACACTTGTTTCCATTTCAACCACAAACATTTTATCTTATCGAATAAACGCTTGTTTATTGCCTCAACAAGCGTAATTTATTAGTTTTGTGCGAAACAGTCTCAGAACAACTTTAACCGCGTATGTCAGGGAGCAGAGGGCTATTTCACAAGCCTCTCGTGTGACCTCCATTTGAATATTCGGACGGAATCCTTCCATCACGTGATATGAGCTGTGCTAGAGACTTTCGCCGGCAGGCGAAGTCTCTAGTGGACTAGAATGCGTCTACGTTTGAGGGGGGGGGGGGGGGGGGATGAGATAATTTCCAGCGAGCATTTTGTTTGCATGCAGCTAATATTTTGATTACTTACCAGCGTGTCATTGATCTTCCTGTGCAAAGAGAGAGTCATGTACACTGTTTTCCCTCTCGCAGTGAACAGCTGCACATCTGTGGCATCTGAAGCTAACAGAGACCAATTTTGGATTTGTAGTCGAAAAACTTTTGGCTAACCGGGTTGTGTTTAAATTAAAGTATATTCAGTTGTGAAGGCGATGCCTTTAATGTAGCAGGGTTAAATAAGAGGTAACACAGGATAGATAACAAAAAGTGACGGAAAGAGTTGCAGACTACTCGGATGACAGTATAGTGACTGGACAAGAGCGCTGGCATGTGGATGGGTAGACGAGGGATGTTCTACAATGTTCACGTCAATTGTTTGGCTATGTAGCTTTGATACAGTCGTAGGTACTTTTTGCGTGTCACTTTGATGAAAATATCGTTTGTTTTAAATTGGGATTCTTGTTAAAGTTTACAGTAGCAATTGAAGCTCATGTACGATGCATTTCGAGTATAATTCATCTCTGGAAAGGAGAGACGAACAAACAAAAACAAAGGTAACTCAACTTCTGGAAGAGGAAAAAAATGCTTCCAGTTCAAAGCCAACCAACTCAGCAATTCTCAACATAATTTCTGCCATTGCAAATTTCCAGCTCGTTCGGAAGCTCCATGAAGTAGGTAGCCTACTTCTTGCTCGTCAGTGCATTGCACTCTATCTGCCAAGTCACTGCACGCCGACATCTTCCTAATCCCTACGCCTTCAGTTGATACAAATGAGAGCGGAGACGTACATAAGGAGGAGCATGACTTAAAAGTATCACAAACCGCCCTTATAAAGTTTTATTCTAGGGGTATGCTTAGTAATAAATTCAAACTCCTGGGTTTAGGACGATCTATAGATCGACAAACAAGATTTACCCATTCAAAACAAGGAAGGACAGACAGAGGGAACACAGTTGAATGAATTTCATAAATGACAATGAAACCAATTGGTTGAATCACGCAAGAAAAAAAAGTAATAATCGAATGCGCCAGCCAGCTAATTTACTAATTTCTTTTCCCAACCCAACGAGATTAAATAGAGTTACGTTACCGTGGTTTCTGCAGAATCCATACGGTCACAATGCCAATGAGTCACTTTCCGAATTCGAGTTCTTTTACGCAGTTCTTCAATGTCCCCAAGTAGGAAGAGGAGAAGATTTGTAGAGACGAGAAGGGAGGCCTGATCGAGATGTCGTCTGGTTGTACCGTCGCCCTATTTCATGCAGCGGGAGCTGCCCAAGATGCGTCCTATCTTGGATGCTGTCAGTGAACGAACGGACGCAAGTTCTCCAACACACAGTTTCCATGTGGACCTCTTCCGAACAGGCCTGATGTCTCTCCAAGAGGCAAGGCTGTCCTACATCTCACATATTGTCACAAATTGTTTACATGGTTAAAAGTCTGGCGACCGTAGCGATGACAGCTGGGGACCATGCCATGGCCTCTCCCAGAAATCAGGAGGTAGCACCCGTGGAAAATGGGAGGAATCCTCATGTTGGCCATCAGTCTCACCGCATCTGTACTCCCTTTTCTACAACCAAACCACATGGACAGATCAAGAGGAGTGAGTGATTTATGCAAGTGATTCCCATGAATGAATTTAGTGTCTGAACACTGTAAACTGTGGATTCAGTCAGTGTCAATTGCAAAAACAAAGTCCACTTGAAACTCAGCACTGGATTTGTCCCGACTTTTCTGTTGTGCGAACTGGAAAAGTCCCGTACATAAAGTCCGCACGCACGCAAGCACGCACACACACACACACACACACACACACACACACACACACACACACAGAGTAAGTATATATTTGCAACGCTCTCGTAGGAGTTTGAGGCGCCGGTGAGGAAAAGATAGTTTTCCCTGTCTTGTAGCGTTGAAAACACGCACACTGAACGCATACCAGTACCGTTCGAAACTTCCCTCCCAAGCAAGTAACAACACCAGTGTGGCGTGTATTTAATGGCGTCTAGCAATATGGTGGTGGTGGTGGTGGTGTCGTAGTAGTAGCAGCAACTGTAGTAGTAAAAGTAAACATTGGTTTCATATAGTGACTTATGACCTATAGTTGGGTCTCAATCCGCTTAACTTTAACAAGGACCAACACAGGTATCAGCTTCGTCTCCACTCCCTGCAGAGCATTCCAATCGGGTCCTGGTCGCTTCCAAAGTGAATCCAACTACACTGTGCCATCACTGCCCTCACGAGCGCCCAGTTTTACTCCTTAGCCGAGAGAGGCAATGCGAGTGAGGCAATGCGAGTGAGGCAATGCGAGTGAGGCAATGCGAGTGAGGCAATGCGAGTGAGGCAATGCGAGTGAGGCAATGCGAGAGAGGCAATGCGAGTGAGGCAATGCGAGAGAGGCAATGCGAGTGAGGCATTTTGCCCTGGAATGCAACTCGATCTGGGATCCGCGCAGCTTTGAGCACCTTTGGCGCTGGCCACAAGCGACAGCTTGAGCTATAACCAAGTAATCGATCAAGATCTCGATGTAGTGGCAGTGGTATCAGGGAGGAATGGGAGTCACTAGCACAAGTGGGAGGAGGAGAAGTAGAAAGAGGAGATGAGACAACCACCACGACAACAGGAGTGACAATAACGGGAGGTAAATTATATCAGAGATCTAAGAATTTTACAACAATGCTTTCATTTTGTAATCTGTGACGCTGATCATTGCTTTAAATCTTTAATCGGATGAAGAGACGGATGGGTGGGCGGATGGATGGACCGCTGCCAGCAGGTTAAAGCTTTACGTACTGCCTAACAGATCTTGTAAGAGCTATTCTTCATCATCATCATCATCATCATCATCATCGTCATCATCATCATCATCATCATCATCATCATCATCATCATCATCATCATCATCATCATCATCATCATCATCATCATCATCATCATCATGGCTTTACTTCGTTTAACGAAGATCTGGAAGGTCATGGTCCACATGACTTAGAAGTTCAATGTGGGATCGGCAGGTCCGGTCGCAATTGTTGCAAGGGAAGGTCTGGTCGGTCGCAGCTGTCTGGTTATTTCTCCTATTGCGCTTTTCTTCCATGTAGGCCCTACGGGTGTTCTCGAAGGAGGCGACGGCCCTGCTCACGACGAGCCGCCAGGTCAATGGTGCTGGTTGGAAAAAGAGCTCTTCAATGCTCCATTTTTCCTATTGTTCGCATTTAACGAACTTCGTATGGAAAATGCGCAATGGATTTGTTCTTAATCCTGACCCATGGGAAGGCCCAGAGATTCCGGAGCTGGTGAGCCCAGCCGTCTGAAGGGAGATAACTCCACCACGTGTATGTGAATATTTTAGCCTCGAAGCCCACATAGTCTGTGCTGTTTCTAGAATCGTGCTAAAATCCCTCCCTCCAAGCTTAATGGTCTTGTTTCGATGCACGCATCAGTACTAGACTACGTAATTTCTGAATTGAAGGCTTTGCTGCGCACGTCAACGTACTTCATACGTTTTGAACCTTGAAAAAAGGCACTACACTGACAAGGTGATACACAAGTTGGTAACTGATGACGGACATTATTCTGACGGCTCAAAACGACATACTTGCAGCCCAAGCTAAATTTTTTTAAACTTTATGTACGGAGAGAGAGGATGGAAGAATAAAAAATTGGCAGGACGTGGTGTCAGTTGAAAACGGCCGAAAATTGACCGAGGAACAAAAAGCATAGACAGAAGGTCCTCTGACTTATGTGAGCTTACAAATGCACTTAGATCAATGTCAAATAATAAAACCCCGGGGACTGATGGGCATCTTTATTCTCAGAACCTTTAACGAGGCGTATGAAAGAGTAGAATTGTCGTCTGTCCAGAAACAGGGAATAATTACCTGTATACCCAAACATGATAGCGATAGAACTTGCTTGAAAAACTGGCGCCCAATATCACTTCTGAATGTATTATATAAGCTAGCATCATCTTGTATTGCTAACAGACTTTTAAAAATGATGCCCCAAATCATGAGCAAAAAGGTTTCATAAAAGGAAGATACACAGGAGAAAACATCCAGACAATCTATGACATTTTATACAAAACAAGAGAACATAATATTTCAGTGCTCCTACTCCTGGTTGATTTTGAAAAAGCTTTTGAATATGTGTCTAGGAATTTTGCAGAGGAGTGCCTTCTTTTGGGGGGGTTTTGGAACTTCAATCACTAATTGGTTTCGAACTTTTACAAAGGGTGCAAACGCATGTGTACTCCAAAATGGTCATAGGTCCAATTTGTTCCACTATTGCGTGGAACCCGTCAGGGGGATTCTTTGTCATGCTACATTTATCTCCTCTGCGCTAAAGTCCGTAATATATTGAAACATAAAAATAAAAGATGAAAAGGATTTAGCATACATGAAGAAGAACACATCATTAACCAGTTTGCTGATGACACTGAGTTCACTTTGTATAGGAACGGGAAAATCATTGGAAGCCACCCTCTACACCTTAAACCTATACAAGGAAATGTATGGATTACAAATCAATCCTCAAAAAACTAGGGCAATCTAGATTGGGGCAAACGTTAACTCTACGGAAAGATTGTGCCGTGAGGTAGATCTGAATTGGACTGCTGAACCTTTCAAAGTGTTAGGAATGTTTTTTACAACAGATTTGAATTGAATGGTAGAATTAAATTTTGAAGAGATATTTAAGAAAATCATGACATTTTAGTACATGGAGGCGGTGGAATCATACAATATTCGGGAAAATCCTGGTGATAAAAGCATTGGCACTTTCTAAGCTTACTTACTATCTTATCAATCTACCCAGACCACCAGTTAGTTTCATGATGAAGATACAACGTGAATTCTATATGTTCATTTGGTCTGGTAAAATAGATATATAAAAAGAGATACACTTATGCTAGACTATGACAAAGGGATCTAAAAATGATCGACATAAATTTTTTTAATGATACATTAAAACTGACATGAATGAGCAGATTGGTCCAAAACCCTGCTCTCAATATTTCCTGTAAACGGGTGGATGTCAAAGTGTTTAAGGAAACTGGGGGATATATAAAGAAAACAGTGGTAGACAAAATAAGAAATCCTTTCTGGCAGCAATTGTTAATAGCGTGGAATTTTTTTTTAATTCGAAATAAATTTAAAGCAACAGGAAGTTATTTACAGTGGCCGCTATGGAATAACTCAGAATTTGCTGACAGCAGTTACTTCTTAAGACAATGGTTTGATGTTGGGATAAAAAGTGTCAAAGACAGTGTGAAACATAACGAACTTTTCAGTCCTTTGAGGAGTTACAGTCAGAATTCAAAGTTCAATGTCATTTTCTTGAGTATGCTAAACTACTGCTAATAATTCCGTGTAAATGGAAGCAGGAAATTAAGCAAATAGATATTCGTACTGAGGAAAAACAACACGATCCCCCAATTAGCGTACTGCTACTTTCAAATAATAGCAGAAACGCTAGATTCTTCTATGGCATGCTGCAGAATGCATGTATTCCTATGGCATAAAAAACGTGGGAAAATTTAACCAGCCCTGGGAGATTTATTACCAATTGCCTTTTACATCTTGTCAAGAGGTGAGATTCAGAGTATTTCAGTACAAGATTCTTCATCGTATTCTGCCAGTCAATAATTTTCTTTATAAGATGAAGCTCACTATGCACTTTTTGTCAGACAGAAGTTGAAAATAGAACATCTCTTTTATAAATGCCAATACAGCAGATCTCTGTGGGTAAAATTGAGTGATGTCATCAAAGAAAATTATGATAAAGTACTTGAGGTACTTTTTGGAAAACCAAATGAAAATGCTAATATCAATCATATCATTTTACTCGCTAAAAGGCATATTTATCATTAGAGACTGAATGATTTGCTTCCAGACTTTGTTGATTTTGTTGATTTGTTGATTTGTGGCAAGGTTCACACAGCAGCTCTCAAAAACCACTTCCACTGTCAGAGTCCAAGCTCTCACGTCACCAACGTCCGCCACACAGAGCCCAAGCTCTAACACTCTTCTCCTACTACACAATCTGCTACATGTGACATCAATCTACTATCTCACCTCATCCGCCACCAGACCCCAGCTCACGACTGGAACCCTCTATAGGGTTTCATGAATCATTTCAGTCACTGTACCTTGCACGCATGTGATTTTATAGAAGAAAAAAAAACAATGAATTAAACTCTTGTACAGCACGATTTTCAACGTCTCTGCGTGGAAACCCGGACCCCAAGACATGCTGACTAAAAGAAAACTCACTTGTGGAAGAAACTGTCACGTGCAGTACATGGCAATGATACTTGGTGAACATCTACGACGCATACCCCTCTGTCACTCCGTGAACCCGAGTCAGTAGTGACTCTGGCGCAGTTCGCAATGAATGCGTAAGACTTGACCCTTTGCATTACAGCATATTGAGCCAAAAACAGTTTGCTCCGGATACTATTTTCCTCCACTTTTTACAGAAATCATTCAAATGTCAACACTTTTTCCATTTCAACACAAACATTTTATCTTATCGAATAGACGCTTGTTTATTTCCCCAACAAGCGTAATTTATGAGTTTTGTGCGAAACAGTCTCAAAACAACTTTAACGGCGTATGTCAGGGAGCAGATCGACTATCTCACAAGCCTCTCGTGTGACCTCTATTTGAATATTCCGGACGGAATCCCTCCATCACGTGATATGAAGTGTGCTAGACTCTTTCGTCGGCAGGCGAAGTCTCTAGTGGACTGAAATGCCCCTCTGTGTGACTGCGTTAGCTTTGGTTCACGTCTATGACGTGCCAAAGCAAAAAACAAAACGTATTAACAGGAACCTCCCTTCCCTTCCAACTTATCTACAACGTCTACCAGTTCCTGGCAGCCCCCTACAGATCTTTTAACCTCATGTTTGACATGTGTGTTTCCCAACAATTTAGGCAAAATCCACTAGGCTCCATACATAAACGAGGAGATCCTTCGAACCCAAACAACTACATGTATAATTATGTATATATACATATCAAGATTCAAATCAGGCCCAATTTTAAATTGGGCCAGCCCAAATCCTAATTTTTATTTTGTCCAGCCCAAATCCAAATCAGGTATTGGATTTTGATTTGACCAGGCCCAATTTAAGATTTGGCCAGCCCAAATCTTAATTTTGGTTTTGTCCAGCCCAGATCGTATTTATGGTTTTGCCTGGCCCAACTATAAATTAGGCTAATCTAATTCAAAACTTTTTTACACTCCCGCTGGCATAGCTCTTAGGGTCACTGAGACACGCAAACTCTCACACCACGATAAGGAATGGACCATGTGAGGCAGGGTTTCCCAAGCTGGACAGGTCAAAGGGTAGAGGCCAGACGAATATGGACCACCTCTTCCCGAGGCTAAGGGGTTTGCTTAGGGCCAACAACCCTAACTGTAACAATTGAGTGTTACAGATACATCGACGACAGTTCAACGAGGACGCGGCTTGGGAGAGGACGGGGCCTCATCACAGAGGACTATGACGCGTTGCAGTGAAAGCCCACGGTAAGCTGCAAGGCCGACGCCCCTTCTGACACCTAAGAGGATAACCAAGATTGCCACCGGGAACGTACGCACCATGTATGAGACCGGAAAAGCAGCGCAGGTGGCAAAGGAGATGGAGAGATACAACATTTCGCTGCTTGGACTGTGTGAGACCAGATGGACGCAGGCTGGCCAGTTGAGACTGACATCAGGAGAGACGGTGCTGTACTCCGGGCATGAGGATGAGGACGCCCCACACACCGAGGGCGTAGCCTTCATGTTGTCGAGAGAGGCACAGAGAGCCCTGGTAAGCTGGCAGCCAGTGAGACCAAGAATCATCACTGCCACATTCGCCACCAAGAAAAAGAAGATCAATTTCCATGTGATGCAGTGCTATGCTCCTACCAACGACACAGAGGACGAGAAGAAGGATAATTTTTTACAGGCAGCTGCAAGACATACTCGATAAGCAGAGCAGCAAAGTTTTTACCATCTTAACGGGAGATTTTAATGCCAAGGTAGGAGCAGACAATACAGGGTATGAGGAGGTGATGGGAAAGCATGGACTGGAAAAGATGAATGAGAATGGAGAACTGTTTGCCGATCTCTGCGCCCTCAACAGCCTAGTCATTGGAGGCAGCGTTTTCCCACACAAACGCATACACAAGGCCACCTGGAGATCCTCGGATCATACAACGGAGAACCAGATAGACCATGTGTGCATCAGCCAGAAGTTTCGACGATCGCTCGGAGACGTGCGTGTGAAGAGAGGATCAGACGCAGTATCGGATCATCACCTGGTGCTAGAAACAGTCAAACTACGCCGGAAACGACACGCAAAACCAGCCAACACCCGCACACGCTACAACGTGGACCTTCTGCGGGACCAGGAGACTCACGAGCAGTTCTGCGTTGCCGTTTCCAACAGGTTCCAGGTGCTCCATGAACTGTATGAGGATCCAGACGCAGTCGTCGAGACTATCTGGCAGCATACCAAGCGACTATGGGCTGACACTTGTGAGGAGACGCTGGGCAAGAAGACGAATACAACAGAAGGAGTGGATGACGGGGGCGACCTTGAAAAAGATGGAGGAGAGGAAAGCAAAGAAAGCAACGCTCAACAACAGCAGAACGCGAGCTGCGAAGGCCGAGGCACAGAGAGAGTACACATGTGCCCACAAGGAGGTCAGAAGGAGCATCAAGAAAGACAAGAGAGAGTTTGTTGATGGCCTGGCAAAGCAAGCAGAAGAAGCTGCCGCACAGAGGAACCTTAAAGACCTCTATACCTTCACAAAGAAACTGTCAGGAAAGCTCCAGCAGACCGACAGGCCAGTGAAGGACAAGCAAGGGAATCCGCTAGCCACAACAGACGACCAGAGGAGGAGGTGGGCAGAACACTTAAGTGAACTACTGAACAAGCCAGCCCCAGATGAGCCGGCAGGCATTCCACCTGCAGAGACTGTTCTTCCAATTGACTGTGACCAGCCTAGCAAGGAGGAGATCCAGGAAGCCATCAGGTCACTGAAGAACGAGAAAGCTGCTGGTCCTGATGGCATACCAGCAGAGGCTATCAAGGCGGACATCACCACAGCCACTGACATGCTCCACAGCTTGTTTGCGAGGATCTGGGAGAAGGAGGAGATTCCAGTAGATTGGCGAGAAGGCCTCATAGTGCAGCTGCCCCAAAAAGGAGACCTGAGGGATTGTAGCAACTACAGAGGGATTATGCTGCTATCCATGCCTGGTAAAGTGCTGAACAGATCCTGCTGGAGAAAATTAAGGCGGCAGTGGACAGTCAGCTTCGAGACCAGCAAGCAGGTTTTCGCCAGGACAGATCCTGTACAGACCACATCGCCACCCTTCGCATTATTGTGGAACAGTCGCTAGAGTGGAACTCGTCCCTCTACATCAATTTTATAGACTATGAGAAGGCCTTCGACAGCCTGGACCGAGAGACTCTGTGGAAACTGCTGAGACATTACGGTGTGCCAGAGAAACTCATCACGCTGATCCAGAACACCTACAAGGACATGGCATGCAGAGTGATTCACGGTGGCGGGCTGTCGGTCAGCTTCACAGTAAAGACCGGCGTCAGACAGGGGTGTTTGCTGTCACCTTTTCTGTTTCTGCTTGCCATCGATTGGATAATGAAGTCCACCACAGAAGGAGCAAGAAACGGGATACAGTGGACCCTCTGGACGCAGTTGGAGGACTTAGACTAGACTATGCGGACGACTTGGCACTTCTGTCCCACCGACAGACCCAGATGCAGGAGAAGAAGACACGCCTAGCAGAAGTCTCAGCAAAGGTAGGCCTCCAAATCAACAAGAAGAAGACCCAGCTGATGAAGATGAACACGACAAATGACAACCTTATCATACTGGACGGACAACCTCTGGAGGAAGTAGACTCCTTCGTCTACCTCGGGAGCATTGTCGACAGGCAAGGCGGCACAGATAGCGATGTGGCTGCTAGGGTTGGCAAGGCAAGGGTGGTATTCATCATGCTGAAGAACATATGGGCCTCCAAAGAGATAGGGGAGGCGACGAAACTGAGGATTTTCAACTCCAATGTGAAATCAGTTCTTCTATACGGATCAGAGACATGGAGGATGACCAAGCGGATGCTGCACATGATCCAGACATTTATCAACGGGTGTCTCAGACGGATCTTCAGGATTTGGTGGCCTGATCGTTTCAGGATTGAGGATCTGTGGGAGAGAGCCAAACCGGACCCCATCATCACCCAAATAGGGAAGAGAAAGTGGGGATGGATTGGACATACGCTGCGGAAACCACCCGGCAGCGTGACCCGCCAATCCCTCACTTGGAACCCTCAGAGGAAAAGGAAAAGAGGACGGCCTAGGAACACCTGGCGGCGAGACACTGAGGCAGAGCTGAGGAGGAGTGGCACCACCTGGACACAGATTGAGAGAGCTGCCCAGGACCGCGCCCGCTGGAGAACTGTCGCCGATGGCCTATGCTCCAGGAGGAGCGATGGGCCTAAGTAAGTAAGTAAGTAATTCAAAATTAAAATCTTGAAAATCTTAGAAGTCACACTTCTTATCAAAAGTGTGGCATACGAGTGAATGATTGTCAGAGTGCATGAAATGTCATCAAAGGGTTTGGCATTGAATGGAACGAGTGTCACGTGAAGTGTGAAAAACGCTCACACTTCTCGTAAAGTAAGTGAATGAGTGTCAGATTAGACCTGTAAAGTCATTGTCTCTTTGCCTTTGTATCTAGTCAAACATTCTATGAACTGTTAGAAAACTATACATCCACACTGAATCAGGCCAAGAAAGACAAGTTTCTTACAACCCAGGATGCCTATGACAAGGCAATGGTAGCATTGCAACTGGAGAAAGGTAGCAAGTGTGAGGAAGGGGCGGCCTTCATATACTGGTGTAATCAACATTTCCAGATGATCAAATAGGGTCAAACAAGCTCCTGTTTTGTAAGAAGACATCATGTCCAGTGACCACGAAAGACAACATCTTTAATACAATTCTCCAGTGTCACCAGCGTGTAGGCCATTGTGGCCGCTCAAGAACCTGGGATGAGGTCAAGAAGAACTACAGTTGGATTCCACGTACAGCTGTTGAACTCTTCCTCAGGACATGCGAAGGATGTCTTCTTCGAATACCCCTGAAGCAACCAAAATCAGCAAAGCCAATAATCTCTTTTGGATTCCTCACCAGGGTGCAGGTGGATCTCATAGACATGCAAAGCAAACCTGATGGCGAATATAATTGGATCATGCATGCCAGAGATCATTTCAGTAAATATTCTTGGACTTTCCCACTTATGAGGAAACAGGCAGCAGAGCTAGGTAGCAGAAAAGCTTACCAGTCTCTTCTGTATGTTTGCACCACCCAGGAGTCTCCAGCCAGACAATGGCAGAGAGTTTGTTGCTGATGTCATATGAGAATTAACCAATTTGTGGCCTGGTCTTTTTATCATCCACGGTCGGCCTCGACATCCACAGACACAGGGTTGTGTGGAGCGAGGAAATGGTGATCTTCAGGTTTAACTTGGAAAGTGGCTTGATGAACATGGTGATCTTCAGGTTTAACTTGGAAAGTGGCTTGATGAACATGGTGATCTTCAGGTTTAACTTGGAAAGTGGCTTGATGAACATGGTGATCTTCAGGTTTAACTTGGAAAGTGGCTTGATGATCATGGTGATCTTCAGGTTTAACTTGGAAAGTGGCTTGATGAACATGATGATCTTCAGGTTTAACTTGGAAAGTGGCTTGATGAATATTGTGGCACTTGGTCCTCTACCCTTCAGGTTGTCACACACACAATAAACACATCAACTGCTGCAGCTACAGGCAAGACACCATATGAAGTTGTTTTTGGACAACGACCTCACCAGGACTTTTATCTACTGTCGGAGCTTGCAAACCAAGGTCCACTCAATGAAGAGTACATTGATCCTGTGCTTTTTGGGACCAACAAAGGTGACGGTCTAGATAGCAATGAAGCAGCTGATACACTTCCAGTTGACACCAGTCACACAGATCCAAGAACAGTTAAGCACAGAGGGCTTGTTTTCAAACATAATGAATGGGTTTCTTTCTGATAAAACCCTCAGCAGTGAAGAAACTGTCACGAATCAATGTGTACCTTCCGCTCAGACAAAACCACCTCAAGTTGACGCGGCTTTCAGAGATGCTTCTTCTAGATCTCCGCCTCCACGGTCTTCAGCATCTAAACGGGGCCGTAACTATGACCTGTTTCATGACAACAACTTGGTGGCAATGGGCATTGAAATTGACGGCAGAGGCACTCTTCATGGAGCTCCGGTAGATGCAAGTACACATGCAGTCTTTAAAATCACAGAGGTTATAGACACTAGCTTCGTGCCACTTACACACACTCCACAAGTGGAGCGAATTTAAACTGGACAGTTTGTGGCCTGGCTAGCGTCCGATGTAGTGAATGAAACAGCTATAGATGCTCCCCATGCAATTATTCGGAAAGAGGCCTGCGCCAACTACTTGGAAACACCACGTCGGCAAATAGAGAGACACAGCATCCTAATGAAACAGCTTCAAAAGGAATATGCGATAAAAGATACAGTTGGGGTGCGGATAAGCAACACAGATCAAACTAACACAGATGCCAGGCTGCTACCATGCAAGGTCCTCTCAAAGAAAAACAATTCTCAAGCGCCGTACCAAGTGTATTGCAAAGCGGGAATAATCAAGACCTGCTTTTCTGCTCAAGAACTTGTTGACATGAGACATGTCAGCTTAACTTCTCTTGATGATATTGACCCAACAATACTGCCAGAAGTCACCCTGATTAAGGCTTCACGTGAACATGTCCAGTGGAAGACAACTAATGGTGAATTCACATGTACCTGTAGAGGAAGCTGCATTAAAAATAGGTGTCGCTGCAAGAAAGCTGAGAATAAGTGCGCCACAAAATGTCATTCATTAAACAGCACTGTCAAAATTGCTTCTAAGTTTTTTAATACACATAAATGCTTTAAAAGATAATATGAAAAGTGTGTGCTTTCACTCAAAATGTCACAAATGTAATGTCGTAGTAGCTTTTTATAGATAACTTCACACTGACGTTATCAAATGTTATCACCACATGGTTATGTAATAAAGACATTGGTTACAAAATGGGTAATAGAATTAGTTTAAGTAATACAAGTAAATGTAATTCATATTAGTGTGCTGAGAGATTGTGAAACGTATTTTTTCTATTGAAATGTCACAAATGTATCATTGTCGATTTTTAGGATAATAAAGTTATTAAATGTAATCCACATGCATGTATGAGTTGATTGAATCAAAATAAGGATTTGTGCATGCCCAAATCAAAATCTAGTACCCGATCTGGATTTTGGCTGGACGAAAGCAACATTAAGATTTGGGCTGGCCAAATTTTATATATATATAACCGAGTGGAGAAAGAAATATGGAAATAGGGAGAGGTAGAAAAGGGGATAGGTTCGATGTGTTTGAAAACAAATAGCAATGGGCTTCCACGGTATTAAAATGTATTCTGATACTAACCAGCAATACAAAAGCATGATGGCAGACTCATTCACATGGTCAGTTGAATGCTTGGAGAAGAATGACTTCAGAAGGAAAGAGGGCCTTGATTGGTGCATGGAGACCCTCGTCCAACCTCAGAAATACACCCTCATAGCGCTCGGAGTCAAGCAGGCTCTTTCACCAGTGTAGTGAAAGTCTACACGCGACCATGTATTAAATAAGCCCTGTGATCAGAGTTCACACCACTCGGGTGCATGGGGCAGGTGGCGAAAACAGCGGAGGGCAAGAACATCGCAACGGAAAGAGGGTGGGGCGACATAAAGGGTAGAAGTCAGCACGTAGGTCTTAGGAAATCGGAGAGCCGAAGCTCAACCATCCACGGTCGTCGTGAGTCCTGCAAGACTGCAGAAAGCCCGCTCACACGCAGGTAGTAGCACAGGGAGCACGTGCTTGGCGGCGCTTGGCACGGGGAAATAATTACACCTGACAATTATTACAGTTTACTAATGCTAGAACAAAACTGACACTAAAAGTACAAAACTGGTGATGGGTCACTCTGCACAAAAGTGATCTTTGCAGACCGGTCCCCCCATTGACAATGAAAAGCAAAACTCGTTACTACATTCGCGACTAAACATGATCATCTGGAGAATGCTCTAGCTTGTTGCTACATGTACAGTATAACGTCTCGCGTGTTACTTACATTATGTCCTTTGATCAAATACCTTACTTCTGCATACTTTACCCTCTGTACATGTTTCAAATGTACTTGCGCCTCAGATCATCATAAGCTTGACAGTGGATTTAAAAGTTACGATAATTGTCATATTCTGAACAAAATGGACATTATTTTCCAGAGTTTTGTTCATTCCTTTTATTTGCTTTAGAGGCGTTGCAACTGAAACAAAAGCGTACAAATGCGTCTCTGAACTTCTATATATCTACATTATTTAGATAGTTTTCGAGCTCTAATTTCCGTTTGAAGGATCAATAAAACGTACACTGGTCACCCTCGTTAAGTTTCATGCTCCATTTTTGTTGATAGTAGTCACGTAGTCTTTGTCTGAGCGCCCGGATAAAACTCTCTCTTTGTTTGTTCCACTGTTTGTCCACACAAATGCAAACCCAAGTTTCGATTGGCATTGGTGGACTGATCATGCCCAATTCATCTTCACTTAAAAATTTTTGGTCAACAACATGGTGTATGCTTGCTTAGGCAGTCTGTCATCTGACATTTTAGAAAGCCGTAGCCAGTATTCAACCGCTCGCATTGAAGTGTTTATGTACAGAGGGTATCTACCCAGGTCTCTGTGGCACATGACATTTGAACTATTGATACTTACATTTAAAACCTCGTACACAGGCAAACGTGCGCCTTTTCAATGCTCTCTCTTTTTTCCTGTCACCAAACTCAGATCCGTAAAGTAACGAAGGTTGTATCTGAGAATGAAGAAGACTGTCGTTTTTACAGTGTGTAATTTCCGCATAGTCTTCAGCAATTGGACACTTTTATCTTTTGCTTTTACACATAGGCCATCTAGGGCAGAGGGTAGAGACAACTGATAGTAAATGTAAATCCCAGATATTAATAGTGATTTACGACCTCCAATACCGAACCTCCACCCCCACCCCCCAAAGACCACCCTTCTTCGAGACCCAGAAACCCACCCTTTCGAAAGAACAAAACTTTTCTTCTGTCCGTGTTAATGGAGAGACCGAATCTTGTAGATGCTTGGTACAGTTTGTCTATTTGGCGTTGTAAGCCAACTGGAGTAGTGGCAAGTAACACCACATCGTTTGCAAAGATAGGGGTGAAAATCTCTGTCAACGCAGACAACAACTGTACACTGTGTTGTCCCAGGTTACGAATATAATAGTCAATAAGTAGCGAAACATAATCGGGGACTGTACTGAGTCCTGCCTTACGCCGATTGAAAAATCGAAGAATTTTGTGTTGATACCATTCCACCTGACAAAAGCTTGTACCTGTGGGTAGGCCTATACTGCCCGAATCATTCTAAGAAACTCAGTTGACAACCCTGTTTTGGACAGAACATTCCGGAGAGAGGATCTATCTACAGAGTCGAAGGCTTTCTGGAAATCAACAAAAGCGACATAGAGCTTGCCTCGCGACCTCTGCCATACAAAATATTTAACCACAAGTGAATAAAGAGTGAACTCCACACATTATCAATGGTCGAGTGGTCTCTTCAAAATTCAACTTCCTTGATGCAAAACTTTCTGCCTTCTTCCAACCAGTTTCGTAGTCGTTGTATCAAAACAGACATAGCAAATTTACTAATGCTACACAATATTGATATTCCTATGTAGTTCTTGTGATTTAACCCTATCAACACTTTATAAATGGGGATGGTGATAGATTTACACCAGCATTGAAGAAAGTACTATCTCTCGAACAGAACATTTAAAAGGGCTATTAGGAAGGAGGTTACATAGTTACCTGCTATTTTGAGATAATCCCCAGGAATGTCGTCAATCAATGCAGCTTTTTGTCTTATTCTTGCTACTGCCTGCCTTAGCTCCTCTTCTCTTATCGGTGCATGAAGATCATCATCTTGGACCGTAAGACCATTTCCATCATATTGCGTCACGCTTCTGCTCTGAGTAAGGAGTATGCTTTCCAGTCTTTTGGGATTGTTTGAGAATAGGGAGCATTTCTGTTAATAGCTCATTTCACCATGGGGCAGAAAGTAACTGAATTCTTAAAGTTATTGATGAGAGTTTGACATGTGATTTTCAGAGAGAGAGAGAGAGAGAGAGAGAGAGAGAGAGAGAGAGAGAGAGAGAGAGAGAGAGAGAGAGAGGTTGATTGATTGAATTGAATTGATTTGATTTGATTTGATTTGATTTGATTTGATTTGATTTGATTTGATTTGATTTGATTTGTTGATATGATGTGATTTGATTTGATTGATTGATTGATTAATTGATACTTTATTTGCGGCCAACGACCCTTTAGTATAGAAGATGATAGATATGTATATATACACATTTAAAACAATGGTACAGCAGAACGGTAATGCTTACAACAATAAATTATGTCAACGTGATCAAAGGACACAAAATGTCAATATTTGTTACAATTCCATAGGTGTAGTTTCATGTAATTCAATTCCATGAGAGTGTAATATATACATAGGGATAAAACTGGTACAGTCACGCTCTCAGCCTGATGATCCATCGTGAGTGGCTGGTGGCATTTCCTGCATTCTCTGCAAGCGCTGTTCAAATGCGTAGAAAAGGAACATGAAAACGTCCTGAGTCTTCATAACCTCTTTTCCACAGAGCAAACGTGATCATCTGCAGAATTCATATTCTGTACATGTCTTGCTAAATACTTCTGCCTAATGTTAGTGCACACATGCCAGTTTAATAAAGTGTCCTTCGTTATCAGTTTCGTTGCAAAATGGACAGTCCGTGTTAGGGTTATGGTCTTTTCTTGACCGAACATTAATTTTTAGGTTAGGTCATTGCATCCTAAGCGAAAACGAATAAAGGCATCTCGGAGTGTCTTTATATTGATAAAAGATAAATCATGCTCCTATTCAAGGGAAGCTTTGGAAGTCCTATGAAAAGTGAATCGTGGCTGGCACTAAGATTCGAGCTGCATTCCTGTATATAAAAAAACAATCCCGCAGTCTTTGGTTTAGACATCGCTAGAAATGTTCTCATTCAGGGTGCCACCCCTGTTCCAAATGTATGCAAAACCAAGATTTGACATGCATTTTCCCATTAATTACACCCAGTTGAACTCTTTCGGCATGTTAAAATGGGTTAGCATAAGGTATGCTTGGGAAGTCTACTGTCCGGCATTTTGCACAGCCTGAACCAATATTTAACTGCATGGAGTAGGCCTATCGTGGTCGTAAACAGAGGGTATCTGCCCAGTTCACCATAGCACGTGCTGTTGGGCGATTTTAAATCAACACTCAGAAAGCGCTTACAAGCGAACATGTGCGCTTTTTCTACATTGTGCCTTCTAGCCAATCCTCACAGCTGTGAACTATACAGCAAAGCTGGTAACAAAACCTGAGCATCAACAGTCTAAAAATCACAGTAGCGCTTTGGGAATGTAAATTCCTCATAGTTCTGAGTAGATGTAAGATGTTCTGCTTTGCTTTGACTACCTGATTATCGGTGACCATGGACAAAGACAATTTTGTAGAAAACACAAACCCAAGGTATTTATAGTGGTTCGCCACTTCCAGAATGTTACCATCTATGGTCCATCGTTCCCCTCTACCCAGAAAACCTCCTTTTCGAAACACCAATCACTTTGTCTTTTCACGGTTGACGGTTAGACCAAGGCGACTCCCGCAGCGCTCTGACTGTCCAGTTGGCGCTGTAGACCCACGGGGGTAGACGAGAGTAACACAACGTCACCGGCGAATAGTAGGGAAAACAGGTCTTCCTTTCCTGGTACCAACTGCACTCCATGACGTCTATTACTCCCTTTGTAATCTGCCACGTACGTAATATAGCGACAGAAAGTTTTTGGTGACTCTACTGACCCCTGCTTCACGCCGACCGGACAGTCAAATGAGTCTGACAGGCTATCTCTCCAACGTACACTGGCCTCTAGATGTGAATTCACATCTTTCAGCATATTCACAAATTTGGTAGAGTTACAAAGCTTAATCAAAACTCTCCACAGACACGAACGGTTGACAAAATCGAAGGCCTTTTCAGTAAACAAAAGCAGTATACAACTTGCCTTGGCCTTCACTATAGACATTTTCACAACTATTGAATGCAGAGAGAGAGAGAGAAAAGGGGGGAAAGAGAGAAAAGGAGAGAAAGACAGACAGAAAGAAAGAAAAAGAACGAAAGAGAAAAATAGAGAAACGGATGGAGAGAGAGAGAGAGAGAGAGAGAGAGAGAGAGAGAGAGAGAGAGAGAGAGAGAGAGAGAGAGAGAGAGAGAGGAGACAGTCTTTCCTGAATATATTTATTTCTTCGTCCCCGCCATCATACGATAACTGCGTGAGATGATTTCACTCTTACAAGCATAAAGATTTTAAAGAACCCAGACACTAGTCATCCTCTGAGTAGTGTAAATCACCCCTGTTCAGTTGATATTTTACGCTGTCCAGTTCAGGTGTTTTTATTCTGTTTCATGCCTGATGAAGACAGTAGTATATTTGCGGTTGTACTCGCCGTGTATTCAAAAGCCACTCCTCATTTACCGTCTTTGTGTTCCTCTCGTGTAGTAAACAGCATTTCGTGTCGGGCATCCTGCCAACCTAGCATTCAAATTGTTTTCTTGTGAAAGATGGGACAACGGGCGGGATCTCTTATCCATATAATTATGGAATTCCTTTGTCCTCCTAAGTACAGAATGAGGTGCCGGGGTCGGTCGAAATACTGCTTGAAAATAAAACAAGCGTGGACAGCAACCGACAATGTATTCTCTCTTGAGTAGGCCTACAGATGGCCCTGAAAAGGGCCGTTTACAGGTGGACGTATACTGATGAGGGTAGAGCCTCCCACCCCGGGATGTAGAGCGACGAGTCACAAGGACGTGGCAGCTCTGTCTCTGTGGCAGTGGCAAGGCTCCGTCCCTGCTGGCAGGTATACGTAGTGATGTACTCTTTTGGCGTCGTGGCAAGCTTTCGGAAAACTTCCTTCTTCAGGCCAAGTGTGAGAGAGGCTGGCGGGTGACGGCTTAAATAGGGGATGGTTGGCAGGCGTTCACCCCAAGACCAAGAGATCTCATGGGGCGCACGTGCAGGTCGTGAAAAGTTCACTTGTAGTGCGCCATGAACCCGAGATCTCTGTTGAGTCCGGCGTGGTGCGTGTTGAACAGTCTGATGAACTTCTGTTCAGTCACCCTGCGTAGTCGAGTGTCGTGCAATCCGCCCGTGAGCACGCTAACCACCATATCCCCTGCTGAGTGGCCCGGCAAGTTAAAGTGTTCACTCACTGGTAGAGGCGACTGGCTCCTGATAGTAGCTCTGTGCCCGTTCATACGCTGGCGTAATGTCTGCCCTGTCTCTCCAATGTACCACGCATCAGGGCACTTTCTGTGGCACCGAATCAGGTAGACCACATCACTGGAGTAGCAGGAGTAGATGCCCCTGATGTGGTGTCGAACCTGGTTCCTGATGATGGTGGTTTCCGTGCAGAGGGTTGCACAGGTGGCGCATCTAGCTTTCTTACAGGGCTGTACGGAGTTTCTTTCCATCTGTTCCAGTGAAGTGAATCTGCTACGGACCAAGATGTTTTTGAGGTTGGGAGGCTGTCTGAAAGCCAGCACTGGGGGCAAAGGAAGAGCCTGAGATAGTCGCTCGTCCTCGTCCAAGAGATGTTGAAGTCTCCTGAGTCCCCGTCGAAGACTTTCCGCTCCTGGAAAGTAGGTAGCCACGAGTGGGACCCGACCGGCTTCGGCTTGTCTGTCACGCCGGGTGAAGAGATCTTCCCTTCTCTGTCTGGTAGCCCGTCTGAACTGCCTCCTGACGGCTGCGCTCTGGTACCCACTGTGTTCAAGTGTGGTTTCAAGCTCCCGCAAGTGTCTTTCCCTGTCGTTCGCGTCGGAGCAAATGCGGTGGATCCGTAGAGCCTGGCCGAAAGGGATAGCATCCTTTACGTGTCTAGGGTGGGAGCTGGCGGAGTGGAGCATCTGTAAGTTATCAGTAGGTTTTCGGTAAAGGGAGGTGATCAGCTGTCCATCACGGATGTGGACCCGTGTGTCCAAGAATGTGACTGAGTCCGAGGAGGAGTCCATACTGAGGCGGGTGGTGGGTAAGGTATTATTCATCTCTTCGTGGAGTCTTTTCAGGGTTTCCTCTCCATGGCTCCAGATCAAGAAGATGTCATCAATATATCTGATGTACAGATCTGGGCGTAGAGTTCTTCCTGCAAAAAAGTCTTCGTCGAGTTAGTCCATGAAGAGGTTTGTGTATTGAGGCGCGAACCTCGTACCCATGGCCGTGCCCTGTACCTGCAGGTACAACTTGTCCTCGAAGACAAAGATGTTATGCTCCAAGATGAAGCGAATCAGGGAAGTGATGGTTTCAGGAGAAGGGTACTTGTTCCTTTCCGGGGCGGATTTGGTGGCTGCAATGCCTTTCTCATGGGGAATACTCGTGTGAGTGAGGCCACGTACATGGTCGCAAGTAGTGCATTCTGGGGGACCCGTCCGTGAGCAGACAATTTGCTAAGAAAGTCCGTGGTGTCCCTGCAGTAGCTTGGCATCTTCTGTACAAGTGGTTTGAGGATTCCTTCCACGTATCCCGACACCTCTTCACAGAGTGTCCCCTTCCCTGATACAATGGGGCGGCCGGGGATGTTTTCCTTGTGTATTTTTGGCAGCACGTACAGCACGCCGAGGTTCGGGTTCTTGGGAATAATATCCGATATTTTGGACTGGTGGTCTGTCGGGAAAGTCTTTACCAGATCACGAAGTTCCCGGACGTGTTCCGGAGTGGGGTCTTCCTGCAGTGGTTTGTAGATGCCCGTGTCCGCTAGCTGTCGCAGAGCCTCGTTGCGATAATCGTTACGGTTCAGTACGACGACAGCTCCCCCTTTATCCACTGGTTTGATGATGATGTCCTTGTTAGAATTAAGCGAGCTGATAGCCTTCCATTGATATGGCTTGAGATTGTGATTTATCCTCCTATGCAACTTTACTACGCGCGAGTGCGGATCGACTCTCGTCCTTGGAATAGTTTCAGTCGTGGATATGAGCTTTAGTGGAAGTTTGGCAACTATTTTTTAGTCTTTGACTCAATCGGTGTTTCTTTCCACGCTTCCCCCCCCCCCCCCCCCCCCTTTCCCCAGGGTCATCGGAGCGACCGCCTAATTTTCCCTACTTGTGCAATGGTCTACACTTGACTGGGCTTAAACGCAGAGAAACTCTGTTGTCGCACGCCGAGGTGTGCTCATTTACCTTGAAATCACACATGATCACGATCCCTTCAGTGGACAAGCATGCTGTGAAAAAGTCTCTAGCACACTCCATATCACGTGATGAAAGGATTCCGTCCGGAATGTTCACATAGAGGTCACACGAGAGGCTTGTGAGATAGCACTCTGCTTCCTGACAATAGGCTACGCCGTTAAAGTAGTTCTGAGACTATTTCGCACAAAACGAATAAATTACGCTTGTTGAGGCAATAAACAAGCGTTAATCGATCAAATAAAATGTCTGTGTTGAAATGGAAAAAGTTTTGACATCTGAATGATTTCTGTAAAGAATGGTAAAAATAGTATCCAGGGCGAACTATTTTTGGCGCAATGCTGTAATGCAAAGGGTCAAGTCTATTACGCATTCATTGCGAACTGCGCCAGTCACTACTGACTCGGGTTCACAGAATGGGGTTGTGGGTGACGAACGATCTGAGACATTGCCGAGTACAACGGTTTTAATTTTCGTTGGTGGTACAAAAATGTCTTACATGAGACGCCTTGATTTTGTGATGGGAGAGTGATTCAAGGAAGGTAATGACCATGATCTGTACATCTGAGAGTTCTTAGGACATCACACTGCACACGGTGGGGAAAAAGAGAGCAGAGGACTCATTTTGCATACCTGCCTCAGGCCCCACAGAGAGGAGAGAGAGAGAGAGAGAGAGAGAGAGAGAGAGAGAGAGAGAGAGAGAGAGAGAGAGAGAGAGAGAGAGACAGAGACAGAGAGAGACACAGAGAGAGAGAGACAGACACAGAGAGACAGACAGAGAGAGAGACAGAGAGAGAGAGACAGAGACAGAGAGACACAGACAGAGAGAGAGAGAGACACAGACAGAGAGAGAGACACAGAGAGAGAGAGAGACAGAGAGAGAGAGAGAGAGAGAGAGAGAGAGAGAGAACTGAACTGAACTGATTTTATTAGAGGCCATCGACCCGTTGCATTTATATGTGGTTGACAAATAAATCGGTAAATGAATAAATAAATAGCGTCACATTAGTCCTACGGCAATGTGTCGTATCAACATGCTTATTGCGTAAAGTTTCCTTGCAATCATTCACTTCCACATCCTTCTAATCTTCTTATTCAGTACTAGCTTTCATATGACCTCAGATAGAGTACTTGCATGTATCCTCCTCTACCACCCATACATGCACACATACACACACACACATATACATGCGTGTGCGCACACATGTACATTTTACATAACAACTTGGTGAACACAGACCTCAAGAAACTCAAACTTTTATTTACAATTTCTATCACACTTTAAACCCTTGAAAGACATGTTCGACTTGGGTGGTTTCATCATTCACTGAACGTGATGGTGTTCTCGCGCTGAGTCACTGATTTCTGGATGTCCATGGCTTGTTTCTTGTATTTCTCGGCCAGAGCCTCGCTCTTGGCCACACCATCGCCACGGCGATACATGATACTCAGGTTGACACAGGCGTGGCAATGGCCAAGATCACAAGCTTTCTTGGACAGCTGGAATGCTCTCTCCAGGTCTCTAGGCACATCAGGTGGGGCCCCCTGTGATGAAAGAAACATAGGCATGATAAATTTCAACACATGATGCCATCAGTTGTAATACTGTGTAACATACATGCATGACTGGAGCTGCTCCATGAACTCCACCCCCCATATCAGCTGGAGCCCCCCCCTGGCTGCTGGGCTTTCAGGGCCTGCTCCAGTAGATCAGCCAGGGGCTGCAGGGCTTTCAGGGCCTGCTCCAGTAGATCAGCCAGGGCCGCAGTGGAGACCAAAGTAGCCAAAGAGGTTATCAGGGGGCATCAAAACAGCATGTTGACATGGTGGGACCTAATACTGTTGAGTTTGTAGGGGGCAACCCAGTTTGAACAGAGTTTTAAAGAAAAAGTGCCAAGTTAGAGATGCTTTTGATGCAATATTGGAAGATAATTATTTTCACAAATACATGTACGGCAGCATACTTGAAATTACTGACTACTGCAAAATAAGTTTTATGGATAAAACAATTTCCCATCAACTGTCACAGGGTACATTTCACTTTAAATGCAGTACATCACACTATGTACTATGTCACAAAATCCAAGGCACATGACCTCCTCTTGTTCAGTGCCCAAAACAAGCTTATAAATTGGCTTCAAATACAAAGTTTCACTTTTCTGGAAAAAGAAAAGAAAAAAACATATTTCCAACAAGATATGCAGTCTGAACATTTTTTCACTGCCATTTTGCTTCTGAAAAAAACTTGACACTTTCCCTTTTAAGAGGACAACTCTGTTGACAAGATCAAATGCTTTGGTGAGGTAGATGAAGGGAAAGATTATGTGAATGATTAACTATTCTCTCATGCCCATGCTCTAAAGTCTAGTGAGTACAACATGGGCAAAATGCTTGCTAACAAGACTGAGAAGGGGGATGAATCTGTAGTAATTGCAATTGCTTTCATCCCCCTTGTTTCTGCACAGAGTAGCAACATTAGCACCTCTCATATCTTGTGGCACAGCTCCCTCCTCCAAGTACGTTGTCACAGAAACTCATGCAGGGCTTCAGGAGTGTACTTGTACTACACTTGAAGGTTTCTAGTGGAATCCCACCTGTGCAAGCCACCTTTCCATAGGGCAGACTGTCAGTGGCCTTCCTGAGTTCTTTGGGAGTGGGTGCCCAACCAGCTCTTGCATGGATGGCAGACAATCTTTGGGAGTGGGTGCCCAACCAGCTCTTGCATGGATGGCATACAATCTTTGGTGTCAAGGACTGAGTGGGCAACAGCATTCTTTGTGGTGTAAAGTTGTGAGCTATGCTCCATCCATCTCTCCAATGGCTTAGATTTATCTGCAATCATTTGTACTGTGGAGGATTTTGGAGTTTTCTCTGGACAGAGCTCATGGCCCTAATGTTGCCTCTGTCAGCAGTGTGCTGGATTTCTTTGCTGTGCTGAAGCCAGTATTCACTAATGCACCTCATGGCAGTCTGCAGAGCTTCGCTCCTAGCTGACCAGAGTGTCTGGAGGTTTCTCTGCTTTGGCAAGCTCTTGAACTCTTTAAGTGCCCTGTGCTAGGCCTCTATGACAGGGATTAGCTTGCAGGACTTCACACTGAACCAGTAGTTGGATCTGACCATCTTTCTTCTGAAGATCTTGAGAACAGTGCCATGAGTGGCCCCATGAAGGTTTTCCCACCTCTCTTTTGAGCACAATATGTCTGAGACAGAACCATCTGGTACTTATCAGGTCCAGTCAGTGCCAGTGCTTTCAATGAGGATGTTGCAGGATACCTTCTGCTGGGGCTTGGTCTTGAAATAAGAATTGGCCATTCTCATTCATCTTTCTCTGGTGTCCCAGACAGTTGGACCACAGGCCTGAGTCTGCACCCACTCTGGCATTGAAGTTACCTGGTAAGACTGCAGGCTGGATGGGTGGGTGGGTGGGTGGGTGGGTGGGTGGGTGGATGGATGGATGGATGGATGGATGGATGGATGGATGGATGGATGGATGGATGGATGGATGGATGGATGGATGGATTAATGGATGGATGGAGTGAGTTTCAGGGTCTATCAGCCTTTGTTGGCCTTGAAAGGTCATTGTTCATCAAATCATTCAAACAAGTTAGAATAATGGTTTCTCCAGTTGTTTGCCTCTTATGAATTGTGGGGGGAAATGTGACCCTCCATCACAAAATGAGTCACTCGTTGCATTTGGAACATTTTGAGATCTGAATGTTTTCCAAAAAAGCACACAACAAGCTTTTCAATGGTGCAAGAATCATGAAAATATCACTACCCTACACGATTTCACATGACTTTGAAGATAGACACCCTAAACATGTTTTTTGAGAAAAACGCGTTTCAAGTGTACATACATTATTCCCCCCTTTTTTCTTAGCAACCCTTATTCGAGACTCATGAAATTTGCCACAGAGATGAAGCAGTGTACGGTCAAGTATCCTGCCAAGTTTGTTAGCATTTTCTCAATTTTTCAATTTAATATGGCATTTCAAATGCAGACCTGTCACCTTCCAAGCAGTGCAAGTGGAATGTTTGAAGTGTCAGCAAGCAGAATATAGCAAAGATGATCAGGATTCATCACATCTCCAAAACTTGACTCAAATAGAAAGTGCCAAAAGCAAAACTTAGTTCAAATACTTCTTTCTTTTTTCTTCCATCCTTATATTCTTTCTTTTTTTTCTTGTCTTTTTATGTTACCAAATGAAAGTGAAAGCTTTTCACTGTCATTGACTTTCAGGTGGTTTTTCAACGTTGCATTTGTTGTGATGCATCAAAGGTCTCTTTGCTATCTTTTCTTTCTTTTTCTTTTCACTAAGTGAAATGGTTAGGCTGAGCAGAATACTGGAATCAATCAAATATGGACGGAACAAATTCCGCTTAAAACAGATCGGTTGGCAGGTCTGCAGATGTGTTGATACAAAATATGTTTAAGCAAAAACAGCAATCATTTGGATTACACCATTATGAAATGAAAACTTGAAACACCAGTCATCTTTTGACATTTATTGATCTCTTTGGATAACACATCCTCAAAGTAACAGAATATCTAGGAACATTTTTCTTTTTCAAACCCTATTAGAATAGAAAACATTGATTTCAGAATGACAGCAAAACAAATTTGGAGTACAGAGCATTTTGGGGGTGGGGGGTGGGGATGGGGGGGTGGGGAGATTAAAAAAGTGCTCTAAAACAAAACAATGAAGTACATTGTGGGGCTTAATGTCCTTTTCAACTTTGAAAGATTATGTGCTGCCTAACAGGGATAGGAGTCACTAACAAAAACTCACCATCCCACCCCTTCACAGGGCAGACCAGTCACTGTCTTCGGAATCTAAGGCCTCAATGATGCTCGCTTCCGACTCGCTCTCAGAACTTTAATCATCCAAGTCATCGGGGTCAACTATTCGAGAACTAGGAATGAAATATTCTTCTATGACCTCTTCAAGCTCAATCTTTTCATCTGCAGTGCAGATGTTAGCAGTAATCACAGAATCTAATCCCTGCGCAGAGATCATCAGCGCATGACTGGAGTCGTGCCACAGTTACTTCCCTTGCTTCATCAGCCAATCAGAGAAGGGTATTTCACCATAACAAACGTATTTTTGTTTCGAAATAGCTCACCTTCAAGCCAACCAGAGGGGATCTACAACAACTGGCGAATCAAATTTGGCTTTGGTTGCCAGCCTAGGGTAGTCCCGTGTCGATCTGTTGCAGTGGAAGCTACGAAACTTTGAGAAAACGCCTGATGTCCATGATCGGTTCACATATGTTTTCTTGTAAATGATTTACCACCACATCCAAAACACAACAAAAAGCATACTCTTACAAGTTGATTTCAAAACCGAAACTTTATCATACAATGAAGAAGGGACTAGAGAAGCCAAATAAACAAAATCTCGAAGTCGACCACTACAACCACCACCTCCTTTGTGGGTGGTTTGAGCAAAATGATTCGACTGCGCAACCGACTCATTTAGTGATGGAGGGTCACAAATGTGGTGGGTCTATTCATACCCACAACCCACAGGGGATACCCAGTAAAAAAGAGGTGTTCCTGAAGGAGAGTACTTGTTGCCTACAGCTATCGGTAGAATGAGTTCTCACATTCTGGGAAGGCAGTCAAGTCATTGACAAAACCTGAGTGCTGTGTGTGTTGGAACAGAAGTCTGATATGTCCACTTCTCTGACATTTTGTCTAATGAAACCTATTCATTTAATGCTATTGAGAACTTTCCTAACCCTCATCCTGGTGTCATAATTGAAACTGTTTGGGCCATCAGCACTGCTTTAAAAAGAAAAAAAGAAGGGCGGTGGG
This sequence comes from Theodoxus fluviatilis, assembly GCA_034096865.1. NCBI lineage: Eukaryota > Metazoa > Mollusca > Gastropoda > Cycloneritida > Neritidae > Theodoxus > Theodoxus fluviatilis. The sequence continues at coordinate 248,213 of JAWQFJ010001827.1, read as the reverse complement.
GGTGGGGTGGGGGTTGGGGGAAGAGAGAGAGAGAGAGAGATAGAGAGAGAGAGAGAGAGAGAGAGAGAGAGAGAGAGAGAGAGAGAGAGAGAGAGAGAGAGAGGAGAGAGAGAGAAAGAAAGAGAGAGAAAAATAAATTCCAAACTTCAAGGACAAATCATCCATCCTTATCTCTGGCATATATATGTTACCGGAAACAAGCGGAGCCAGGAATTACGCGTAATCCCTAAGCGTTTTAGTGAATACGCGTAATAACTGTTTCACTCGGGGATTACGCGTAACCACTAAAATTTCCAGTGATTACGCGAAATTCCTGAAAAACGACCCCAGTTATTACGCGTAATCCCTGACACTCTGATACCATGTACTTTAATGTATTCTTGCATTTTTAATGCATTTGTTTAATGTTGGTTTTGTAGTGCCAGAAAATATGTTTCAGAAATAAATAATTTTGTTTTGAAATGTTGATCTGATATTGCAAATACATCATATTGCAAATACATCATATTGCTTTTGTAGTGATGAATCTTAAATGTGTTTCCTTTCCCTCTCCATGCGACCAATGCAAACAAAGGCTGGCAGCATACATATGATACTGAATGTTATTAGTTCAGAATTTTATTAGTTTAATACTTTATTAGTTAAAACAAACATAACGTAAAATGCTCAGTTTAAAAGCATCGAAAGTGTTGGTTCCAAAACAATTCTGAAAAAAAATCCTGGCGGTAAGGAACGTTTGCACTGCATTGTCACTTGTTGAAACAATTAAGGCTGCTATGGCAGCGTGAGTTGCACTTAAGCCCGGCTTTAAAGCATCTGCATCGCCTTGTCTGACACTTTTTGGAGCCAGTACAGTTGCATCTTGTGAAGCCTTGCCCACCCGAAGCCGACTGAGAAATGACAGCCGAGCGCAGTGAAACTGTTTTTTCAGTGTTGATGTCGTCAGTGTGCAGAAGGCGCTGAGGGCAGAGATCGAACTGGTTTTTGGAATACAGACCACTGAGAATACCAGCTTTAACGGCTATCCTGTATTGGTCGGTGTCTTCTCGTTTGCCAATTATGATACCAAGAATGTTTCTGGCATCACCTCTCCCGCGATCGACCTGAGGAATCGGCACGGCAACATTGTCTCCCAATTGGCCAGCCTTCAGATCTTTGCGACTTCTTTTCACCATCCTTTCTGCTTGAGAAGCTTGAGCATCGACTGCTGCACGACGACGCTTTTTGATTGCTTTGATGTTTTCTGCAACCGTGTGACTTTCATCAGAAGAAACAGGGCTGTCAATTGCAACATCGTTGGCAGTGTGGTTGTCAGGATCTTGTGCTGAGACTTGCTGACTTGTCACATCGTCAACAGTGTAGTTAGGATCTTGTACTGAGACTTGCTGACTTGTCACATTGTCAACAGTGTAGTCAGAATCTTCTGTTGGCCTGACTGGTGCGTAAGCAAGAAGACCCTCCTCAGTCTCCATCCTAGCAATCACTTCCTGCGGTAAAGACGAACTAGTAAGGCCGACACGAACATCACAGCCAAACATCGCAGAGTACGGGGAACACTTTATGCCAGAATGGAGAGCACTGTTTTTCTGAAACTGAACAAACTTGATGCCTGTGGGCCAGTCTTGTGAGTCGTTGTCAGCCATCCATGAAACAAGCATACCCTTAATGTCACCATTTGCACGTTCAACCGACCCCTGACTTTGGGGATGGCGAGGCTTCCCATGCACCAAGGTTAGGGTGGGCCAAACTTCCGTGGGCCCGCACTGCAGCATTTCATACATGAAAACACAATTAACATATTTTTACGTTTCACAAGCAGGCTGCTTTATTACTGATCATTGCTTACACACACACTGCATCGGCGTCATTATCGTCGTCGTCGTCGTCGTCGTCGTCATCAGCGTCGTCATCATCAGCGTCGTCATCATCATCGTCTTCATCATCATCGTCGTCGTCATCATCGTCGGCGTCATCATCATCATCGTCGTCATCATCATCGTTGTCGTCAGCGTCATAGCCGTCGTCATCAGCGTCCTCGTCATCATCATCGTCGTCATCAACGTCGTCGTCGTCATCATCATCATCCTCATCATCATCATCATCATCATCATCATCATCATCATCATCATCATCATCATCGTTGCCGCCATCGTAATCATCACCGTCGTCGTCATCAACGTCATCATCATCGTCGTCGTCGTCGTCATCATCGTCGACGTCGTTATCATTAAAACCTGAGACTGACGAAAATACTAGACAGAATTCGAAGTAAAAACTTACTTCTCCAGATAGTAGTAACCGAGCCTCCCCTTGCTTTGCGGATTACCAGCAGCTGCTTTCAAGTCATCGATGATCTTCTGGTAATCTCTTTTTGGAATTAACCCTCTTTTGTTTGCATTAAAATGCTCGGTGAGAGACTTTGTAAATTTCTCCTCGATCGACATCTTGTTGAGACAGGGCACGAATGAAGCATAAAGCAAGGGGTCAGACCAATGGGAAAGAACGCAGGCCTATACGATAAGCCAAAGAATCCGGGGAGCACAGACACAGTTCAAATCTGAACTTCATTCATTGAAATTCGCTCATGTTGATCTAGATCTATCCTTCGTTCATGCATCACGGATTTGAGCTGGTTCAGAATACTGACACAAACCTTAGGCTCTCCCAACAAGCAAACTACACTATATCAGGAAATACGCGTAATAACTGGGGTCATTTGACAAGCAAACTACACGGCATCAGAGTGTCAGGGATTACGCGTAATAACTGGGGTCGTTTTTCAGGAATTTCGCGTAATCACTGGAAATTTCAGTGGTTACGCGTAATCCCCGAGTGAAACAGTTATTACGCGTATTCACTAAAACGCTTAGGGATTACGCGTAATTCCTGGCTCCGCTTGTTTCCGGTAACATATATATCCTTCTAATGAACCAACAAAATACCACAAACTCTACACCAGAAGTACTCCCGTTAACAATAACTAAATCCCTGTCAACATTTTTCAGAATGTGACTGTGCACGAGAAAACAAGACTAGAGTATGAGAATGACAAAATGAAATGTTTTAACCACAGTAGTATTTATTCATTCATGCACATTCAAGGAAAAATGCATGTTTAAAGAGAAAATATTACATTTGTTACAGTGATGTAAAGCTCAGGAAAATGTACACGTGATGTAGTGCCTTGAAGCCTTCACGCTGCATTTTCTGGAAACGTGTTAGTCATACCTTAGCCATGTTGCTCATGCACAGAGCTGCCAACCCACCATCATGCCAAAGAGTAGCATCCAGAACTTTTTGGAGTAGCATTTAAGAAATAGGCGTAGCACACACGCACAAGAAGGAAAATGGCGATGTTTGCGCAGGCGGCTCAGCGCTTCGCGCCTGCGCGAAGCAGGGGGTGGGGTGGGGGGCGCTGTCAAGATGCTGAGCGCTAAACCACCAGCGTGAAGCGTGTGTGTGTGTGTGTGTGTGTGTGTGTTTCTACATGGCGGTCAAAAGTTCAGTTCGACGCTGAGCGCTGAACCGCCGGCGCAAAGCGGGGTGTGTGTGTGTGTGTGTGTGTGTGTGTGTGTGTGTGTGTGTGTGTGTGTGTGTGTGTGTTCTTCGTGACGGTCAAAAGTTCAGTTCCAGGCTTTGAAAAATCTTTGTCTTTCCCTGACGATTGTAGCATCGTAGCAAGCATGTCGAAATCGTAGCACTTGGCAGCTCTGCATGCATGATCACAAATCATAATGCTGAATTCTTCTGTCATTAAACAAAAAAAATCAAAACTTTTAGCTCACTTTGGACCTGACAGTGTATGCCCTGACAACCAGGGTAAGAGTTGAAATTCAGGTGTGGCCAATGGCTGCCTAAGATCTTCACACCAAAGTTGTGCATACTCCTTACCTTGAAGGCAAAGGCCAGATAAGCATTACAGGAGTGCAATTCTTTCCACCATAGGCATTTTATTAAAGCAATCCTTACATCTAAAAGCTATTGGAATCCCCAGCCACCTACCCCAACAGCCACGCTACCTGAGAGGAACTTCACAGTGCTTAGACCTTACCTGAAGGTATAGACCAGCAAGTCTGTGACAGGAGTTGGGCAGGTCCTGTTCGCAAGCCTTGCTGAAAAACTGCAATGCCTTCTTCAGGTCTTTGAGGTCGTTATTGCCCCCTGGGTTCAGAGAGGTGCTGTACAGCAGACCAGCGTTGTGACAGGATGGCATGTAACCATGGCCACATCCCTTCAGATGGTAGGCAAGGCCTTTTTCCACATCCCGCTCCACTCCTGCCAAAACATGATTTTATTTTTTCAAAGTTTTGAAGAGAAAAACACACACACACAAAACTTTGCTTCTCTGGAGACACAAACATGATATACAATCCAGCAGCACCTATGCACACTTGTTCTGTGTAGTGTCAGTGCAAGCATCCAAAATCAGCCCCAAACATGGTCTTATAATGGACGGGTCTCATTATGAGAATTGACAAGACAAGGAAGAACTTTAAAACACTTGGAATATTGTTCACTAATGAAACAAGCAAGATAACCCAAATAAACATTAAAGAGAAATACCCCCAAAATGGCTATGCTATTACTATTACACAACCACTCTATATGGTAAAATAAGTCCTTAAAATGATAGCTTTCCCCCATCACACTACATCTATTGACAACTTTACCTGATCCTACTGAAAATTTACTACAGGCAATAAACAAGGAACTGTTCACCTTCTTGTGGAATGATAAATCTGATAGAATAGCCCGAAAAGTAATGTATCAAAAGATAGAATGGGGTGTCTTGAAAATGTTTGATGCTCAAAGCTTTTTATCTGCAGACTGAAAATTTTCACAAGCTTTGTCTTCAAACAGGACTGCTAACAAAAAAGAAGTAACTGTTAAATAACAGAAGACAGGAAAAAAAATCTTCATTAATCAGATTTTCCTTGTGCAAATTGTCTATAGTTTAACTAAGTATCTTATTTTGATCACATCCAACATGCCCTTGTAACAGTGCTCTGGAAAAAGACCACTGAGTGTACAGAGACTGAAATGATGGAAGGAAGAGAGGGAGAAAAGAATATCGGAAAAGACATCCGCAACATTCTCCTCCTCTCCACTCCCACCTTGCTATTCCTCCTCTCCCCTCCCACCTTGCTATTCCTCCTCTATCCCCTGCCTGGTCCTGCTCCTGCTTCCCCTCACTACCTCCCTTGCATCTCCCCATCTTCTCCTTGTCCCATCTCCTCCTCCTTGTCCCATTTCCTCCTCCTTGTCTCATCTCCTCATCCTCCCCGCTCCTCTTCTTCTGCCTTCTCCTCTTCCTCCTTGTCCCATCTCCTCCAATTTCTCCTCCTCCTCCTTGTCCCATTTTATTCTCCTTGTTCCATTTTCTATTCCTCTTTTTCCTGGGCAATCTCCTCCTCCAGGTCCTTGTTCTCTTCCTTTCCTTTCTCCTACTCCTCCTGTTCCTTGTCCCATTTCCTCCTCCTTGTCCCATCTCCTCCTTGTCCTCTTCCCTCTCCTTCTGCGCCTCCTCCTCCTCCCCATCCTTGTTGTCTTCTTCCTCCTCCTGCTCCTTGTGCCATATTCTCCTCCTTGTCCCATCCCCCCTTCCTCATTCTTCTCCTGTGCATCCTCTCCCTCCCCATCCTTTTCTTCTTCCTCCTTCCCCTCCTTTTCCTTCTCCTGCCCCTACTCCTCCTTTTCCTGTTCTTCTTCCTCCTCCTTGTCCCATCTCCTTCTCCTCCTTCTTGTCCCATCTCTTCCTCCTAGTCCCATCTCCTCCTCCTCCCTCCTATTCTCCTCCTCCTGCTGCTGCTGCTGCACCTGCTCCTCCTGCTGCACCTCCTCCTACTCTTGTCTCATCTTCTCTCTTCCCCCCATCCTTCTTCTCTTATCTTCCACCTGCTTCTGCTCCTCTTCTTGCTACTACTCCTTTTCCTTTATGTCCCATCTCTTCCTTCTTGTCTCATCACCTCCTCCTCATTCTCATCCTCCTCTCCAGTGACAGTATCAAATGAGCCTACATTTCTCATCACCTTTAGCCCTAATGACAACTGTATACATGTGTCTTGTGTCTAGTATGCTTCCATGGCATCTGATTGTCGGGCATGCTGAACGTTTTATCAAGATTCCAAGATCACTTGCTTTTTTGATGACCTTTAATGAGGGCATGCATGCTACTGTAACTACCAAAGGACTTGTGCACAGCCACATCAGCTATGTTGGTCCTTTAATCTGCAGTGACTCACACACAATGACAACTGACTTATTACATGCTCAATCGCAGACTTGTCCACACTACAGATCAGTGATGCTGGTCATTTAATCCGCAGTGAGTCACATACAGAATTAGTAAGTACTTGCTAGCTCACATATGCAATCTTGGACAGTTATTCCACACACAGAATGAAAATAAAGTGTGACGAATCGACAAACTGGTGCACAAAAGGCCACACCAGCCAAATTGGATTATGATAAACATATTTACAGCAGTCGGCAAGGCGATGAGGCCATTCCGAGCATAAACTATGTAAAAATGCAGCCAATCAGATGCTATGGCCCGCCAGCTTTCGTGGCAGGCAGTCTGTACAGCACACCTCTCCTTGGCAAGTCCACTAGTGAAGCCCAACAGTTGAAGGCATTCCCGGAAAATTGAAGGGCAATAGGCATGAACTCACACTGCTGACATTTTCAGGATAAATAAACTGACAGAAAAAAGAAAGACATCCTAATTTAGAGTAGAGGTGTATGTGTGTTTCATTAGTCCTGTTTTGTTTTGCTGAATTTAACTATTTTCATTTTTGACACAAAATGCGAAACTGCAGAACATTATTAAGTCCCACCATATTTTGATTGGCTCTTGTGGGCTTTTCCTTTCTCAGTTTTAACTGCCAGTGCTGAAATATAATCAAACTTGTCATTATGAACAAACTTCAGTGAATTTTTTAATAAAGGAATTAAGGGAATCACTATAAAAGCCATGTTACCTCTTTAATTCTTTGCATACATTTCTCTCCTAAGTGGTACATAATCAGACCTGCCAACCCACCATCCTGCCAAAGAGTAGCATCCAGAGCTTTTTGGAGTAGCATTTAAGAAATAGGCGTAGCACACACGCAGAAAAAGGAAAATGGCGATGTTTGCGCAGGCGCGAAGCGCTGAACCGCCGGCGTGAAGCGAGTTTGTGTGTGTGTGTGGGGGGGGCTGTCTAGACGCTGAGCGCTGAACCGCCGGCGTGAAGCGGGGGGGTGGGGGGGTGTTCTACGTTACGGTCAAACAGTGGCCCTGCGTGATCTGCTGCACTGATGGGTACATTGTGTTCCACAAGGAACGATGTGAACAAACATTCTGCTAAAATGCCTGATTGATCGTCCTCTGCTGCAGTCGCTGGCTTGAAATACGCAGTGAGCGGTTTGCTCGGCTTTTCCGCGGCTTTCTTCTTTTGTGTTGCAGTACGCACATGTTTCTCGATGTCAAACCGCCCCCCGTGAGCAAATTCAAAAAATCAGTCTGACAGTACGTGCATCTTGCGGCTGAGGAGCTATTTGCAGATCTGACCATACATGGATACTCCTTGGTGTAGTCTACTTTAAAGTGCTGACAACTGGGTCGAGACTTTCGTGCCTTCTTTGGGGGAGTAGCAGCGAGATCGACAGCGGGCTTCTTTTGCTTCGACGCCAATTTTGTGGTCAAACAACTGCGTTTCGGGTGTTTCCCGCATTTCCGCACGGGGGGTTAAAACGCAACGCGATCGGTCGGTTACAGTACACAATTCTACGTGAAGGTCAAAAGTTAAGTTCGAGGCTGGCACGCGGGTCGCTTGCTTTTTCATGAATGGATTTTTTTAAAGGTCTAAAAAAAATTTCATGTCATTTTTTTTAAAAAGCGTAGTTTTTACAGACGAGCGTAGCAGCGTAGCAAGCATGTCGAAATCGTAGCATGCTACGCCTAAATCGTAGCACTTGGCAGGTCTGCATAATACATGAAGTACAACGTGACAAATCACACAATTCATGCATGAACACTTGCCTGGGTGGTTTAGGGAAAGCACTGATGCAATTCTTGTGTGCTGTTGTTGATCATCAAAATTAGATGTGAGTGAGATCTACGAGGCAAAGTTTTTTTGAACTTGCAACATGACAGCACACAAATGGGCCAAACCCAAATGTCTTTCTCAAGAGAAACTAACTGATTGGTTGAAACTAATTTTGGAAACAAAATAACCAAATACCCAAAATCAAACCAAGAACCAACCCAAACCCAAAACCAACCCAACCCAACCAACCAAATCTCTTGGAACCAATTTCTTGCATAGTCACACTTATTCCAACCATTCCTGAAATGATTCCAGGAACTATTTCTTCAAGAGCTGTTTAAATTAATTAAGGCATTACTTCAAATGACTGACTGAATCCATCATTACTCTTAATGACATATAATGACTCATTACCCTTGTTGATCATATAACATTGAAGATCTATACTATACACAGAATCAATTATCTCAATTGCTGACAGTGAATTATATCTACAACTAGCAGCAGGCTTTGCCTGCTACAGACGCCACACCTGCTGGCATGAAGTATGGCAAATGACTACCAAGTGTCTGGAGGGTTAAATGACAAAAAAGAGGTTGAAAGTAGTATGGAAGCAGACAACAGTGGGTGAATTCACCCTGCTTGTCTCCTCCCTCCTTTCCACTCGTTGAGATCCTCCTCCTCCTCCTCCAAAAAGGTACAAACACTGAGTGACAAACTTCTAGGTGTTGTAGGCTACCTCCATGCCACTAGCGCCCCCCCCCCCCCCCCCCCCCCCCCTCCTTTCCACTCAGCTGAGATCATCCTCCTCCTCCTCCAAAAAGGTACAAACACTGAGTGACAAATTTCTAGGTATTGTAGGCTACCTCCATGCCACTAGCGCCCACCCCCCCCCCCCCCCCCCTCCTTTCCACTCAGCTGAGATCCTCCTCTTCCTCCAAAAAGGCACAAACAGTGAGTGACAAAATTCTAGGTGTTGTAGGCTACCTCTATGCCACTAGCCGCCCCCCCCCCCCCCCCCCCCCCCCCTCTCCTTTCCACTCAGCTGAGATCCTCCTCTTCCTCCAAAAAGGCACAAACAGTGAGTGACAAAATTCTAGGTGTTGTAGGCTACCTCCATCGTCCATGCCACTAGCACTCCCCCCCCCCAATCTTCTCCTCCACCTTTTAGACCAAAAGCTGTATCAGTGGGAAGGTGCTTTGAGGGCAGAGGCGGACAGAAGTTATCTTTAGTACCAGAGAAACCATAAGCACATAAGCAAATAGGTTTGGTTGAGGATTACATTTGTGTTGAGTTCAATTGCAAATGAAATATTTCCAAATGATACAAGAAAGAATTACTGGTATTTCTTTGTTTAAAAAAAGTCACTATACCTCTTCCTGCGATAAAGTAGTTGCCAAACTTGAAACAGCTGTGTCCATACTTGTAGTCATTGCAGTTTGTTTCGTAGACTTTTGCTGCCTTTTCAAATTCACGACGTATGCTTTCCAGAAAATCTCCAAGTCTGTGACAGCCTAGAAAAACAGGACGACATTTCTTAACTACAAATATTGAAAGAAATCATAATTCATAAGCAATTTGGTGGCTAATAGTACATGCATGCACACACACAAACACAAACACACGTTTGCTCATGCCTGCACTCGCACATACCCAGTAACCCACACACACACAACACTCACACTTGTTTGCTCACACCTGCACTTATGCATACCCATACAAATATGCATGCGCAAGTACAAACACACACTTCACTTCACATTGGCATCGCAGTCTCGGAAGACCATCAGCGCGCCCCATGGAGATCCGAAGTGTTGGTCGAGCCTCTGCAGCGCCGGCTGTGGCTGTAGAGGCCGATCCTCAAGCGGCAGTCTCTGCTGCATGCGCCACAGATGTGTTGGGTCATCTGGGCTGTGAGAATCAGCGCGGTGCGTCTTCCCCAGGCTCTCTTTTCCGCTGCAAGCTGGCCTCTCGCTTCATCCACCACCCTCGTGAACATGTTGGCGTCAGGCACTCCTGTCTCCAGCCAGCATTGTCCAGTCAGCTTTGGGGATGTTGCAGGTCTTGATATATCAGGTGTCCTTGAAGCAGAGTCTGGGATCACAGGCTCTTCTTTTGCCTTCGGCCAACTGGCCATATAGCATGTCCTTTGGCAGTCTGCCATCCCTCATGCGCTGTAGGTGCCCCAGCCATCATAGACAACGCCAACTCAGCAGGGAGTATGTGCTGGGGACCTCAGCACGTAGTAGCATGTCGCTGTTTGTGATGTGGTCCCACTAGCAGACTCTGAGGATGCGCCTCAGGCAGCGCATGTGGAAGGCATTTAGCCTGTGCTCCTGCCTCATGTAGGTGGTTCAGATCTCGCTTCCATAGAGCAGAGTGATAAGGACGCAGGCCCAGTAGACAAGGATCTTAGTGTGTTTGGTGTTTTTCCACACTCTCTTGGAGAGTCTGGCCATGGTAGTGTTTGCCTTCCCTAGCCGCAGATCAAGTTCAACATCAAGCAAGAGACAGTTGTAAATAGTTGATCCCATGTAGGTGAAGTTTTCAACTGTTTCAAGTGTGGTGGTATTGATTTTGATGGATGGAGGGACCCCAATGTCTTGCAGGCAGACATTTGTCTTCTTTATGCTAATGGTGAGGCTGAATTGTTTGCATGCATCTGCAAACTGGTCGGCCATTCTCTGAAAGGCGTCCTGTGTGGACAACTAGGGCCACATCATCAGCTAAGAGCATCTCCCTCATGAGCACTGTCCTGTGTGGACAACTAGGGCCACATCATCAGCTAAGAGCATCTCCCTCATGAGCACTGTCCTGTGTGGACAACTAGGGCCACATCATCAGCTAAGAGCATCTCCCTCATGAGCACTGTCCTGTGTGGACAACTAGGGCCACATCATCAGCTAGGAGCATCTCCCTCATGAGCACTGTCCTGTGTGGACAACTAGGGCCACATCATCAGCTAAGAGCATCTCCCTCATGAGCACTGTCCTGTGTGGACAACTAGGGCCACATCATCAGCTAAGAGCATCTCCCTCATGAGCACTGTCCTGTGTGGACAACTAGGGCCACATCATCAGCTAGGAGCATCTCCCTCATGAGCACTGTCCTGTGTGGACAACTAGGGCCACATCATCAGCTAAGAGCATCTCCCTCATGAGCACTGTCCTGTGTGGACAACTAGGGCCACATCATCAGCTAAGAGCATCTCCCTCATGAGCACTGTCCTCACCTTGGTCCAGGAGCGCAGGCATGCAAGGCTGAACAGGTTCCCGTCACACCTGGTATGTAGGTAGATGCCGTCAGTAGAGGAATCAAATGCATGCGATAGGAGCATGGAGAAAAATATGCCAAAGAGAGGTGGTGCAAATACGCAGCCCTGCTTCACGCCGTTGGTGACTGGGAAGGAGTCTGAGGAAGATCCATCATAACGGACTTTTCCCTTCATATCAGCATGGAAGGATATCAGTATGCTATGGAGTCTGTGTGGGCAGCCTATCTTCTTTAGGAGATCAAACAAGCCTTTTCGAGTACCAAGGTCAAAGGCTTTAGTGAGGTCTATAAACAGCATGTAGAGTGGCTGGTTCTGCTCTCTGCATTTCTCTTGCAGTTGTCGGAGAGAGAATATCATGTCTGTTGTTGATCTGCCTGCCCTAAAACCGCACTGGAATTCTGAGTACACGCGCGAGTTTCTGCAAATGTTTGAGTAGGTCGTGAGCAAACATCTTGCCTACATTCCTCTGTAACTGTTGCAATCAGAATGATCACACACACACACACACACACACACACACACACACACACACACACACACACACACATGCACACATATGCACACATGCACACATATGCACACGCACACACACACACACACACTTGTGCATGCATGCGCTCCCACACACATGACAGAAATGCAAACATGTACAAAATTAACATGTGGAATTAACATGAAATGACCTTAGAAAAGCAATGAATACAAAGCAATAGTATTTAACATGAAAGTTGTCTGTCATAAATTCACAGAACTCAGTACCATCAGATTCTTACTAACAAGTTAGCCTCATACAACCTCTGTGTGTGTGTGTGTGTGTGTGTGTGTGTGTGTGTGTGTGTGTGTGTGTGCGTGCGCACAAGAGCATGCATGCACGAGAGAGAGAGAGAGAGAGAGAGAGAGAGAGAGAGAGAGAGAGAGAGAGAGAGAGAGATTGATTAAACTTTATTTTTCAAGGGAAATACATGAATTAGGCATAACTGCCTATCTTACATCCAGCCCTTGATAAAACAAGAAAACAAGAAAACAAATCCAATCCCATCCCCCACCCCTACCCACCCACCCACCCTCTATCCCACACAAAATGCACACAATAACACAGGTTACAATCAATTCATGGTAACGAAATACCACGTTGAAAATAACCACAAAGTGAGTTAAAAATAAGATGAAAGTATCTAGGATACTGCATAAGAAAAGTGTGTAGTTTCAATTTAATTTCGCATTTTTTAGAGAATTGGATAGTGTGTTCCACAGAGTAGCCCCTGAATAAGATAGGCTATGTTTTAACAAATCAATCCTAGGTTGTGGTATTATAAAATTATGTACACGAATATTTGAATGTTGGAATAAGTTTATCAAATAATCAGGCACATTACAATCATTAATTCTTTTCATTGAGACACATTTATTGAATTGTAAATGCTTATGAAAAGGCAATATGTTAAGTTTTTTCATTTTGTTATTTGTAGATAGTGAACTATCTGTTATCATAAGCTTAGAGACTCTTCGATACAACATTTTGACTTCAGCCTTTTCAAGTTATCGTCACTACAGCCATCCCAAATTGTTGACCATATTTAATGTGAGATAAGATATGAGCATGGAAGAAGATTTTGCAAGTTTGAACGTCAACAATATGTCTTAATTTGGAGAGAAGAATGAGATTAATATTGATATTTTTTTACAAATATAATCAAACGTGTACAATCAATTGATGTCAATCAATGTGTGATTGCCATCCTAAATGATCATCAATTATCCAAGAACTTTGTGCTCAACAATTTTTTCGATTCTCAAAGAATCAAGAACAAGAGGAAGAGATAAAGGATATATTTGATGTTTTTGTCTCGTAGTTATTATATTTTGTTTTGGAAGGATTAATGACCATATGATTCGAAGAGCACCAGGAACATATAATTTCATCCAGGCTCCCTTGAAGTTTTACTGCCACACATTCAGTCCTGACACCTGAGAGGTTACATTACAGTGAATAAAATCATACCCTCTGGATTCCTCTCCTGATAGCACTGAAATCTATACTCAATGCTCAAATTTTTCAAATATTCTTTGGCTTGTTCCTCATCTTTCAAATCGTAAATCATCGACATTCTGGAATGCTCCGAAGGGCAATGGAGTTACCTAACGTGTGGGGAACCGGATGTGGAAATATTCAAATCGGCGTTAGGTGGCGCTGTGTTCCTGCCTGTTCAGCCGGGAGAACTGCTGCTTGTCGGTTGTTTGGTGGACTATGTGTTTTTTCACGGTCTTTCATGGACAGATGCAATTGTTTACGTCTTCAACTATTAAGGTATGTGACATTTGTTTGATGTCTTGACCGAAAACTCTTCGTAACTTATGGTGTTTGCTCGTTTCGAGCGAGAAATTTGATGTCGTTAATTTGAGCCATCTTGTTGGATGTTATGTCGTTTTTCTGGTGTTGTTTACAAACGCAGCAACCTTTAATATCAGTTAATCATACGTAAATATTGAAGTTATTCTTTCTTTATCATCTATTTCGCACTATATAGTGCCGTTTGTCACTGTCGCTGAGTGTACTATTTTGACGTAATGTATGAGGTTGTATGTGTTTTGGAAGGAATCGGAATGCACTTTCACAGTTGCAGTTCTAGTTCAGTTGTAATCTTTATCATTTATGTACTGTATCGTGTTGCAAAGTAATTATCGATATATAATTTTGCGCGTGATATCGTGTGGAAGATATTTTTGCTTTTAATTGCGACAAGCATAAGAAAAGAATACATACCAATTATCAAGATTGAATGAAAATGGGGGTGGGGGGTTATGAAAACAAGCATTCGTTTCGTTGAGTTTGTTTTGGATACGTTGACACGTAGGAAATGCCAGCTATATAAGAGGTTTAGTAAGCAACTGCTAATTAAGGGTAATGTCTAGAAAATTGTATTTCCATGGCAAGTGAGAAATTTTCGTTTTCAATTGCAGATGTTATACAGTGGCAGTATAGTACTAGATGACTTCATGCTACTTCATGGTCCACAATTGAGTAATTTTCTCAAAAGAAAGCTTATTTGATACACTGCTCTCTTTCATTATAATAGCAAAATTGGAAGTGCAAGAAATGTTGACATAATGAAATTGAATAAAAAAGAGAGCAGATAAAAGATAAACTACTGGTCAGTGGATTTGCTCATCATAATTATGATAATATTTGTGGTTCTCAACATGCAGCACTTACTGTCATCAGCTTGAGGAGCCAAACTCCCCCCCCCCCCAACCCCCACCCCCAATACAAAACCATTGTAATAAGCAAGACTTCCATTTAAATTCCTTCCATTTTTACACAAAAGAAAAGAAAAGAAATCACAGTAAAAATATTTATATTTCTTTTATATTGCATGTAAATAGTCAAGATTATATTCACCAGACATATTCCATGGTAACTTTTGCATATGTACATGGCAGAAACAGTTACATGACCTGCTGCCATTGAGGTGAAGCAAACTTTGCAGTGCTCACCAAACTACTTATCTAGCATAAAATGTACTCATTGTTTAAAATATTTGGGAAATAAAACATTTGATCACTAAATACAAAGATGGGTAATTTAAAAAAAATCATTTTTGTTTCATTTTGATAAAGTGCAGACATGGAGCAAAAATAAGAGTCAAATTCCCATTATGTTTCCATTAGTGGATAACAGTATAGAGTGTCTAATGATGGCAGGTGTTGATGTGTAATGTAATGATGTACATGGCTTTCTGTGAGTTGGGGGTAAAAATTGGGGATAAAAATTGATCCACCTCGCCTCTGTCCAGTTTGTAAATCATGACTTGCTCGTATTCTAACCAGCTCAGTAAGATTGTATGTGATCAGTGGCCATAACCACAACTATTCTTTCTACTTAATTTTTGTTTAATGAAAAATTATGATAACAGCAGAAATATAGATTTGATCTGATGATCAGGTGTTGTGCATCCCCCAGCTAATTAAAAGTTGCCTTTAATAACGCCATCTGCAGATTTCATCCTCTGTTGATCATTTATTTTGTTTTTGTTTTGCAGACCACTGATGATTTCCAGCCTTGACAGTAGTAGCCACGGTTGAGCTGCTTGACTTCCTTCAAGTGTTGGCTTCAATTAGTCCTACTTACATGGTGGACGACATCACTGTGGTGTTGTTACTTGACTGGACAGAATATTGCAAAGCTACTTCCATCTCAGTCATCAATAGAGCTAGACTCCATACAAAATACACTGCAGTGGAGTGTGGAGTGCCATGGATGGAAAAATGAAAGGCCAAAACCTCCAGCCTCCAGATGAGTTATTTCCTATAATCCCCGACATGAAATATCCTAAAAAGAGTGAACTTTGTGACTTTAACGGTATTGAGAATAAGGGCATGCTTCCAGCCCCTGTTTCCTCTTCACTGCATCAAGACTCTGCCAATGACAAGGTTATCATGGAGGAACTTCCAGATTGGGAAATAACGGAAAATGATCCATTGACATCTCATGATATGGAATCTCAGCACATCCCTTCCAAGCCTGACTCGAACCCTGGTAGCCCAGTTGACAAGGAGATGCCAACTCTTGTGCCACAAATTCCTCTGGATAAGGAAGAGTCTTCCCCAGATTCTTTCAGTCTGTGCTCCATGCCAGTGTTGAAGAGTAGCAATGCTGTCACAGACCCTACTCTCTGCAGAACGCTGGAAAATGTATGTAGCCCCAAATACTGCAGACTGTCCATGCTGAGAGCCAATTGTGATTCCAATGTGCAAACTATTCAGGGAGTACATTTGTCAGAAGCCAGTGATGTCAAACCATCTCTCACAGTGATTGTGGATCACAACGGTGTTGCCGGACACAGTCCTGAAAATGTGTCGGAGCCTTCTCCCAGCACCTCGGACTATGGGCTGTCAGATGCAGCAATTGATGGTTCCCCAGTGGATGGAGACCCACAGCCATGCAACAACAACTTAGTGTTTTGCAAAGGCCAAGGTCTCGATGGAGAGCATTCACCTGGATTTACACTTCGAGAAAGCTGTGACATGTCTAGTTTGGAAGGTGAATCCAGTCGCCCCATGCTTAGTCCACAAGAACCCAGAAGTGTGAGCAGTGAAGTCGGCAATGTGCGGGTTGCTGATGTTTTCAGTGGGGACTGCCAAGAGCCATCACTGTCAGACCCAGACAGCCCACCCATTCTGGAATCACCATCTCCCAGGGCCATCCCAGAGCTCTCCATCCAGGCAGTGGATATTGCCGAGGACAATGCGCCGGGGGATGTCTCCCTCAGCCACAGCAAAGGTGGTTCCCTGTTGACAGTTGCAAGGACCAATGATGCCAGTATCCACTCACCACAACTTGTTGTGTCTGCTTGTTGCTTGCAGGACTCTGGCAGTGACGATCTCCCACAGTTAACTCCTTTTCACAGCAATGCATCAACACACTTTGCATATGTCAAGGATGAGGAGACTTTGTCGTTAGCAGAGGAGCTACCAGAGTTGACTCCTGAAGAGATGATGGTTGGTGTGACAGCATCTCCTGAGCTGTCTCGTGCTCTGTTTGCCTTGCCTACTTCTAATTCCAGTGAGAGATCTGCTGAGGGTGCATCTGAGTCTCAGGAGAGACCATGTTCACCAGCCAAAAGTGAAGAGCCACAGAAAACTGCTCAAGTGACATCTCAGAGTAGCCTGTCATACTCTCCCCTGAAGACAAGGTGTGCTCGAGGAAAGAAACGCAAAAGTTATATTGAATTCTACTCGGATGATGAACATGCCAGTGACTTGTCTGATGCCATGGACAAGACCTTCAGTCCAAGAGCTCAAACCAAGAGGAGGAAGAAAGGAAAACAAAGTGTCAGCAAGGGAAGGAGAGTGAGCCAAAGTCAGACCCCATGCAGCAGCGATCATGGTCAGGGTTTCCATGATGTGAGCTCATGCAATGTGGACCTTGATGCCTTCATTGAACAAACTTTGGAGTTTGACAGGGTGGAAGCAAAGGTCATTCAAGTGATGAACCACTTCCTGGATGCACCTGTCAATATGCTACCTGGGACATGCCAATTTTACAATGTCCTTAGAGAGGTAGAGTATGGAAGTCAGGGTGAATTTTCCATGCAGATGGAAAGTCTCTCTCTTGGAGTGGACAAGGCTGACCTACAAGCAGTGGTGATGGTTGCTTATGAGCCCAGGCATCGCCTTACCTTGCTGTGCAGAGGAATGGGCTTTATCATGGAGAGGGTGGGGCGAGGGAAGATTGCACAGCACCTCTTTACCAATGCCAACTTTCAATACCTGGAGGATCTTCTCAATGGGATCATCAAGGAAAACCAATTGTAAGAATCTCAAGGATACCACCTGGATGGTAGGTCATGCTGTGCACAGAAGTAATTCCGAAAAGACTAGATTGCTGAGGACATGTTGCGCAGATATGACCGTGAAAGTGAAACATTCTGAGAGGAAACTCGGGAATGGAAAATCATGTATTGAGTAACCCAATCCAAGTTATGGTCCATGTGGACTTTGTCAACAGTGCGCCCAGTGTGCATTGCTCTCTGAGGAAGTGAAGGAAATGAAATGCTTCTTGTGTCTGTGTGAATGTGTGGAATTTTGTGCAAATGTGCTCTTGGAACTAACTCGCAGGACAGATGTCTCTCAAGAAGTGAAGGACACGATTGGCACCATGGACTGTGAAGGACAAGCCTCCTCTGGGGGAATGAACCTGTTTTGCCATTCACAGCAGTTTATCTTTTCACTTCCCCCGTGAATAAGTGGAGGACTTCAATCATCAACTTGTACTGTGGAGGGCAAGTATCCTCTGTGGGGATTAACCTGTTCTGCCATTCACAGCAAGAAGGCATTTTTATTTTCAGCACACACACACACACACACACACACACACACACACACACACCTCTGAATCATTGAAAGCAAGCGCTGGCACAAGAATTGTTTGTAAAAATCATGCTGGAACTGAAAATTTAGAATACTTTCATCCCTCAGTGACTGAGAAAATTCAACTTGCAATCATGGCAGAATCATTGATTCAGGCATGACATCAAATGTTACATTTTCCCCATTTTCCCAACTGTAAACCCCCCCCCCCCCCCCCCCCCAACCAACCCCCCCCCCCCCTTCCCCCAATCAAAGTAACCTTAATCTATTTTCTCACTTCTTTACCTGTAATTAATCTGCTGTCACTATGTTCACACTTCAGTGTGGGGGAGATCTATGGATTAAAACCTAAACTTGGCTATAATCTTCTATTGATCTGCTAAGTTGCATCTCCTAGCATTAGACTACAACAATGAGTCGATTCAGTTGCTTTTGGATGTGTTTGGACTGCTTTGTCATCAAGGCTGGCATGAGGAAAAGAAAATGTCAAGATTACATCATTTTATTCAGTGTCTGTTCAAGTTAATGTATAGCAGTAATTATCTGCATATTGATCAATTAGCCACCAAAAAAAGTTACAAATTCATCTGAACCAATTTTCCTCCACCAAAGTTTCATGAACCTTGAAAATCCTGTATTTGATGCTTGTCTAATATTGACAGGTTTGCCATGCCTTCTTGGCCATTTGAGCATCCAGGGTCCTTTCTTTGCGATTAGAATTTACTTTTATTTTATTTGTATCTATTATAAGTTAATATAATAATAATAAGATTATAAGGCCGAAACACTCGGCGACGGGGGCTCATCCTCTGAAGACCGTCTGCTGCTTCGCTCTGTGGGAGTTTCTAGCTACTTAATTTGCATGCAACTTACACCAATTTGGTGGTGCCTGGTAGCTTTCTGTGAAAATTGTCTATAGAATAGCTGTGGAGAAGGAGAAAGCTGTCAGCTCCTGGCAGGTGAATGCCAAGCATTACCTCCCTTGGCTCCCACATGCTCAGGCCAAGTTTGTTCCCTTAGATTGTTGTTGTGCCCAGGTATGCTTCTTCCCCTATACTAATTTCCAAGCCAAGTCTTGCAGCCTTCATTCTCTCTCTCTCTCTCTCTCTCTCTCTCTCTCTCTCTCTCTCTCTCTCTCTCTCTCTCTCTCTCTCTCTCTCTGAGAAGTGCAGGATTTTATGTTCTCTGAGAGGTGCAGGTTTTTATTTCTACTTTCTAGAGTCCGGGATTGTGTGTGTTTGCCATTTACTCTCATGATTTGACTTTGAGGGTTATGATCACAGCATGGCATAAATAGCCAGGAAGAAAAGGTACTGCAGGACAAAAAGGCTGGTGCAGCCACACTGTAGGATGCCCAGACCTCTAGGTTGCCACAGGGACCCTTGTTTGTGATATTGAGTTCCTCCATTGTCATCCTCCAGGATGTTTGCTGTGTAAACATTTCAGCACTCAGCTGGGAAAGATCCCCTTCCATTTCTGTTTTATTCTTAAATGTCATGTGAGTTTCAGACAGCGTTCATTTCCCATAATCACATGAAACTTATTCTAAGAAGACTTGTTGGGTTTGTGTTTGTTTTTTTACTCCTTTTTTCTAGTTTTCTTTCGTTGGTTTTCAAGTGTGAAACAAAGGTTTTATAATGATGTATTTTTTGTTTGAAACGAAGCATTATCTTTAGGAGATTTTGTGTTTGAAATTTTTTATAAATAAATTTTGTCAAACGAAATGATTTATTTTATAATGGTAAAAGGGTGTTGGGGAAAAAGCTTGCCATACATTTGTAAAACTATTGTGACCTGTCATAAATTGACATGTACGTCACCAGCCATATAAGCATAGGCTGGAAATTGGAATAGATCAAGAAGTGATCAAGCCAGAGTAATGATAGTTACAAGTCACTCACAAGTCCTCTTTATTTCCTCTGGCAGGTTGGAGATCTGAATTTTATACATTTGGAAAGGGGAATCCATTGCATTATTGATTTGTGAATGCCTTCTCTATTCATGAGTGATGAGATAAAGAGGAGGATAGGATCACTCCATCCTTCAAAGCTTTTTAAAAAAATGGTAACAATTTTTGTATTACCATTATCAGACTCATATCTTCCTTGATTTCAGATTGGAAAACTTGTCTTCATTATTTTCACATTATTTTCAGAGTGGATAGTGTGAGTGTGTGTGTGTGTGTGTGAGAGAGAGAGAGAGAGAGTTCCGGGCAGTAAGCACCTGATTGGTGAGGTCTTCGATCGTCATGTCAAGCTTCGTATGTTAAGACAAAGGCAACATGTAATTTGATATGAAATACTTTGAATACAGATTCCTGTGAATGTTTCCATCTGAATTTACCACCCAAATTCATACCAACTGATTCCAGCTGATGCAAAAGTTGGGCTCTCTTGCAGACAGACGATGCGGTAAATCAGCCATAAAGGTGCTTCCTAACCTTTGATAAATGTTGCGAGGTACATAGGTTATGATGGATGCTCCTCACTAGTAAATAAACTTGCATGAGGGTTTATTCATGACCACATCTAGCTTGTGTCTCTGAACAAGTAAGATGAAACCCAGAATGTTGCTGGTTCCTGGTATGAATTTTACCAGGTACAGTAGCAGTTACCCATCTATTATATTATTTATGAGCATATATGTGTGTGTGTGTGAGAGAGAGAGAGAGAGAGAGAACTCCTAATCTCTTCTTTTTCTTCTTCTCCTTTGTTAAAAATCAACTTAATTTCATGTCATTTTTAACTAAAGTGTAGTTTTGGTGCACTGCGTGCATGCAGCAGTGAGAGGGTTTTGTACACTGCTTCCATCATACTTATCATGTATCCTTTTTTATCATATTTCCTTGCCAGCGTTGATTACATCATGCATGTCCAACTGGCTTTTTGCCCTTATCCCCCATCATATTTGAGTGCTGATTACATAAATCTTTGATGTCGGAGAAAGGCTGATTTGTAACAGATTATGAGTTCTTGAATTAGAAAACTGCATGTGTTATTAATTAAGTAATTTACATTTTATCAATTGGTGAATATAAGATCAATGTCCATAATTATTACCCCAAAAAAATTGAATGATGTGTTGGTAACTTGTTAAGTAATCATATGAAAGAAAGAAAATTTTCTTATTTATACTTGTGTTAAATGTTTTTTCCAAAATATCTTCCATGGTATGAAAAACAAAATCTTAACCAAATTTGAACTGTACACTGAATATTTTTCACTAAACTGAAAAATGTGAATTTTGACTGGATTTCTTATTTATGAAACTCATGTTTGTGGCAGGCTGCCTTCCTTTGAAAGGTGTGATGATGGGAACAATGTTCAATGTTCATATAGGCCTATACTATAGTATAATATACCAAGACCACTGATGTGACCAATGATTTTTATTGTGGGATCCCCCGTCCCTGATGTTGCACTGCCTGTAACCTCACTTGCAAACAGGCATGAACACATTGCTGCTGCTGCTGTCTCATTGATGTGCTGAAAACTGAACCACTTGCAGATTTCTGATGAGCCTATGGGGCTCAGTGTAAGAGGAACCTATGACATGAGAACTGTGCCATGTTAAAATTCACTTTGAAAGTGAGCTGTGTGATGCAGTCTCAGAACTTGGGTGGGCTTGTGGCATCTGCATCTGCTGCATGTCTGGCAGTGAGGGTGCTAGTCTGTGTTTGTATTGGTTGTCCTTCTGGCACAGCTTATTTATTCAAACGGCCCCATACAGCCATGAAGCTTCTAGTCCAAGTCAAACAGTTCAGATGCTAGTCGCCATTTATTATCATGTGATCACTCACTTTGTACATATGATCATTTGAAAAAGTACTTGAATGCAAGTACTTGTCAAAAGTTTATTTTGCATTTGGAGTCGGGTGACACCCGTGCTTGATGTTCAATCTCATGACAATGTTCCATTGTTTATGGGACAGATTTTGTCCCACCTTGCAGCAGCAGAAATGTCCTCATTGCCTCTTGCAATGTGGTTCCTTGTCCACACTTTGCTGATAAGATGTCTGTTGACAGCAAGGTGTGGGTCATTCTTGTAAATAGCTTTCAATTCTATTTTCCTACAGAAGATGTTGATTCAGTCTTTCCCCAACTCTTTATTCCTGTTGTTGATGTTACAGGTGATGGAGGAGCTTCTTGTTCAAAGAAGCATCCATTGTGATAGGATGGTACTGGAAGAAAGATTAAAAAAGAGGTCCCGGTGGACTGGGTCGCTGTGTGTGTGGAAGGCTGATTTACTTTAGCATTCATTTTGGGACTGTTGGGGAATGCCGTAGGAAACTGGAGAAAGCTTTCGACTAAGCTTTTCTCAGATGGCTCACATCAGTGGTTTTGTCAGGTTTTAGTTAGTCTTTTGTAAGATGTTGACCCTATCAGGTCAAGTCTGAAGTAGTAACATTGGCCAAAACCAAGATTTGCAGGAGCTTGTCATCATTTGTAGTAGAATCTGGTTTCTGTGCAGACTGGTTTTCTGTACTTCAGTGTGCCTTGGAATGTTCCAACCCAGCATGTGCATGGATTGATTTGGAAGCAACAACGCAGAAGGTGTGCACATCATCTGTGCTGGAGTTTTTGACTCGGAGACTTGTTAGATCTGGGTTAAAGGAGGAAGATCCCTTTAGAATGAATTATTCCTTTTTCTTCCTTTCAAATATTATATTACAGTAGCCACAATGCTTTGTTTTTTCACTCAGTTTCTTTAAAAGCTGAAAAACCTATGCCTTTTTATGTAGCTTACTTTGCACCAAAATTAGATAATTGTTTACCTTGGCAATAATTTTTATGAGTTGAGGATAGGTCTATCCAGGATTGCTTTTACAAGCAGCAGTTGAAGAAAATTCAGTGGCACATACAGCTGGCTAATATCAACCAATGATAAATTGGAATCACAATTCACTGTGACATGTATAGCTTTTGTTTCAGACCTGCACGTGGCAGGTTGCTGTAATCTTTTCAGTGCATTTTCTCGAAAGTTCATTGATAGTGGGTATCCTCAAGACAAGAATACTGAGCTAATTACACTACATCCTCTTTTTTCTGTCACCTTGACTAAGACTCTCTCCATTGGCTGATTGTTTTACTTTTTTCCAGTTCGTATAATGAAATGAGGCTAGACCTACCCAGAATATGTAATTATGTGATAAATATGCATAAGTTTGCACCTGAACTAAACAAAAAAATAATTGGAGGTGGGGGGGAATTTCAATTAAATGCCACAATCATGACAAGGTATTGTATATGCAGATGAATGTGTGAAAGTTTTGTTAATATACGTTTGATCATTGTTATTTTGTACAAGAAATGGTATAAATGCTGTACTTTGCTAGCCATTTTGAGGGGTAATTTGCATAATGTATGCATGATAAATTTGTAATCATATCTACCTGTCATGATTAGTTCAGTTGATTGGAAGAAGGTAATCAGGAGAAAACATCTCTAAAGGGATCTTCCTACCTTGAGTGTAAACTGTACCTTGACATGCCAAAGTGCTCTGGCTTGTGTTAGCACATTCCTGCACTGAACAAGAATACAAATAAGTAGTGTGGCTTTGTGCAGAAGATCTTGCACAGCATTGCTGAGATTGTGTACTCATTTTGCATGCTCTAGCTGCTAGTCTTAGTAGGTTAGCACTTGAATGTTTCCCAAGTCAGTTCCATCTATCTACAAATGGCTTGACCCTCAATCTTTTGTTGATTGCTCACCAAGGGAAATTATGATTGTGCCCAGGAAAGTAACGTCCCAGCACCGAGTTGATGATGTATGTGCAACCAGGAACCGTTTTTCAACATGATGCGCTCAGGTCCAAGTCATCCCCATTGAATAGTTTTGCTGAATTGTATGCTGTAGTTGATGTCCATTTCATGGCATGGCAGACATAGAAGTGCAATGGTGTGTTTTTCATGGAAGGCAGGATAGAAGAGAACACTACTCTAAGCTGAGAGGAAGAGACTGCATGAGGCACAGCACACTTTGTACAAAGCAATAGTGATGAGAAACACTCGGCTAGACATGCTTCAGTACACCAGGTAATGAGTAAACCTAGCTGCAATACATGATGCAGCACTCTAGGTCATGGGTGAACTTGGCTGATGGTATCTAATAAGCAGGTCGACCGGCACAGAAAGGTAATGGTGCTAACTGCTCTTTTCAGAGCCTGTACCCTCCTAGGACAGAGCTGATCATCAAGTGTTGTTGGTGAGCTAGACTTTCACGGTGTTCTAGCCAAGGCCATGAGGGAAATGCACAAAATATTGCAACGTGCAGGCAATTTTCGGCAGCATATTTGTATCTATGTGTATCTTTAGGTTGAGATTTTGTTCCATTAGAGTTCTCTTGTGACCTTGCACAAGGAAGCTTTCAGCATGTGGGACACGGTACTTTTTAATTGTTGGGGAGAGAATATATATACACAACTGAAAATGGAACAGTTTTGAAGTGACTAAGTTTCTTTCCCCAACTTCCCCTCTGTGTTCCTCAGTTTTCAGAGTATTATAGGTACTGATTAATTAAGCCTAGATAGGTATTTGTGTGACTGTTTAGTGTGTTTGAAATGGTTGGACCTGTTGTGGCCAGCACAGTCGTAGATTCATGTCTATGGTCACAGATCTGTTCTTGCTATCATGATCCTGAATACATTTTGTATATAGAAAATACTTGTGTGTTGTCTCTTTGATTCATCAAACCCCCCCAGCATCCCTTCCCGTTCCTCCTGCTTGTCTCCCCTTCCTGCATCCATCTACTTATTGTCATGCCCTCTCCTTCCCGGTGTCTGCCCTCCCCCACCCGCCCTCTCCATCCTCATCCTCCAGCAGCTCCAGCCTCTGTCCCCTCCCTCCCTCTGCTGCAAGGAAGCATTTATTGGCTGCAAGTCTTTTCCCAGATTTGTAGGCTTTTCCTCTTGAGAGACTTGACTTTACCCACTGCAGACCATGTACATGTAATGGTGTTTTGCTAAATTCTGATCAAATAAGAGTTATTGCAACACCTGCAGTTGGAAGAGTGCTGTTCAAAAACTGCTGCTGAGCTTGCACTCATGCTCTACTTGGGACACACAGAAGGGAAAGCAAAACAAGCAATCCAAGGTTGTGCCATTCAGTCTTTTATGGTACAAACAAGATGTTACCAGTAGTGGGCTAACTCCCGACAATCCTGTCCCTCAAATAAGTGGTGTTAATGAGACAGGGTCACAAAATGCCTCGCACGTGCATACAAAGTTAAGTTCTTGGTTCTCCCACGGACCTGCAATGTATTCATGGTATAAAAAGCAAACAAAAATGACATTAGCCACAAATGAAAAAAGAAAGAAAAAATTAAAGCAAAGAGTATTTGATTACCACAGGGCAGCCGTGACCTTTTCATATGACGAGCATTCCTAGTCAATGTGAAGGGAATATTGCTCTCCATTTACAGACTGCTACTGTATCACTTGCAGTCACATTTGTTGCATGGCTGTTTGTCCAATCTTCAATCATGTCTGGTGCTGAACTAGGCACATATGATCACAGCACAAGCATTGTAGAAACATTCTTATCAACCTACTCTTATGGACATAAATCAACTGAGATGATTTAAGATCAAACAGGTTTTGAAAAAAAAGGCACCAAAAAACCCAACCTACAAAGCCACTATGAATTACGATGGTAAACTTACAGCTCATGATAATATTTCATATAAATAATATTCTTGATGACTGCAACAAACATTTACTCTATAGGGTTCTCGAAGCAAAACAAAGCAAACCAAAGCAAAACTGCTTGAATTTTTTTCCCCAACTTTTTATTTCAAAACAGCAAGGAACATACTTGAGGATGCTCAGCAGAAACTACACAATGCACTCCGATACACAGAAAAACAACACTTCTGGCCAATAATAACTATGTGGAAACAAATCACTGCAAACATTCCAAAAAGTAGCATCATGAAGATCTTTACATGCTTACGATATTGATGGCGACAAGAGTCATATCACATGGTAAACAAGAAGGGCAAAGCCCATACGACTCACATGCTTGACCTTGACCTTTATATGACCTTGACCTTTATATGACCTTGACCTTCAAGGTCAAGGTCAAACAACTAAACCTACCAATGACATCATACACAAAGAAATGCTTTACACATTTTTCCTACCAAAATACATGTGACCTTGACCCAAGGTCAAGGTCATCCAAGGTCATGCAACACAAAGCTGTTAATTCAAGACATAGGAAGCACAATGGTGCTTATTGGCACTTTCTACCATGAGATATAGTCACTTTTAGTGGTTCACTACCCCATTTTGGTCACATTTCATAAGGGTCAAAGTGACCTTGACCTTGATGATATGTGACCAAATGTGTCTCATGATGAAAGTATAACATGTGCCCCACATAATTATTAAGTTTGAAACAGTTATCTTCCATAGTTCAGGGTCAAGGTCACTTCAAAATATGTATACAATCCAACTTTGAAGAGCTCCTGTGACCTTGACCTTGAAGCAAGGTCAACCAAACTGGTATCAAAAGATAGGGCTTGCTTTGACCTATATACCACTTGTAGCTAAGGTCGCCATTCTCAATAACGTGGGAGAAAATTGGGAAAATGTGAAAAATGACTGTTTTTGAGACCACATTTATGGCTCCTGTGACCTTGACCTTGAAGCAAGGTCAAGTCACTATGTATGTTTTTTGAGGCCTTGTCATCATACACCATCATGCCACATTTGGTGTTGATAGACTTAATAGTCTCCGAGAAAAATCCAACGTTTATGTTTTTTACGCCCGGACGCCCGGACGGACGACACGGCTCAGTACATAGACTCACTTTTGCTTCGCATGTGAGTCAACAAAAACAAAAAGACATTGGAATTCAAGATGTCAAAATATAATGACTTTCACATAAATATACTTATATATGAATGTGTTTGGTTGTGTGAATTCAGATGCCTTCAAGTGATATGTTAAAATCTTTTCAAGTTGAACATCGACCATTCCACGCAACAATACTTATCCCTCCATTAAAAATTTGACAGACAGCCAGTGAACATGATCCTCTGACTGGTTTTCACTGCCATCTATCACAACAACTCCAGACCATGATATTTTTACGTCGGTGCAGCTTCAATCTCAAAAGTAAACTTTTGCCTTTGACGATGATATCTGCTCGTAAAAATGTTGTCATGTACACTACAGTGAGAAGAGAATGTGCAAAGCTGATGCCCAACAGCCACCTATATGATTCAGAAGAACAAAGAGACAGTTTGTGTGACAGCTGAGTTTCATTAAGCCTCCTTCTACAGGGGTGAGCGCAAGTGCAGACAACTGCTGAAAATACTTCCTGGAACCAATCTTCAAATGATGAGTTTTCCTTAAAGAAAGGAAATTTACATATTGCCCACGGACAGAAAAGGCAGTTGAAGCCCACGAACACCAGTGAAAATACTAGTCAGTCCCTCAATGCAAGACACAAGAAGCCATAAGTAGTGCCCCTGAGGGTGAGAAACAGAGTACAAACTGTGTGGTTACATAAGGCATACTGCCCGTCTCCAGGAGCATGGTTGTCTGCAGATAACTGCACACGTGGCTATTTGGCAAGAGTGGTGAAAACCTTCTCAACATCTGCAAAGACCTGCAATAGAGAGATTTACAAAGTATGATGCACCTCATCAAATTCATTCATTCCTTACAAGTAATCATGGTGACAACTTCTTCATGCCAAGCAAGTTGGAGAAAATGTAATTTTTAAGATTGGTTTGATTATCCAATCATCAAGCGGAGCAGACAAGATGACCAAACTGAAAGAGTCATTATATATGAAATATATATATATACATGAACAAGTCTGACTATCAAATTATCTACTACCACCCACTATCTACCACTACTCCCAATCTCCTACTACCCACCTCCCCATCTACTTCCCACCTACCAACACACACTCATGCACTACCCACCATCTCCCACTTACCACCCATCCACTACCCACCACTTTCTATTTTCCTGTACCCACCACCTACCACCACCCCCTCATCCACTACACACCACCTACCACCACCCCCCAGGGTTCGTACAGGTTTTTAGATACAAAATTCCATGACTTTTCCATGACTTTCCATGACCTTCAACAACATTTTCCATGACCTAGCGTACTGTGATACATGACAATTTTAAAGAGAAAAGTGTATGGCGCACGACCAAACTCAAGCACAATACACCCGTTGTAAAAAAAAATATAATTCTTTTTATTATTTTTACAGCCGATTGATTCAAAAACTGACAAATGCAGAAAATTTTCAAACAAGTACTCCTTAAAATGATGATACTTTTGTCCCAAATTGTCTGGTGCTTCAACGATTAACGCACGCTGAATGTGGTAATCGAGCACGCGTCTACACAACGCCATTGCGGTCCGATGTACACGCAAACAGGTGGAAAATTTCCGCCTGTTTTCTCCTTTCAAGCGCACAATCCGGGCGCTAGACAAAAAGTAGATTCATCGTACATTAACATCGAATATAGCGTTGGAAGGGGGAAATCTTGTAGAATCCGAGGGTGTCTGTACGAAATTCATCGGAAAAGCGGGAGTGAGCAAATTTTAACAAAATGTCCGATGACGTTCGAACTTTCATCCATAACTCGTCTTTCGATTTTCACCGGAAGTTCAAACATACACCGAACGAAAGAGCAATCTTTCCTCTAATGAGTAGTAAAGTTTCAACTTGATCAAATGAGAAACTTCGACGGACGAGTGTTTAGAAGAGACCAACCCGAGTCGCGAAATGCAAACTCCGTCGAGCCACCGCGAGTCGGTAGTGGCGGAGGGTGTTTTTTTTACGTAATCGGCTTGTATGTTCTCAGCGGAAATAAGACGGATTAACACAAAACTACACGACACATGTTCTTGAAACCTTCTGCTTCATAAACAACTTTCATTCTTGTTTTTATTCACAATATTTTGTGGATTGTCCACAATTAGCCATGAAAGTGAAGTGGTATTGCCGAGTGCATTTTGGCTAGTACTGTAGTAGCGCAAATATTTGATACAAATTACCACGGAATCCTACCACTAGTTAAAAAAAATTAGACAACTCAGAAAGACTTTCATCTTTCATGTTACATTGGTATTTTGTGTTATTGATATGTGCGAATCCTAGAAAAAGTGGATTCTATCGAACCGACGGCCACTTCCGGTCTGATGAAATTTCTTCGAACATCGCGTGCGGCGTCTATTTAGCACTCGCTGAAGGTCCCGAGTTCTACAATACTTTTTCCAATATGTGCAAAATATTGCAATAAATATCTTCCTAAATGATTGTTCTAGCATAAACTGAAACAAAAACCCCAATAAACTAACCTATTTAAGCTGATTTGTCCGTCAAAATCGCATCTGCGCCGTCACGCTCTTACTCGCCATTGTGTGATTTTGACGGTCATGCTATTTACCGAAATGGCGCTAATGTCTTCGAAATGGCTTCAAAATGAGCATATATATCATTATCCCCTTCTTGAATATGATATATTTAAGCTATTCTATTTTTACCAGAACTATATTTGACCAAATTACGTTAGAAACAGCAACATTTTGAAACAGACATGCGGTCGCCATTTCGATCCAGCGCCAAATGGTAAATAGCAAAATCGGACATGGATATCCAGCTGTTTCTTCTGAAGTTCAGCATTCAGGGACTCATCAAAGAGCAGCACCAGAGAATCAGAAGACCGGGCCTTTGCCTTGAGCATGTCTAAGAAATGTGGCCCCAGACCAAAGTTGTCAAGTACCGGGCTTTGCTTTCACTCAAGGCAAACTTGGAGGCGATGACACTGTCGGGAAACATGCGACGGAACAGCTCGTTCATTCCTTTGGTACTGGAGAATGAGAAGTGGGAGATGACCATTTTCAAAGTCCACAAAATTTCTGCTTTCAGTGTGTCCTCTGTTGTCAAGAAAGTGTCAATCCCAGTAGATCTACTGCCACTGCCAGTGGGTGCAGGCCTAGTTTCGACCGGCGTAGCAGCGCCAGCTGGAACCATCACCTTTGAAGCACTCTCTGTCTCAGCATTTTTTGCAGTTTGAACAAAATCTGATATTCGTGTTTGACGTTTGCTCTTTTCTTCTTGGTGTTTTTTAGCACGCGCCTGGTGGCTTTTCACCTTTCATGTGGCTTTTCAACGCTGCCGCTCCCATGTTGGATACATCAGTCTTTTTCACAAAATCGGCACTTTGCCATCCCATCCACTCTCGCTCGCATGACCCACTCACGGTATTCAGGGTCTCCTGTCCAAGAATCTTGAAAGCGACACTTTCCAGGCATGATGATAATCTGATTCTCAAAGAAACACTGCACTACAAACAAAACAATCTCTTTTCACTCTGTCCTCGTTTGAACCAACTGACCGGACCGGCGTGGAAATGAAACGAGGTCACCTAGCCAAAGAACCAATCAGGAAGCAGAAGGCACACGAGCCTTCAGAATTAACCAATGGGATGCAAGGGCACGTTTTCCTGACGTGCTCAGCGTTTAAAATTAGATTGAGAGTATCGCGCGAAGCACAGCCTAGAAAACGTCTTTTTTTGTTTCTTTTTTTTCTTTCTTAAATTCCATGACTTTCCATGACCTAAGTTGAAATTCCATGACTTTCCAGGCCTGGAAAATGAAAAATCAAATTCCATGACTTTCCAGGTTTTCCATGACCTGTACGAACCCTGACCCCCTCATCCACTACCCAACACCTCCCATTACCCCTTCATCCACTACACACCACCTACCATTCCCCACTCATCCACTACCAACCACCTCCCATTTACCACCACCCCCTCATCCACTACCCACCACCCCCTCATCCACTACCCAGCACCCCCTCATCCACTACCCAACACCCCCTCATCCACTACCCAACACCTCTCATCACCCCCTCATCCACTACCCACCTGTACCCAACACCTACCACCACCCCCTCATCCACTACACACCACCTACCACCACCCCCTCATCCACTACACACCACCTACCACCCCCCCTCATCCACTACACACCACCTACCACCACCCCCTCATCCACTACACACCACCTAACACCACCCCCTCATCCACTACCCAACACCCCCTCATCCACTACCCAACACCCCCTCATCCACTACCCAACACCCCCTCATCTACTACCCAACACCTCTCATCACCCCCTCATCCACTACCCACCTGTACCCAACACCTACCACCAAACCCTCATCCACTACACACCATTCCTCACTCATCCACTACCAACCACCTCCCACTTACCACCACCCCCTCATCCACTACCCACCACCCCCTCATCCACTACCCAACACCTCTCATCACCCCCTCATCCACTACCCACCACCTACCATTCCCCCCTCATCAACTACCCAACACCTCCCACTTACCCCCCCCCCCCCCCCCCTCATCCACTACCCACCACCTCCCACTACCCACCACCTACCATTTTCCCCTCATCAACCAACCCACCACTTCCCACTTACCACCACCCCCTCATCCACTGCCCATCCCCCCTCATCCACTACCCACCACCTCCCACATCATCACTCCCTCATCCACTACTCACCACCTTCCACTTATCACCACACCCTAATCCACTACCCACCACCTCCCACTTATCACCACCCCCTCATCCACTACCCACCACCTACCATCACCCCCCCCCCCCCCTCATCCACTCACTACCCACCACCTCCCATTCTCCCCTCATTCACTACCCACCACCTACCATCCCCCCCCCCCCCCTCATCCACTACCCACCACCTACCACCACCCCCCCTCATCCACCAACCACCACCACCCCCTTATCCACTACCCACCACCTCCTATCACCACCCCCTCATTCACTGCAGTCCACCTACCACCCCCCCCCCCCCTCATCCACTATGACTAACCACCACCTACCACTATCCCCCCCCCCTCATCCACTAACCACCACCTACCACTCCCCCCCCCCCCCCTCATCCACTAACCACCACCTCCCACTTATTACCACCCCCTCATCCACTAACCACCACCCCCTCATCCACTAACCACCACATCCCACTTATCATCACCCCCTCATCCACCACCACCCACCCCCCACTTATCACCAGCCCCTCATTCACTGCCCATCACCTACCATCCCACCCTCATCCACTAAACACCACCTCCCACTTACCACCACCCCCTCATCCACTACCCACTACCTCTCACTTTATCACCCCCCACCCTCTCCTCCACTACCCACCACCCCCTCCTCCACTAACCACCACCTCCCACTTATTACCACCCCCTCATCCACTACCCACCACCTCCCACTAATCACCACCCCCTCATTCACTACCCACTACCTCTCACTTTATCACCCCCCACCCTCTCCTCCACTACCCACCACCCCCTCATCCACTACCCACTACCTCTCACTTTATCACCCCCCACCCTCTCCTCCACTACCCACCACCCCCTCCTCCACTACCCATCACCTCCCACTACCCCCTCGTTCCCTGCTCACCACCTTCAAACCCCCCCACCCCCCTCCACTACCCACCACCTCTTATCTCCCACCTACCACCCATCCCCTACCCACCATTCCCTCTTTTCCTGTATCCACCACCTACCACCACTCCCTCATCCATATCCAGCACCCCCTCATCCATACCCACCACCTACTACCACCACCCCCTCATCCACTACCCACCATCTACCCACCATTCCCCACACACATTCCGTCACCACCTCCGAAACCCCCATACACCATATCCCCACCCACCCAACCCCACACTTGTGTAAAGTTAATCTTTCAGAATCATTTGGTTTGCCAGCTAACCATCCCACCAAAGAAAGCTTGGACTAACACCATTAAAACAAGAAGGGCAAAGCCCATACGACTCACATGCTTGACCTTGACCTTTATATGACCTTGACCTTCAGGTGACCTTCAAGGTCAAGGTCAAACAACTAAACCTACCAATGACATCATACACAAAGAAATGCTTTACACATTTTTCCTACCAAAATACATGTGACCTTGACCCAAGGTCAAGGTCATCCAAGGTCATGCAACACAAAGCTGTTAATTCAAGACATAGGAAGCACAATGGTGCTCATTGGCACTTTCTACCATGAGATATAGTCACTTTTAGTGGTTCACTACCCCATTTTGGTCACATTTCATAAGGGTCAAAGTGACCTTGACCTTGATGATATGTGACCAAATGTGTCTCATGATGAAAGTATAACATGTGCCCCACATAATTATTAAGTTTGAAACAGTTATCTTCCATAGTTCAGGGTCAAGGTCACTTCAAAATATGTATACAATCCAACTTTGAAGAGCTCCTGTGACCTTGACCTTGAAGCAAGGTCAACCAAACTGGTATCAAAAGATAGGGCTTGCTTTGACCTATATACCACTTGTAGCTAAGGTCGCCATTCTCAATAACGTGGGAGAAAATTGGGAAAATGTGAAAAATGACTGTTTTTGAGACCACATTTATGGCTCCTGTGACCTTGACCTTGAAGCAAGGTCAAGTCACTATGTATGTTTTTTGAGGCCTTGTCATCATACACCATCATGCCACATTTGGTGTTGATAGACTTAATAGTCTCCGAGAAAAATCCAACGTTTAAGTTTTTTACGGACGGACGGACGCCCGGACGGACGCCCGGACGCCCGGACGGACGGACGACACGGCTCAGTACATAGACTCACTTTTGCTTCGCATGTGAGTCAAAAAAGCAAGCAAAAGCTAGTGAACACCTGACTTGCAGATTTGGATCTTTCAGCTCACCTCCTCTGCTGTTTTGGCTGCCTCCAGCTCTGACACCAGACCTTTCTTTCGGTAGTGTTCGATGATGGGCATGGTTGACTGGCTGTACGTCTGGATCCTGGAAACATTAATTAAAATTGTTTCAAACTCAGCAACAAAAATGAAGTAACATCTGATCTGACCCTCCAACACAAACTACTCCAGACTTAGTGTGGCCTATTGTGACATCATAATTCAGGATAATGGAGAGAGAGAGAGAGAGAGAGAGAGAGAGAGAGAGAGAGAGAGAGAGAGAGAGAGAGAGAGAGAGAGAGAGGGGGGGGGAGGGTAAGGGGGAGAGAGGGGGGGGGAGAGGAGAGAGAAGGGGGGGGAGGGAGAGAGGGGGGGGGGGAGAGAGAGAGAGGGGGGGGTAGAAGAGAGGGAGGGGAGAGGGGAAGAAAGGGGGGAGAGGGGAGAGAAAGGGGGGGAGAGGGGAGAGAAGGGGGGGAGGGGTAGAGAGAGAGAGAGAAGGGGGAGGGGTAGAGAGAGAGAGAGAATGGGGGAGGGGTAGAGAGAGAGAGAAGGGGGGAGGGGTAGAGAGAGAGAGAGAAGGGGGGAGGGGTAGAGAGAGAGAGAGAAGGGGAGAGAGAGAGAGAGAGAGAGAGAGAGAGAGAGAGAGAGAGAGAGAGAGAGAGAGAGAGAGAGAGAGAGAGTGAATATCAACAGAAGGTGAAGATGTTGCAGGAGAGTGCAGAATGCTAGTCATATAACCTTTCCTATTCACGGTAGTAGATTGGCACATTCATAGTAAATGTTTTTCTTATTTCTCTATTTAACTTGTATTTGCTCTTTGTTCTGATCGTTTCTTTTTATTTGTGGATTTAATTTGTATTTCCCCATTATTTTGATAGTTTCTTTTTATCATTTCTCTGTTTAAAAGGCAAGCAGTGTGCACTCTACTACATCACAACAGCTGGGGCGCATTTCTTAAGTATTATTCAAAAACCTCGAGAGAAACTCGAGATCAAGGCGTTGCCTATGGCGTCTCGTTCACAAGGAAGCACTTGCTGCTAAGGAGGGTGGACGAGGTAACTCCATAGGAACCTCGCCGCGTCTAGCTGCAGAGGCCCGAATGAACCAAAAGGGCAAAGACCGTGCCAATTGGGTTGCCACTCATAGACGACAGTGCCTGTAATGTGCTTTTCACTGTCCAAGAATGGAAAAGCGTACGTACATGCAGTTCAAGTTTTTCTTAGTATATTTTGAGGAGTATGTGTATAGGTTATTTCTGGACTAACACTGCAGAAATTAATTTTATTGTTTGCATCTATGAAGCACTGTATATGACCACTCTCTCAATTATGTCCCTTGAATTGATCGAAGTGTATCCAGGCACAACATTTTCGATAAAATTGTCTACAATTGTATCCGGGTTGCTTTCTTTTCGTTGAAAAAGGTCCCGGCTTTTCCGGCCGTGCCATTTGAGATGTCACCATGGAATGTTCTATCAAGTGAGATCACTACCTCAGAGATAGCAGATGCTATAAATTGTCTCAAATCAGGGAAGGCACCTGGGGGAGACAACATTCTGGCTGAAATGCTAAGGTGCACATCACGAGAGCTTTTACCATATCTACAGAAATTATGTAATTATCTGTTTAAAAATTCTGAATTCCCTTTACCAGTGGGCATATTCAGTTATTGTTCCTCCACACAAATCAGGTGATGCGAATGATCCTGATAACTACCGGCCCATTTCTTGGACAAACCATCTCAGTAAAGCATTCATGCAACATATATGTGGGCAAATGACAATGGGATAATCGGTGAAGAACAGGCAGGTTCTTGTAAATGTTACTCAACTATAGATAATATATTTGTTATGCATACTATTGTACAACGATACCTGCAGAAGCACAAAAAAGTTTATGCTGTCTGTTGATTTTAAGAAAGCAACACCATCAATTGGCAAGCCTTATGGTATATTCTTGAACAAAATAGGATTGTTGGGAAAATGGAGAGGATGTTAAAGTCTACTTACAAAACAGTGAAATGTTGTGTTAAATGTGATGGAATGACGTCAGATTTCTTTGAATCTCACATGGGCTTGAAGCAGGGCAATATTATTCTAATATTGTCCCAATATTAATCTGCTTCTTTGTGCCGATGACATTATTCTGCTATAAGGCACTGTTATGGGTTTACAAAATCAAATAGATAATCTTAGTAAAGCATCAAATAGACTAGGATTGAGAGTGAATTACAGAAAAATCAAGATCATGTCGTTTCAACTGGGTGGACATTTACTCAAAGTCGTATCAGAGTCCAGGAATATTGGCATTACAAGTATTGTTGACAAAGTTGAATATGAATTCAATTTTGTGTGATCGTGTTTGTAGAGATAAGGCTGCAGTAGCCAAAAAACTTTTTTTTTTTTTTCAAAATCTTGTATATGTAACTCCTTACGTCTTCTTTAGAATCTCAGATTCACAAATTCAACCAATACTACTGTATGTCTCGAAAGTGTGGGGATTAGATGGTTGCCAAATGCTTGAAGTCGTACACCTACTTCTACTGAAGCAGTATCTCATTGTCAGTATAAGGACACCTAATGCTATGGTCTATGGTGACACATCAATGCTGTGATGAGATCAATTAAATATTGGTTAAAAATTTGGAAAATGAACAACAGCAGATTTCCAAACATGATGTATAGATCAATGCTGAGAAGCCTTGACGGCAATAATTGGGCTTCAAAAATTCATACTGTCCTCATGGAAAATGGGTTTGAAAATGCTGGGTAGCCCAGAAAGTGGTAAACGAACATAACTCTTTGCAAATGCTCAAAGCACAATCAATACAAAAGTTTATTACTGGTTGGAAGTCTGATCTGAATAGGAATAATCATTTTAAATCATACAGGGAGTTTAAAAATAACCTTTGGAAATGAAGTGTATCTTTATAACCTGAATCGAAAAAGTTTTCTGAGATGTATGGATAGGCTTTTGCTTTGGCATTAGCGAATTAACACTGCATAAACAAAGGTATTCCAATGAGAATTATGAAATCCTGTGTCCAGCTGACGAACAACATTTTCTTCTGTACTGTCCAGCATATGAAGACATTAGAATGAAGTATATAATACTGAATGTTCAAAACAATGATGTAAAACCCCTTGTGCAGTTGTTCTCTGCAAAGGAGACATATGTTATTCAAGCTGTCAGTGTCTATCTACACTGTGGTTTTAAAAGGAGAGCAGAAGCTACTGATTCTGCGGTGAATAATTCTTTCTTTATATGTACTATGATGCATAAATGTTTTGTTATTTAAGTGAAGCTTTCGTCTAATACATGAATGATAGGGCCTCACATTAGTTATATCAGACGACACATGTTGACAATGTTGTGTAATGCTACCGATTGTAATGGGCCAATGGCCTACACAATAAACTGTTTTGTTGTTGTTGTTGTTCTATCAAGTGAAAAACTGCTGTGATGTCTGTATCATCAGTTATTTTGTCAAACGGCAACTTCTTCACCAACTCTCGCACCTGGATGCAGTCATGTTCTCTTGGACTTCCACCTTGCCAGTTGATAATTGGTAATTTCTTAGACATCTTTCAATGCTTGCCTCGCTCCCAGCTTGCCCTCGTGGAGGGTACCTAGCGTAGGCAACACACCCCTGGTCTTCAGCTCCTCTAACCCAAGTCACTGCTTATTGTGTGATCTTCAGCTCCTCTAACCCAAGTCACTGCTTATTGTGTGATCTTCAGCTCCTCTAACCCAAGTCACTGCTTATTGTGTGATCTTCAGCTCCTCTAACCCAAGTCACTGCTTATTGTGTGATCTTCAGCTCCTCTAACCCAAGTCACTGCTTATTGTGTGATCTTCAGCTCCTCTAACCCAAGTCACTGCTTATTGTGTGATCTTCAGCTCCTCTAACCCAAGTCACTGCTTATTGTGTGATCTTCAGCTCCTCTAACCCAAGTCACTGCTTATTGTGTGACCTTCAGCTCCTCTAACCCAAGTCACTGCTTATTGTGTGACCTTCAGCTCCTCTAACCCAAGTCACTGCTTATTGTGTGACCTTCAGCTCCTCTAACCCAAGTCACTGCTTATTGTGTGATCTTCAGCTCCTCTAACCCAAGTCACTGCTTATTGTGTGACCTTCAGCTCCTCTAACCCAAGTCACTGCTTATTGTGTGACCTTCAGCTCCTCTAACCCAAGTCACTGCTTATTGTGTGACCTTCAGCTCCTCTAACCCAAGTCACTGCTTATTGTGTGACCTTCAGCTCCTCTAACCCAAGTCACTGCTTATTGTGTGACCTTCAGCTCCTCTAACCCAAGTCACTGCTTATTGTGTGACCTTCAGCTCCTCTAACCCAAGTCACTGCTTATTGTGTGACCTTCAGCTCCTCTAACCCAAGTCACTGCTTATTGTGTGACCTTCAGCTCCTCTAACCCAAGTCACTGCTTATTGTGTGACCTTCAGCTCCTCTAACCCAAGTCACTGCTTATTGTGTGATCTTCAGCAACAGCTGTAAACAGCTTAGGGTTGTGGCAGATGCAAGACAAAGCAGTTGCTCTGAGTTCATCGATCACCTTTCCCCATTTAGGTGCTGTGTATTCAAATTTGTATGGCTAAAGCATGGACTACTATGGAAACATGGTGCATTCTACTGCTTTCCTCAAAGACAGAAAAAACACCGGTCATGTGATTTCATGTTCCTGTCACACCCTATTAGTTGCTGCAAACCAAATAAATGGAAAATTACAATGCTTTTTGCATGAGGCTACCATGACATTGAAATTAAACTGTATGAGAATGATTCAGGCACTGCATGAGAGGTACTCTACAAGCAAATTAAATAAGGGGATGAATATCATCAAACATTTAAGGACAACAAAAGGAAATATACATGTAAAATAATCATTTTAAAATGACTATGTGCTGCACTAAGTGGCATACTTTATCAAATATAATGAATATAATAATCTATGAAGGACTAAAGAAGGCTAAATATCTTAAACATTAGAATCACCCAAAGAATGTATGCACTACAGCATACAGCATACCTTTTCTTGAGACTCTCCTCATTGTCGTCTGCTCTGCCACTGGTCTTGCCTCGATTTAGACATCTGTCTACACACACCTGTAAACAAACCAAACCAAACCATATGAATATGATAAACACAAATCACTATCATTACTGCCCATGCAGTCAACGTTAATTGCAATACCTTAATTATTAATAATGGGTGAAAAAAAAGGATTTAAGAAATCAAATAAAAAATTATTTCCTTAACCTGCTAAAGATGTACCCCTCGGCATCATATCGGACAAGTCTTGTGATGTCATATCAAATTTTATATCGTGGCCAACAGGAGGAATTAAAACTTGATGTGACACCTTAATTGTGACTTCTAGCAATGCAACACAAAGACCACCAACCAACCATGCCCATCAAGATAAGTCTGATATAAGCAACTTCAATGAGTTAAAGTAAGAACCAGTATTTCAAGATTTACGATGACAATCAAAGTTGCAATGCTAATGCCACAACTGGCAACCTTTGTCAACTGCAAACAAAATTAGCATTCAGTCACAGCTTTGTCAATTGCAAACAAAATTAACATTCAGTCATAGCTTTGTCAACTGCAAACAAAATTAACATTCAGTCACAGCTTTGTCAATTGCAAACAAAATTAACATTCAGTCATAGCTTTGTCAACTGCAAACAAAATTAGCATTCAGTCATAGCTTTGTCAACTGCAAACAAAATTAGCATTCAGTTATAACTTTGTCAACTGCAAACAAAATTAGCATTCAGTCATAGCTTTGTCAACTGCATATATTACAAGCTTAGCACTCAGTCACAGCTAGGACCTCAAAGATACTTCTACTGTTTCCACTCTTTTGTTTCAGCTTTCTAGAGTGATGTCTAAAACAAGGGACTGTTTTGTGAATAATCAAATGTCTAAATTTTGTGAATAATCAAATGTCTAAATTTTGTGAATAATCAAATGTCTAAATTTTGTGAACAATCAAATGTCTAAATTTTGTGAATAATCAAATGTCTAAATTTTGTAAATAATCGAATGTCTAAATTTTGTGAATAATCAAATGTCTAAATTTTGTGAATAATCAAATGTCTAAAGTTTGTGAATAATCAAATGTCTTATGGTTAATGCATGAATAGGCATGCTTGCTTGTACATATGTATATATATATACTGTAAAGTAAATCAGATGTATATATGGAAATCAATGCTTATAATTATGTGAATGTATTGATCACCTTTTAAGTTACTTTTTTAATTAACATTATGTACATTTAAAACACTATGGTTATATTATCCCTGTAGACACTGGGGTTGAAGTCCCTCTAATCTTAACTGATAATTGAACACTTTTTATGATGCAAGCCACACGCCAGCCCTCGTTTTATTCTGAGTTGTTTTTATCTATACTAAGCCCTCTGGTAGACTTGCCTCCATTCCACTTTTGCCCGCCCTCCTGTAAGTTTTATTTGTGCGCCTGATGAAGGCTTTTTAGCCGAAAATTTGCGCTGTTTTACCTTTTAATGTGTTGTATTTGTTTTGTAATATACGCGGCAATCAGAACCTCACCGTGTTTAGACTTTCTAGAGTAAGCATATTTCTGACAGCATCATATCCCTCCTAAAACAAAGAAACGAAGGGCTGGGGCTGGACCAAGTGAAGTGAAAACAACCAAACGTCTTGTGAGGAGGCCCACTGTTTCTTCATGAAACAAGTCAAGGGAAGTAATCCAAGTCATCTCCCTGTTACTGTAAGGACTCATTAGTGGGTGAAAAAATCAAAGTGAAAAAAAAGACTGCACTGTTACCTTTACCTGATGATGATGATGATGATGATGATGATGATGATGATGATGATGATGATGATGATATGGTTGTCAGATCAGTATTTTCTCATTATGATTTCATGCTCTAAAGCTGCTTTTCTATATAGTGATAACAATATAAGCAACGACAAGAATTCTAACAATGTTGCCAATAATGACAACAACCCAAACTTATTGTCACTACAACCATCACTGCCACCAACCCTGATCCCAATGAAAGAAAACTGCACCCAGTGCTTCCTGTCCTGGAGGTCAATGAAAGTGTGCACTGACTGAGGTGGGGGACCAACTCCAAATTATCAGCAGAGCATCTGCCTTGAGTAGCAGGCTTGGCCCAGTCACAACCTCACAACCTCTGCCTTGAGTAGCAGGCTTGGCCCAGTCACAACCTCACAGTATCTGCCTTGAGTAGCAGGCTTGGCCCAGTCATTACCTCTGCCTTGAGTAGCAGGCTTGGCCCAGTCACAACCTCTGCCTTGAGTAGCAGGCTTGGCCCAGTCACAACCTCTGCCTTGAGTAGCAGGCTTGGCCCAGTCACAACCTCACAGTATCTGCCTTGAGTAGCAGGCTTGGCCCAGTTATAACCTCACAGTATCTGCCTTGAGTAGCAGGCTTGGCCCAGTCACAACCTCACAGTATCTGCCTTGAGTAGCAGGCTTGGCCCAGTCTCAACCTCTGCCTTGAGTAGCAGGCTTGGCCCAGTTATAACCTCACAGCATCTGCCTTGAGTAGCAGGCTTGGCCCATTCACAACCTCACAGCATCTGCCTTGAGTAGCAGGCTTGGCACATTCACAACCTCACAGTATCTGCCTTGAGGCTTGGATCAGTCACAACCTCACAGTATCCGCCTTGAGGCTTGGATCAGTCACAACCTCACAGTATCCGCCTTGAGGCTTGGATCAGTCACAACCTCACAGTATCCGCCTTGAGTAGCAGGCTTAGCCCAGTCACAACGTTACAGTATCTGCCTTGAGTAGCAGGCTTGGCCCAGTTATATCCTCACAGCATCTGCCTTGAGTAGCAGGCTTGGCCCAGTCACAACCTCTGCCTTGAGTAGCAGGCTTGGCCCAGTCACAACCTCACAGTATCTGCCTTGAGTAGCAGGCTTGGCCCAGTCATTACCTCTGCCTTGAGTAGCAGGCTTGGTCCAGTTATAACCTCACAGCATCTGCCTTGAGTAGCAGGCTTGGCCCAGTTACAACCTCACAGCATCTGCCTTGAGTAGCAGGCTTGGCCCAGTCATTACCTCACAGTATCTGCCTTGAGTAGCAGGCTTGGCCCAGTTATAACCTCACAGCATCTGCCTTGAGTAGCAGGCTTGGCCCAGTCACAACCTCAGAGTATCTGCCTTGAGTAGCAGGCTTGGCCCAGTTATAACCTCACAGCATCTGCCTTGAGTAGCAGGCTTGGCCCAGTCACAACCTCTGCCTTTAGCAGGCTTGGCCCAGTCACAACCTCTGCCTTCAGTAGCAGGCTTGGCCCAGTCAAAACCTCACAGTATCTGCCTTGAGTAGCAGGCTTAGCCCAGTCACAACCTCACAGTATCTGCCTTGAGTAGCAGGCTTAGCCCAGTCACAATCTCACAGCATCTTCCTTGAGTAGCAGGCTTGGCCCAGTCACAACCTCACAGCATCTGCCTTGAGTAGCAGGCTTGGCCCAGTCACAACCTCACAGCATTTGCCTTGAGTAGCAGGCTTGGCCCAGTAATAACCTCTGCCTTGAGTAGCAGGCTTGGCCCAGTCACAACCTCACAGCATTTGCCTTGAGTAGCAGGCTTGGCCCAGTCATTACCTCACAGCATCTGCCTTGAGTAGCAGACTGGCCCAGTCACAACCTCACAGCATTTGCCTTGAGTAGCAGGCTTGGCCCAGTCATAACCTCACAGCATCTGCTTTGAGTAGCAGGCTTGGCCCAGTCACAACCTCACAGCATCTGCCTTGAGTAGCAGGCTTGGCCCAGTCACAACCTCACAGCATCTGCCTTGAGTAGCAGGCTTGGCTCAGTCACAACCTCTGCCTTGAGTAGCAGGCTTGGCCCAGTCATTACCTCACAGTATCTGCCTTGAGTAGCAGGCTTGGCTTGGTCATTATCTCACAGCATTTGCCTTGAATAGCAGGCTTGGCCCAGTCATTACCTCTGCCTTGAGTAGCAGGCTTGGCCCTGTCACAACCTCTGCCTTGAGTAGCAGGCTTGGCCCAGTTATAACCTCACAGCATCTGCCTTGAGTAGCAGGCTTGGCCCAGTTATAACCTCACAGCATCTGCCTTGAGTAGCAGGATTGGCCCAGTTATAACCTCACAGCATCTGCCTTGAGTAGCAGGCTTGGCCCAGTCATTACCTCACAGTATCTGCCTTGAGTAGCACTCTTGGCCCAGTCACAACCTCACAGTATATGCCTTGAGTAGCAGGCTTGGCCCAGTCACAACCTCACAGCATCTGCCTTGAGTAGCAGGCTTAGCCCAGTCACAACCTCACAGCATCTGCCTTGAGTAGCAGGCTTAGCCCAGTCACAACCTCACAGCATCTGCCTTGAGTAGCAGGCTTGACCCAGTCACAACCTCACAGCATCTGCCTTGAGTAGCAGGCTTGGCCCAGTCATTACCTCACAGTATCTGCCTTGAGTAGCAGGCTTGGCCCAGTCACAACCTCACAGCATTTGCCTTGAGTAGCAGGCTTGGCCCAGTCACAACCTCTGCCTTGAGTAGCAGGCTTGGCCCAGTCACAACCTCTGCCTTGAGTAGCAGGCTTGGCCCAGTCATTACCTCACAGCATCTGCCTTGAGTAGCAGGCTTGGCCCAGTCATTACCTCACAGCATCTGCCTTGAGTAGCAGGCTTGGCCCAGTCACAACCTCACAGTATCTGCCTTGAGTAGCAGGCTTGGCCCAGTCTCAACCTCACAGTATCTGCCTTGAGTAGCAAGCTTAGCCCAGTCACAACCTCACAGTATCTGCCTTGAGTAGCAGGCTTGGCCCAGTCACAATCTCTGCCTTGAGTAGCAGGCTTGGCCCAGTCACAACCTCACAGTATCTGCCTTGAGTAGCAGGCTTAGCCCAGTCACAAAATCTGCCTTGAGTAGCAGGCTTGGCCCAGTCATTACCTCACAGTATCTGCCTTGAGTAGCAGGCTTTGCCCAGTCATTACCTCACAGCATCTGCCTTGAATAGCAGGCTTGGCCCAGTCATTACCTCACAGTATCTGCCTTGAGTAGCAGGCTTGGCCCAGTCACAACCTCACAGCATTTGCCTTGAGTAGCAGGCTTGGCCCAGTCACAACCTCTGCCTTGAGTAGCAGGCTTGGCCCAGTCACAACCTCTGCCTTGAGTAGCAGGCTTGGCCCAGTCATGATTACCTCACAGCATCTGCCTTGAGTAGCAGGCTTGGCCCAGTCATTACCTCACAGCATCTGCCTTGAGTAGCAGGCTTGGCCCAGTCACAACCTCACAGTATCTGCCTTGAGTAGCAGGCTTGGCCCAGTCTCAACCTCACAGTATCTGCCTTGAGTAGCAAGCTTAGCCCAGTCACAACCTCACAGTATCTGCCTTGAGTAGCAGGCTTGGCCCAGTCACAACCTCTGCCTTGAGTAGCAGGCTTGGCCCAGTCACAACCTCACAGTATCTGCCTTGAGTAGCAGGCTTAGCCCAGTCACAACCTCTGCCTTGAGTAGCAGGCTTGGCCCAGTCATTACCTCACAGTATCTGCCTTGAGTAGCAGGCTTGGCCCAGTCATTACCTCACAGCATTTGCCTTGATAGCAGGCTTGGCCCAGTCACAACCTCACAGTATCTGCCTTGAGTAGCAGGCTTGGCCCAGTCACAACCTCTGCCTTGAGTAGCAGGCTTGGCCCAGTCATTAGCTCACAGCATTTGCCTTGAGTAGCAGGCTTGGCCCAGTCACAACCT
Organism: Theodoxus fluviatilis; assembly: GCA_034096865.1. NCBI lineage: Eukaryota > Metazoa > Mollusca > Gastropoda > Cycloneritida > Neritidae > Theodoxus > Theodoxus fluviatilis. The sequence goes on along the minus strand of JAWQFJ010001827.1, from coordinate 203,526 downwards.
CACAGTATCTGCCTTGAGTAGCAGGCTTGGCCCAGATATAACCTCTGCCTTGAGTAGCAGGCTTGGCCCAGTCATTACCTCACAGCATCTGCTTTGAGTAGCAGGCTTGGCCCAGTCACAACCTCTGCCTTGAGTAGCAGGCTTGGCCCAGTCACAACCTCTGCCTTGAGGAGCAGACTTGGCCCAGTCATTACCTCACAGTATCTGCCTTGAGTAGCAGGCTTGGCCCAGTCATTACCTCACAGCATCTGCCTTGAGTAGCAGGCTTGGCCCAGTCACAACCTCACAGTATCTGCCTTGAGTAGCAGGCTTGGCCCAGTCACAACCTCACAGCAACTGCCTTGAGAAGCAGGCTTGGCCCAGTCATAACCTCTGCCTTGAGTAGCAGGATTAGCCCAATCACAACCTCAGAGCATCTGCCTTGAGTAGCATGCTTGGCCCAGTCACAACCTCACAGCATCTGCCTTGAGTAGCAGGCTTGGCCCAGTTATAACATCACAGTATCTGCCTTGAGTAGCAGGCTTAGCCCAGTCACAACCTTACAGTATCTGCCTTGAGTAGCAGGCTTGGCCCAGTCACAACCTCACAGCATCTGCCTTGAGTAGCAGGCTTGGCCCAGTCATTACCTCACAGTATCTGCCTTGAGTAGCAGGCTTGGCCCAGTCACAACCTCACAGTATCTGCCTTGAGTGGCAGGCTTGGCCCAGTCATTACCTCACAGTATCTGCCTTGAGTAGCAGGCTTGGCCCAGTCACAACCTCACAGCATCTGCCTTGAGTACCAGGCTTGGCCCAGTTATAACCTCTGCCTTGAGTAGCATTCTTGGCCCAGTCACAACCTCACAGTATCTGCCTTGAGTAGCAGGCTTGGCCCAGTCACAACCTCACAGCATCTGCCTTGAGTAGCAGGCTTGGCCCAGTCTCAACCTCTGCCTTGAGTAGCAGGCTTGGCCCAGTCATTACCTCACAGTATCTGCCTTGAGTAGCAGGCTTGGCCCAGTCACAACCTCACAGTATCTGCCTTGAGTAGCAGGCTTGGCCCAGTCACAACCTCACAGCATCTGCCTTGAGTAGCAGGCTTGGCCCAGTCACGACCTCTGCCTTGAGTAGCAGGCTTGGCCCAGTCATTACCTCACAGTATCTGCCTTGAGTAGCAGGCTTGGCCCAGTCACAACCTCCCAGCATCTGCCTTGAGTAGCAGGCTTGGCCCAGTTTCAACCTCTGCCTTGAGTAGCAGGCTTGGCCCAGTCATTACCTCACAGTATCTGCCTTGAGTAGCAGGCTTGGCCCAGTCATTACCTCTGCCTTGAGTAGCAGGCTTGGCCTAGTCAGGACCTCACAGCATCTTCCTTGAGTAGCAGGCTTGGCCCAATCATTACCTCACAGTATCTGCCTTGAGTAGCAGGCTTGGCCCAGTCATTACCTCACAGTATCTGCCTTGAGTAGCAGGCTTGGCCCAGTTATATCCTCTGCCTTGAGTAGCAGGCTTGACCTAGTCAGGACCTCACAGCATCTGCTTTGAGTAGCAGGCTTGACCTAGTCAGGACCTCACAGAATAACCCAAGACTACCAGAGTAGGGGTTCAGCATTGCTTATGACTGCCCATCACAACCAGAGAAACACGACACTTCTCACCTGCTCTGGGCAGTTGAAGAAAAGGACCCGCTGAACCTTGGCCACAGTGTTCATGGCATCACACCAGCCATCCAGGTTGTCCTTGTTTCGAGGGAAGCCGTCTATCAGGAAGTTGTTCTTTCCACTTTTCTCCATGGCCTGCAAACACACAAGTAGCAGAGCTAACAAACCAGGAACCAATGGACACATGGACACCTTAACAAATTTTAAGGGTTAACAAGTCAAACGGGTTAATTGGTGGCTCTCCTGTTGTGTCCTTATGCATATCATATATCAAGTCAATCAGTTCAATGACATGTACTATCATGATCATCGGATCCCTTTGATGAGGAGACACCTGTCATGTAGGGACACTTTTGGACTCCCCCAAGGGTGTCCGCTCATCACAGGCACTACTGTGTGATTTTTAGTGGAGCCATGGTTTTACCTTATGTACATCCATCTTATGCAGTTATGGGCAAATAATTCATTATTTTATTTATTGAAATGCAGCCAGGATTTCCAGTCATGATAGAGGTATTGGGTAGATCAGGCCAAGGTGCTGTGTGTGCATGTTTGATGCATAAGACCAGAAGCTTAGTTGTTAAGCGTGTCCTGTAGAGAAGCTCAAAGCCCAAATGTAAAGATGGAGCAAACCAGACATCATGCAAACTAAACTGAAGAGAATTCATCCTGCTTGTGCCACTTGTGGCATTTGACAGAGCAGAAAAATGGGTAAAGTCTCAGAAAGATTCTCAGAAGCATCAAGAATGTTTACATATTCACCATTGTCTTGATTCTTCCCAGTTCAGGGCAGAGTTGAGTATTTGTTGGTAACAATAAAGGTCCCTTCATATGGCATTTGGACAACAAACTATACAGTTACTATAGGTCAAGAGTATGCAGGTGCTGAGTATGCCGATTTCACTACTCTACCTCAAAACAGAGCCTCTTTCTCCTCTCACTGTCAGTGTCAACTCACACAATCCAAACTTGTTTCATGTTGTTGACAAAAGATCAATGTTTCTGCACATGTGTTTGATGCTCAATAAATCTTCTTCAGTTTTGATGTTTTTCATGTTTTGCGCGAAAGATTGAATGCTGTCAGTGAGAGAAAGTGTGACATGTATAAAGTTGAGTTAAGACGAATGCTAACCTCTAAGGTTTTATTTCATTTCTTCTTGACCTAGGAGCAAAAATATCATTAATACTTGGATGTTGAAGCTGTAATAAAGTTTTTGTGTTGAATAGTTTATCTTTTGTGGCTCTTTTTCTGAATGAGTGGTGGTGTCAAGTTAAGATTAGACTCCAAACTGTCTTCTTCAAATACAACTAAACTAAAGATTACATTCAGTTTTTCTTTTCTGTACCGTTTAGACATCACCTAATGCATCATATTTATGGGAAATGAAGAGTGTATCATTACTGTATCAGAAAGTTTATTTTGAAATATTTGTGTAACACCAATACTCAGCATCTCTGTACTCTTGACCACTATACAGTTCTGTGGTGAACCTATTTATATAGAGAAGTGAATGACTCAATTTCTATAAGATCTCCATGGTAATGCCTATTCCTACAACACACACACACATCTGTTCAGTCATAGACATGATGCAAGGTAATAAACCAGTTTCACAAGATGGCTGATAATGAAGTCTAGGTGGCAATACTATCAGCAAAGACATACTTCCTTTTTAATAAATAGGTTATTCCATTACAAAATATCATAAAAGATCCATCACTATAAACTGAGGCATAGAAGCACATGTATGAGCACTTCCCTCAGCTGTCAGCTATGACTACAAAACCTAATCTTTGTGTACCTCTCATTGGCAGCTAACCTGAATGGCAGGAGTCAATTACAAAACCTAGTCCTTGTGTACCTCTTAACGGGAGCTAGATTGAATCATAAATTCATAGGTTTTGCCAAGGATAACACAGTAATGTGATAGAGAAGTAATCAGAACCAGTCAACCATGACTCCAATAGTTGGACGGTGGCCCTACTGGTAGACAACTTGTGCTTTTGCAAACCTACAAAGAGGAGAACAGACAAGTGGAGCATAAGCACATCATGTAATATGAATTCTCTATGCAAGTCACTCAGTATGCATGTCTTTTGTACTGCTACGCAGCAGTATGAGCAGCATTAGGAAAGAGAAAATAAAGTTGTTTCATGTAATGCTGAAAAAAAGGGGTTAGTGTTGGGGGTGGGTGGGTAGGTAGGTAGGAAATTTTTATGAATTTTTTTAATACATGTAATACAATAAATGGTTGCCATTTCAATGACAAGTAAGAGAGAGAGAGAGAGAGAGAGAGAGAGAGAGAGAGAGAGAGAGAGAGAGAGAGAGAGAGAGAGAGAGAGAGAGAGAGAGAGAGAGAGAGAGAGAGAGAGAGAGAGAGAGACACAGAGAGGACACAGAGAGAGAGAGAGAGAGAGAGAGAGAGAGAGAGAGAGAGAGAGAGAGAGAGAGAGAGAGAGAGAGAGAGAGAGAGACAGAGAGAGAGAGAGAGAGAACTTGACAGTAATCACTGAATTGTTGAAGTAGTTCCTCTATCAGTGTCAAGCTGGAGTGGTGACTGATGGAACAGAGACCTGTGTATTTGGGGAGCCAGAGCAACTGGTGAATGGGAAATTCAGCAGAAGTTTCAGCCCTAGGCACTTCTAAGGTTAGACATAGATCTGTCCTACAGAAATCCTTCATGGAGAGAAAACATCAGTGGATGCTCAAGTCCCATCTGGTGGTGACTTCAAAAGGTGCAGCTCCTTGATTAGTGCATTAATTGCGGAGTAGATGTGAAAGCCATGAACAAAGGGAGAGACCAAGGTGAACCCAAGCTTGAGGACAGATCTGCACAGCGGGCTGCCATTCACTCAGATGAAGGTCCATGTCAGGGTCAAGCCATGCCAGGTCAGTCAGGAAGCCCAAGATGGCTCACCTGTCTCTACAAAGGGTCACCCAGTACCTATCTTTGACAAGGGACAGTTGACATTGGTCCAGATTGTCCCAGTGACATACATGGGTCAGCATATCAGAGCAATCAGAGTCCAAAGTTCAATGATGATAACCTGCCTTTCTCTTTCTGATAACTTTCAGCTTCAGGTAGATGGCCTAGTACTGATTTGGAGGCTAAAATTGGGGTAAAGGATTATGATTTACATCATGAATTGCCCCTATTTCTGTTCCGTATGTCACATGTTTCTCCCAGCACTACCCAGAAGGCTTATTTCATTCATAACTGGGCAACTTGAAACAAGTCAAGGGTTAAGTTGATGGCAATAAATTATTATTAAGCAAGACATTTCACCCTGACATTATCTGCTCTAGCAGACAAAATATCTGCTACCAAAAGAGAACTACAGCCAATGACAAACAAGGCTGCTTACTGCTTAGTCTCGCTGCCTTGCTGCTGCCTCACCCTGTGACTACATCCCAAAGAGTGAAGGATGTTGGATATCAGCTCATCCACTTCAGCGCCAGGCAAGGCGGTTCCTCCACCTGAAGCTGCCACTAATGTTGCATGGTGTGCCTCCACCTCCACACCTCTGTAACAGTGATGTGTCTGGGATTTAAAAAATGAGGAGCCGGGGGACGCCCTATGCCTGTGTGAGAATGTTGTGCAACCTACTCCGAGTTGTTGGCAATCAGAAACCGTCATAACAAATGTGAAGGGCATGGGACTGAGTGGGGTAAGACATGGAGAGAACCCCAAGAAGAACATGCACATGTTTGTCCTAAATCCCATCACTGAGCAGGGACCCACCTGGGACATGGTTGTCCTTGCTATGGTGGCAAGAATGCTGGGTAGAGTGGATTTAACAACCTAAGTAATCACTGACCATGCTAAGGAGAAAAGCTATGTACATAATACAAAGCAAGAGGAATCATTTTCAGTTGACTATGTGAAAGTCATGGTGGACAATTTGATGCAGTCTAATGCTAGTGTGGAACCAGCCAATGACTTTCCATGGACCTTGTGCCAAAACATCAACAACTATGTGCTGTTGTTCCACTATGACTCAGACAAGAACCACCAACCTAGTTGTAGGAAGAAGCACTGCCCATTGGGCATAGATCACAGACTTCTACTCTGAACTTGGGAGGGGGACATCAGCCCCAAGCAGCAAAGGCTTCTTAAATGCTTCAGGACCAGTGACACCAATGGCAAGCATTGAATGCATTAGATTTAGAGGAAGGCTTACAAGCCTCCACACCCATCTGTGTTTTTAGAAGTCAGGATAGGAGCAAGCATGTGTTGATCTGACTGTGGACTGTCACGACTCGGGGTTAAAAGGTGGGTTTGTAAATTAGTTTTGGTGTGGGGATTTGGGGCCTTTAAACGGTTTGTCTGCTTTTTAGTTTGGGGTTAGGCTGTTCAGTGTTTGGCACGTGTTTTGCTTGGGTGAGTTAATGAGTTTTGTTGCGTGGGCACGGGCTGCACGGCTGTGCTGGTTGTTATCATGCTCTTTGATGCGGATTTCGATTTCGCCGATTATGGGTTCAGGTGTGGCTTGTTCCTAGTGAGGATGTTCATGTTTCTCGTGCTTGTCTGGTCGTCAACCTATTTAGTAGAGTTTGCGGAGTGGCCGGTCAGTGTGGTGGCCGGCCAGTTGTTACTCCGGGTCGCAGGGTGAGTGGATGTTGTTTTGTGATTCGTCCAAGTCGGTTATTTTCCATACGTTGCGTTATTGCATTGTGAATTAGGGAGAGTTTACTGTTTCTGGTCGTTTTGTTTGTTGCAGGCCCTGGCCGGAAGATTGTGTCCTGGCCCGAATTTATTTGGCAGAAAGTTGTGTTCTGGCCTGAATTTATCTGTGCTGAAGATTGTGTCCTGGCCCGAAGTTGTTTGGCCGAAAGTTGTGTTCTGGCCTGAATTTATCTGTGCTGAAGATTGTGTCCTGGCCCGAAGTTGTTTGGCCGAAAGTTGTGTTCTGCCCTGAATTTATCTGTGCTGAAGATTGTGTCCTGGTCTGGAGGGGATTGGCCTGAGAGGCTGTGTTCTGACCTGTGTGGCCCTGGCCTGTGTTTCTCTGGCCTGGAAGTTGCTGGCTGACTTGTGGAATTGTGATGTGATTTGATCTGTGTAGGGAAAGTGCGTTGGGATATGGAAGGGAAGTGGTTGGTGAGTTGGACTGGTGTGGGATTTGTGCAGAGAATTGTGCTGTGATTTGAACTGCGTTGTACTGCGGAAGGGAAGTGGTTAGTGAGTTGGACTGTTTTGGAACTTATGTAGCGAAGTGCGATGTGATTGGGACTGTGTAGGGGAATTGTGAGGTGAGTTGAACTGTGTAGAGGAAGTGATTTGGACTGTGGAAGGGAAGTGAGTGGTGAGTTGGACTGTTTGGGGATTTGACATGGAGGTGTTGTGAACTGAAGGCTATGTGTAATTGTTTCATTCATCTTGTTTGATTATTAAACCCTGTGCTATCGTTTTATCCGGGCCTACGTGTTCCGTTTTGTGGATGTCCTTTCTCCGAGACTCCAAGAGATAAGTGACTGAGGAAGGAGTTTCAGTTTATTTTAATTGTCTTACTGTCCGGCTGGGGGTCAAGCTACATTCAACCCACCTCTACCGTGACATGGACAGAGATAGCCAAAGAAAAAACTTCCATCAATTCAAGGACCTCATACCAGAAAGGAAAGCCCATCCTTGTGGTCTGATATTGCCTGCTGGGGGGAATGGCTGAAGGGCTGAGTGGGAGGCATGTGAAAATGCCTCTCCCACCCAAAGTAGCCCCACTGCATGTGTGGAACTTTGTCAGGCAGATGTTGCACAGGTCAAGGCTGTCTGCCCACCAGAAGTCATTAATACTCTGAGGAGGCTAGATCAGCTGGTGTGACTATAGAGTTGCCAGGAAGACAGTAGGGTTGCCAGGAGAGAAAGATGTGATATCTGGTTGTGTCATGTCTTATTCACATTTTCCACTCATAGACCAAATATCTGCTGCTATTCTTTCTCCTAATTTCCTTTCACACAAACACTTCCATTACCTAAAATCCACTTTTTCCATGTATTCATTTACATTACCACAAGATCAAGAAGAAGTAAAACGAAAAATCAACCAATTTTAGGGCTCACCCTCTTCAGCAAGGCACAGGTGATGGTGACAGGTACAATGGTTCCATTTTTTATGTGGTTCTCGATGATTTCTCCATACTCTGATCCTGATCGCTGCCTCTCCTCTCGAAGAAGGTCTCCAGCTGACAGATGCACAAACCCAAATTTCTGTGGAAAATAAAAAGAGTGTGAAGAAGCTATTTCGCTCATTTGATTATGTAAACAGTTGGTCAATCAGTTTTTCAGATAATTTTGAAGAGATCTAAACTAACTTCTCCTTTATATTTTTCAATACATTTTTATTATCTGATACACATGGCTATTTACACTACATTTTTCGTAGATCTACAAATGCAGTTTGTGAATGTGAGAGTTGAATGTACTAACAGTTATGAATAAATAGATGGTCTACTGATAAGCCTTAGGGTTTTCCTCTGTGATTAATGTTATATCTTTACAAGGTGAACTGCTACACTTTGTTTCTGAGTTTGGCAAAACTTAATTTGACTTCATCTATTCTGTCAGCATTCAAGTATGCATGCTTCTTCTTCTTGTCGATCGCTAGATGATTGCGCCAGTGCCCGCACAAATGCAGCTGTTCTCCGCAGCTCCTCCAGGTTGCCATAGAATTTGCTCCTCACTGGTGTTGGGTCTGGCCACGTGGCTCTTCACCAGTCATCGAGGCAGTGTCGCAAGAACATCTGTCTGTCTGACCGACTTTGAACTTGGAACATATGTCATTATGTGCCGGCAATTTGTTGTGTCCTGTTCGGAGTCTGAACAGAATGACTTGGTCAGCTCTGTTCAGAAAGTGGAAGCTGTCATTTTGGTTGTAGTTTGGATGTTGCTGGCGCCACTTTTTCTGAGACAGAGCCTTGATGATGGTCTTCTCTTCTGCATAAGAGACCTGTCTGTCTTCCTGGTCCAGCTGACCTAAGACCTTCCCTGGCCTGTCTGTCAGCCATCTCATTTCCATGCACTCCACAGTGTGCAGGAATCCATTGGCGTGTCAGTGTCACCTGTGCGGCCAGCTCAGACAGAGTGGCTGCAAGTTCATTCAGTTCCTTCTTGCGAGGGTCCTGGAGTGCGCTCAGCACAGACAAAGCATCAGTGAAGATGACCACGTGCTGGTGTGTCGCATCTCGGTATACATGTATCATTCAGGGACTGATCAATGTTTGGGAAAAGGTGCAGCCTGTATGTCACAACCAGTCTTGGGGTTGCTTGATGTTACAACCCTTATATTTCTCTCTCAGATTCAGACAAAGAAAAATAAACAGTTGTTAACAATGTAATTATTTAATTATACAAAACATGAATTGTTGTAGTTCAATTAATCTCTGGCGATTTCAATCGCACTACCAAAACAGACAAAATCTCTGGCGACTTCAATCGCCCTACCAAAACAGACAATTCTCTGGCGATTTCAATCGCACTACCAAAACAGACAAAATCTCTGGCGACTTCAATCGCCCTACCAAAACAGACAATTCTCTGGCGATTTCAATCGCACTACCAAAACAGACAAAATCTCTGGCGACTTCAATCGCCCTGCCAACACAGACAATTCTCTGGCGATTTCAATCGCACTACCAAAACAGACACGGCCGGACAAGACGAACACACAAACACACACAAAAACCCACAGGGGATAGCGTCTCTCTCTCTCTCTCTCTCTCTCTCTCTCCGGTGTACTCCAAGTTCAGAACAGTACAATAAGAATAAAATGAAACGTCTTCACCTTGGTGGTGAGATCCTGCAGAGGATCTTCAGCTGTATCCTTGCTCGTGTCAACACTCAACGTTTCATTGTCCATCTTGCCAATCCACTCCGTCGTCAGTCTTTCTGCTTCCCCTCCTCCCGATGCAGTCGTCGTTCTCCGATGAGCCGACGGTGCCGCCAGCGTCCTCCTCCTCTTCTCCTTCTTCTTCTTCTTCAATCGTCTTCTTCAATCATTTTCTTCTTCACGGATACAGGCGTCGGTATGGTAGCCTGACGGTGCCGCTATCCTTCTTCGTCCTCTTCTTCTGCAATCTCTTTTTCTCTTCCTCTTCTTCAACCGTCTTCTTCTTCGTCCTCTTCTTCTGCAATCTCTTTTTCTCTTCTTCTTCTTCAACCGTCTTCTTCAATAGTCTTCTTCTTCACGGATACAGGCGTCGGTATGGTAGCCTGACGGTGCTGCTATCCTTCTTCGTCCTCTTCTTCTGCAATCTCTTTTTCTCTTCTTCTTCTTCAACCGTCTTCTTCTTCGTCCTCTTCTTCTGCAATCTCTATTTCTCTTCTTCTTCTTCAACCGTCTTCTTCAATAGTCTTCTTCTTCACGGATACAGGCGTCGGTATGGTAGCCTGACGGTGCTGCTATCCTTCTTCGTCCTCTTCTTCTGCTTCCTCTTCATCAATCGTCTTCTCCTCTTCTTCTTAGTCAATCATCTTCTTCTTCTTCTTCATCTTTCTTGGCCTCTGGTCCAACGTCCTCGGCTTCCTCGAACCTTTCAATCTCTCCCTCCACTCGATCAGTAGTGACGTTTTTTTTCTAAAGCAACCTGCGTTGACGTCATTCCCTCTCCAAAACATGACGTTGTCCCAAACCTTTAGAATTCATTGCCGAAAGGCGCAAAAATCCAAGTACATAACAAAAATGCAGAATACCACAGATTACACAAGTATTCACGTACAGAATTTCATCCAAATTAAACACCATGGATTTCTGTACGTGACACTGTAGTCCCACATGAACAGTAAGCAGCATGCTATGATGCCTGGTTTTTCTATCCACTCTCTCTTTGGAACCACAAGAAATGCACCATCAGGAGTGCTACAGTGCCATCAGCACTGTGATCAGCTGTTCAACCTCTGAACTCCAAAGGGAATATGCAGATCTATGTAAAATTCTCTGCATGTAAAATACTAGACAGAACAAGGCTGAATGGTGCATAATCAATAAAGATGTGTTATACTGTCAGATCCATCAAGGTGTGGAAGTGGGAGTGGGAAATGCAAGAACACTGGGCAGTGTAAGCAAATTACATTAGCATTAATGTTCATTTATACCATTCTCTCCACAGAGGGAACAATGAGTCCTGTTTAGCACTAAAGCAGAAAATAATAATAAAATAAAACCTTATAGAAATTATTTTTTTAATCATTAGGACTAATTACAAAGTTCCTTGGTATAATAAGCAGATATTAATGAAAGTTCCTGAAAATGTTCACATAATTATGTCAAAATTATTTATGAAAAAGCAGCAATCACAATCCATCCACCCACTCCACCCCAACAACAATTTCAAATCAGGGTGAAAAAAAAGTGGATCAACCCTATTTTTTCCTGCCAACCCTAAATTAAATTTTCAAGGTGTGTGTGTGGGGGTTTACATATACTTTCTAAACACACACACACACACACACACACACACACACACACACACACACACACACACACACTCAACACACATGGGTGCAGTCTCAATCTGGGCCCCTTTGAAAATGAGGAAATTTAACTTTTTAAAGTGAGTCCTACCTACCGCCGCCCCACTCGCCGCCCCACTCCTCCCCCCCCCCCCCCCCCCCCCCCCCCAAATCTTTTTTTGCCATGTTACCTTATCCACAACTTTGTGTGTTTGTGTGCCTTGGGCATGTTCAATATGTGACCTTCCATCACCGAGATGCGACACACCAGCACGTGGTCATCTTCACTGATGCTTTGTCTGTGCTGAGCGCACTCCAGGACCCTCGCAAGAAGGAACTGAATGAACAGAGAAATGAGTCGGTTGCGCAAACCGCCCACAAAGAAGGTTGGAGTTGTAGTGGTCGACTTCAAGATTTTTTTTTATTTGGCTTCTCTAGTCCCTTCTTCATTGTATGAGTAAGTTTCGTTTTTGAAATCAACGTGTAAGAGTATGCTTTATGATGGTTTTAGGATGTGGTGGTAAATCATTTACAAGAAAACATATGTGAACCGATCATCGACAGCAGGCGTTTTTTCAAAGTTTCGTAGCTGCCACTGCAACAGATCCACGCGGGACTACCCTAGGCTGGCAACCAAAGCCAAATTTGATTCGCCAGTTGTTGTAGATCCCCTCTGGTTGGCTTGAAAGTGAGCTATTTCGAGGCAACAATATGTTGCTATGGCGGAATACCCTTCTCTGATTGGCTGATGAAGCAAGGGAAGTAACTGTGGCACGACTCCAGTCATGCGAGTGCAGGAATTAGAATCTACGATCACTGCTGACATCTGCACTGTAGATGAGAAGATTGAGATTGAAGAGGTCATAGAAGAATATTTCATTCCTAGTTCTCGAATAGTTGACCCCAATGACTCGGACGATCAAAGTTCCAAGAGCGAGTCAGAAGCAAGCGCTATCGAGGCCTTAGATTCCTAAGACAGTGAGTGACTGGTTGTCCCTGTGAAGGGGTGGGATGGTGAGCTTTTGTTAGTGACTCCTATCCCTGTTAGGCAGCACATAATCTGTCTTAAGTAGACATGCCCTGACATAATCTAACATTTAGCCCCACAAGGTACTTTATTTTTTGTTTTAGAGCACTTAAAACAAGAAGGGCAAAGCCCATACGACTCACATGCTTGACCTTGACCTTTATATGACCTTGACATTCAGGTGACCTTCAAGGTCAAGGTCAAACAACTAAACCTACCAATGACATCATACACAAAGAAATGCTTTACACATTTTTCCTACCAAAATACATGTGACCTTGACCCAAGGTCAAGGTCATCCAAGGTCATGCAACACAAAGCTGTTAATTCAAGACATAGGAAGCACAATGGTGCTTATTGGCACTTTCTACCATGAGATATAGTCACTTTTAGTGGTTCACTATACCCCATTTTGGTCACATTTCATAAGGGTCAAAGTGACCTTGACCTTGATGATATGTGACCAAATGTGTCTCATGATGAAAGTATAACATGTGCCCCACATAATTATTAAGTTTGAAACAGTTATCTTCCATAGTTCAGGGTCAAGGTCACTTCAAAATATGTATACAATCCAACTTTGAAGAGCTCCTGTGACCTTGACCTTGAAGCAAGGTCAACCAAACTGGTATCAAAAGATAGGGCTTGCTTTGACCTATATACCACTTGTAGCTAAGGTCGCCATTCTCAATAACGTGGGAGAAAATTGGGAAAATGTGAAAAATGACTGTTTTTGAGACCACATTTATGGCTCCTGTGACCTTGACCTTGAAGCAAGGTCAAGTCACTATGTATGTTTTTTGAGGCCTTGTCATCATACACCATCATGCCACATTTGGTGTTGATAGACTTAATAGTCTCCGAGAAAAATCCAACGTTTAAGTTTTTTACGCCTGGACGGACGGACGGACGGACGACACGGCTTAGTACATAGACTCACTTTTGCTTCGCATGTGAGTCAAAAAAAAATTTCCCCAAATGCTCTGTACTCTAAGTTTGTTTTGCTGTCATTCTGAAATCAATGTTTTCTATTCTAATAGGGTTTGAAAAAGAAAAATATTCCTAGATATTCTGTTACTTTGAGGATGTGTTATCCAAAGATATCAATAAACGTCAAAAGATGTCTGGTGTTCCAAGTTTTCATTTCATAATTGTGTAATCCAAATTATTGCTGTTTTTGCTTAAACATATTGATATTTTGTATCAACACATCTGCAGACCTGCCAACCGATCTGTTTTAAGCGGAATTTGTTCCATCCATATTTGATTGATTCCAGTATTCTGCTCAGCCAAAAGAATTTCACTTAGTGAAAAGAAAAAGAAAGAAAAGATAGCAAAGAGACCTTTGATGCATCACAACAAATGCATCGTTGAAAAACCACCTGAAAGTCAATGACAGTGAAAAGCTTTCACTTTCATTTTGAAACATAGAAAGGCAAGGAAAAAAAAGACAGAACATAAGGATGAAAGAAAGAAAGAAAGAAAGAAAGAAAGAAAGAAAGAAAGAAAGAAAGAAAGAAAGAAAGAAAGAAAGAAAGAAAGAAAGAAAGAAAGAAAGATGTATTTGAAATAAATATTGCTTTTGCCTGTTTAAACACTATCTATTTGAGTCAAGGTTTGGAGATGTGATGCATCCTGCTCATCTTTGCTATATTCTGCTTGCTGACACTCCAAACATTCCTCTTGCACTGCTCAGAAGGTGACAGGTCTGCATTTGAAATGCCATATTAAATTGAAAAATTGAGAAAATGCTAACAAACTTGGCAGGATACTTGCCCATACACTGCTTCTTCTCTGCGGCAAATTTCATGAGTATTGAATAAGGGTTGCTAAGGGAAATAGGGGGAATAATGTCTGTAAACTTTTATTCCTTTTTTCTCAAAAAACGTATTTTTAGGGTGTCTATCTTCAAAGACATGTGAAAGCGTGTACAGTAGTGATATTTTCATGATTCTTGCACCATTGAAAAGCTTGTTGTGTGCTTTTAAAAAAATATACAGATCTCAAAATGTTCCATGTTACAGTTCGGCCTTTTTCCATTTTCTGTGTTGTTTGAAACGAACGCCATGCCGATGTTTTTGCAGGAACAAGCTTTGCTTTGCACTCTGAGACCGCTTTGAACTGGTCAGCTGTTTCTTTAAATTTATCAGTGATGCAACAATGATTTGATTGACGGGAGGTGGTGGCGCATGCGCTGTGAATAACTCTTGAGTCGAAGACGCTGGAAAGATGTAATTCAGTTGACTATGGGAATATCATTGAGCAGAGGTATTTTCGAACAGCTCAGTGTTGCGATGAAACATGTTAAAAGTCTAATCCTCCCCCGACAATCTGAAAGGTTGTATTAAGAAGAAAAGTGTCCTCTACGAATGAAGGTCCAGCTTTGTTGGATTATGACGCCGTCTCGCCAAATGAAAGTTTCGTCGTTCGGTTCTGAACGCTGGCTGGTGTTCAAACCTGTGTCCGCAGGTGTACATCATGTGTGTAGGGGAACCCACAAGTGTCTATGGTCTTTTTGATCCTCTCCTTTCGAGGTGTAGCCTTGAGAGAGAGAGAGAGTGTGTGCTTGTGAAAGCCCATTTCTGAGTGGACATCGTTTTGGGCAGAATTTTCATCGTTGGAAAGTTCTAGCAGCGTCATCGCCCATCTGCGTCAACTTGTGAGTAACTCTTGGGTCAACTTTGGTTTTGGGTCAGTGAAATTAATCCTCTACTTTTCAGTCAGAGACTAGACTGATAGGATTGATTGACATTTTGATTTTCATTCATATTGCCTTGAATTTGATTTTATGCATGATTAAGTCGGATTAAAGAAAATCTTTGATGAATAATGTGTCATGTCATGCAAGTGTGAGAGAGTGAGTGAATTAATTATCCCGCCCTCCACGATTGATACCCCTAGACGCCCAAAGAAGAAAGAATTCGAGAATTGTGTGAGTGAGTGTGGAGGGAGGTGATATTCCAAATGCAACGAGTGACTCATTTTGTGATGGAGGGTCACATATTACCACTAAACAAGGTAGCCAAGCACTCGTGATGCCAAAGACTGAAGAAGTCCAATGTGATATTTTGAAAGCTTTGGAATGAATTATATTCCTTTGGTATCCAGAAATCGCAACCAGAAAAATAAACAATTTTGCATTCCAATTTACACATGCATCAAACTGACAAGTCAGTAAGTAAACTTAACACATTCCTTTAAAATGATATTGGATATTCAGGAATAAACTAACTGCGTTCTTGAGTATCACCAAGAATTTCCATTTGATCTTTAGCCCATTAATGAAAAAAAGAAGATATTGAATATATAGGAATTAGCTATGCTTCTGGATACCACATGGGTTTCTGCATGATAATCAGCCCATTAGTTTAAAAAAAAGAAGAAGTTAAAAACATATTTGAAAAACTATGCCAGACGAAAAGAACTTCTGGTCACACAAGTGCTGCTTGAGGTGAGCAACGTGGGTGCAACTGGCGCAGGGCCCATAAAGAATGAAGACCACAGTACTGCAACCAACTAGGCATCTTCGTGACAAAAAATGCATGAAATTCCATACAGAGAAAAAATGCATCCTATGAAATTAGAAAAATGGTATATTTGGCAACACTGCATCTTACAAAAGTGCCTTTATGCACTTGGCAGTTTCTGTCTCGTGGAAAGCACATCCAAGAGATCCATGTATGCAGGTGGAAAGAAATTCCATGCACAGAGATGACTCCCTGCAGCAACAGCCCAGGGAGGCAAGTAAAATTGTGTTGGCTGAGGAAAACCAACAAGCCGTACATGACAAGGGTTTGGAGGAAAAATCAATCCTGAACCACTCTGTCCCATAAAAAGAACGTTCGAGTTCAGTCAGCTTCCCTGGATTCGACTTCATTAGAACTCAGTGTGGCATGATCTGCTTCAAGCAGGTTGAACGTAGACAAACTTCTTAAAAATCAACTACATACGTTTAGTTCTGTGATATTTATTTCTGGCTTGTCAAATACAGGTTCCAGTCTTGAGGAACAATCATTTGCATAACAACAGCAAAGAAACACACCTCCGTTGAAAAAGCAAAACGATCAATAAAGCAGTGTGTGATTTTTTCTTTTCAAATCGAGTTTAAAGCAAAATTCCTGTTTTAAGGATGGGAATGCTGCTATGCATGATTGATTTCTCCTTACCTGTTGTATGCGCTCACACTGAGTCCCTTTCCCAGCACCTGGTCCTCCCAAAACAAACACCACGTTGTACTGCTTCGCTGCCTGATCGCCTGACATGATTTCCTTCTCCAACAATTCAACTCCGTTTCGAGCGTCAGATAGAGATGAGCTTTGACGATTTGGAAAACTTTGATGACAGCCCAGATCGAGGATATTCGGCAACGCTGTCAGTGTCACCAATTTCGACGACTGTCGAAGATTCAACGATCGTAGAATTGGTACATGCAGTAGACGCACAGCTCTGATGACCCGCGTTGGCGCAGCCAGATTTCCGGTCGCTCGGAAATTACAATCTACAGTCTCTGTCACCTATCAACAGGCACGACGAGTGACGTGGTAGCTTGATCAAACCCGCGAACAGTCTTCCATGTGAGTGGGTGAGTAAGTGCCGTCACTCTGCCACAACGAGGCGAGCCGGTAAATTTCGCACATGCGCACATCAGTCGCACGTTTGACTGCTTTAGCGCCAACCAATGTTGACAAGGTGAGTGTATTCGTGTTTGTCCTGATTAGGAGGGACCGCTTGAGTAATTGACACGAATGCGGTATTCTGTGGGCTCTTTGCTGACCTGTTAATTCATTGATAGGGAATCCTCTGCAATGTTTTTGATCCCGCGATATTGTTCGGCTGAAATCTTTCGAACGTGCTGTTGCCGTGTTGGCGTGTTGCTTTGAAAAGCGGCTCATTTTCAAACAGAGTAAACTTACTTGTCATTTATCTTAAACGTCAAATAAAATAATTTATTTCATGTACTGTTGTGGCCCATTCTAACCACCAGCACATGATGTGTTTCGATTTGTGTGGTTGACTACTGCTATACCCGATTTCAAGTAATCACATGCATGCTGTTGCTGGCGGGTCGAGGACGAGACATGTAGGGGCGTGTTTTGGATAATCTGTGGAAGCGTTGTGCATGGCTTCGCACCGGAACGACTGTGCAGGTGGCCACTTCTCTTTCCCTGGATTATTTTCTGATAAAAAAAAAAAAATTTGATTTACAATTAGACTTCATGTTGCCGGTTACAACGTCTCCGACGACTTACTCGGCGAGTCGTCAACGACGCCAGTGGTGCGAGGATAATGCGGGCTAGCCGAGACTGTACTGTGATCTCCCAGCTGCCGGAATGCCATGTAACTTGTGACTGTTCCTTCCGTGGACTTCGATATATTTCTTTGTCTACAAGGTAAATATAGGATTTATTCATGAACTGTAACGAATTAGTAATTGTAACACACAAGCTTTACAACATTCTAGTACGCCATAGCCCATACGGCATGCGGCTGTCTGTTTTTGAGAGTGTCACACAATTCACTGAGTAGTGCTGGTAGTGGATCCATTCACAGCGTAATGGTCATTCCTTCAAGATTCCAGAGTCAGTCACAAGTCATGCATTTCTGTATTCAAGTTGTGTTATCTACAGTTATGTGATTTAAATGAATGTCCTTAACTGAAAACACTTGTGTATGCCTATATCAGTATACTGTTACACAGCATTTGATCAGTACACTGTTTTTGACCCACCATGATTATTTTGCAGTGGTGAGATTTATTTTCAGCATGTAATTGAGGAGAAATCAAAGGGACCGCTTTTTATCCCTTATTGCCAGGAGAGTGGAGTGTTTTGGAGGATATTTAGTGTGTGTGTGTGTGTGTGTGTGTGTGACACACACACACACACACACACTAAATTTCTTGGTATCATCTGAGAGAATAAATACCTTTTGAATAGAACTAGATGACAAATATTTCCCCCATTTTTGCAGAAAGCACTTGGATGGGTGAGTGAGCAGACATATGCTGTCTGCTTGCTACTTCCAAGGTAATCTTAAAGCTTACTCTCCTTTATTGTTCTGTTTTTAAGGGAATTATAGTAAACATTTCATGTGACATTGAAAATTTGATAGATTTGAGTGCAAATAAATGCTGTTTACCAAAGATGTTTGCTGCAAAGTGCTTCTGTTTAGGCCAAAAGAAAACTTGTGGTTTCGGTAACCCCACTGACCCTATTTTTTTCTGTTGACCCTAAACTTTTTAAAACATTTTTTTTTTGGAGGGGGGGGATTGATGGCAATCAACATGTTGTGTGCTGTCCCATCATCTTCCATGTCTTTTGAGCTCTGGGGGAATCCACTGTTTAAGTATATTATTTTTACAAACCACTTTTTCAGCTAAAGAGAAATTGTAATTTGTGTTCAATCTGGCCTCTTTTTATTATTAAAAAAATTTCAGGCTGACCTACTGACCCTATTTCTTTTCGGGCTACTGTAATCACAACTATCTTTTTCTTTTGTCCTTGGAGGAATTCCATTTGATGACCCAGCATCCAGTGCTCACCTCTTCATGAAATCGTTCCCGAATCCTGTCTAAGTTTCTTCATCTTTCTCCCCTCACTTCTCTTTGTACTAGCTTGCCTAAGCCCTCTACCACCCTCCTGTCTCTCCTCCCCCTCTCCCCAGTTCATGGTTAAGCGGTGACGCTGTACATCAGTTTGTCGAATGCCTGAAGTGAATGTCCGACTCCTATGTTATTAAGTTTATTAAGTTACCTTTGATGTGATTGACGGTTATTGTATATTGTAATGGTTTATGTATGCGCCTTGAGCATGTCTTCTCATGGTAAGGCGCTATATAAATCCACACATTCTTATTATTATTATTATATTTATAGCCTGAGGTGTGAATGTGTTGCACCCTATCTTGGCCCCATGACCCAGGGAGTTTTTCCCCCTGCTTGGGCTCCCCTGTATTGTCGTTTTAGACCATAAAAAAGTTATGTCTTCCCAAATTAGATTGGACCTCTTGCTAACTCTCAAACATAGTCATAGAATTGCATGTTTGATGTTAAAATGCCATATTATCTTTATATCCACTAATCCAGCCTAACCATTTTACTGATTCACTCCAAACTGGTGGTCTAGTACTAGTAAGTTAGGATTTGGGGCTGTCACCCTCTCACCACCATGAATCATTTAAAATCTTTATCATGTTACAGGTGACATTTTTGCCTGCATTGTGTATATTCTTTCCTCCTCCTCCTCCTACTCCTCCTCCTCCTCCTTCTCCTTCCCCCCCCCCCCCCCTCCTCCTCCTACTCCTTCCCCCCCCCCCTCCTCCTCCTACTCCTTCCCCCCCTCCCCCCCCCCTTCCTCCTCCTCCTCCTCCTCCCGGATTGGGGGTTACAAGAATAGACCCGCTGTGTCTTCCAACATGATTCGTAAGAGGCGAATAAATATGGACATCATGACGTTATTTTCAATTTCTAGGAACTATTCTAGTAATTTTTGTCATTACTGGCCTTTCTTAGCCTACAAAGGCTGGTAAGTGATAGGCTGTAAAAATCCATCCATCCTTCCATCCATCCATCCATTCTTCTTCTTCTTCTTCTTCTTCTTCTTCTTCTTCTTCTTCTTCTTCTTCTTCTTCTTCTTCTTCTTCTTTATTATTAAAAACATTATTGTTTATTCATTTCCTTGATTGCAGGACCTTGAAGTTTCCCAATGCTACAGTTTCCCAGAACCAGGGAAGTTCTCTGGGATCATGAGGAGACCGGGCCTTCAGTGACACTGCAGATTGACAAGCACAGGTCAGTTTTGGAACTAGTCCTACACTTGTACCTGTTGTCAGGTGAAGATAGTGTAGTCCTGAGATGGTAGCACCTGTGGTCAGTCGACAGTTGGATGGCTGTTATACTATAATACTGAAAGACTTTGAGAAATGAAAATTTGTTTAAAATAACTAAGGTGCGGTCATCTGCAGTCTGGTTGTATGCGTGTGTGTGTGGTTATAGGCCGTAGGCACCCCTTGCAAAAGATGGCTAGAAAAAAAGTTTGTGGTAAACCATACTCTGAACCCCCAAAACTTACATCACGGTGATTAGATAGGTTTGGACTATTCACTGTCAAGTTTCCTGCCCAAATTCCTGCTCTTGTGTCTGTAGGCCATTTTATTGACTGTATTGGCAATTATTTTAATAGAAGCACCGGGTTAACAAACTGCCTGCCAAGTAAGATCAAACTGGCTAAAAAGTATCTATTAATGCCACAATGTGTTAGTGTCTCATGTTTATGGTAACAACAAAAAAGTTTTTGATTTAAAAACAACAAAATCAAATGAAAATAAGCAACATTTATTTATCTCCCTTGCCATAAGTGGTGTGTTTGTGTGTGTGTGTGTGTGTGTGTGTGTGTGTAAATGTGTCACATAGTTTCTAAAGTTGTCTGAATGGCAGCACCTTCTTTTACACTCATAATCACTTTTCACAATTCACTGCAGACATATTGTGATCTGTTATGCACAGGTTACACTTACAGTCACTAATTTACTCCAAAACAAGAGCTATTAAATGTCTCCCATTGACTCGGACATGAATACTAGATGAGCATTCAAAATCATAGCAAAGCACTTTCCAAATTCACAGACACATCAAAGTTCCTCTGACAGGCAGGAATCTTCACTATACATCTGGACTGATTTTCTGGTTCATTGTCACTGACTCATCATGATTTGGATATGAAAACATACACTAGATGAGCTTTCAGAGTAGTAACACATCACTTTCCATGTTCACAGACACCTCATAAGCACAGTAGTTTAACCTAAGTTTGTTTGAAAATCAACCTCTGAAATAACAGGCACAACCCAAATCAACAACTGCTATCATTGACGATTGAGTAAAACCTGAAAAATAACTTAAGAAAATGCATTCCTGCAAGTGTCACTTTGTAACTGTCTTATAATAGTTGTCTTCATCTGAGATGCACAAAATTTCTAGAGTCATCACCTGGCTCACTACCATTGATCTACATCTTCTGTTTTCCCTTTGTTGCTGCTGTTGATGCAGGCACATGCCTTTTCTCTTCTTTCTCTTTTCTTTTTCACATGCTTCCCCCCCCCCCCCCCCCCCCCCCCCCCCTCCTGTTTTTTCCACATGCCTAGTTAATGCATTCAAATGGTGGGGCATGAAGACCTTACACACTTTACAATGCATTTCACACTAAGTCATTTAAAGTAATAGCTCAGCACTTTCCAAATTCAAGGACACATCACAATTCATCTGACATGCAGGAATCTTCTCTGTCTGTATTGTACTTCCTAGCAAATGTCATTTGGTAACTATCCATTAGTTGTTTTCTTCTGACTTGCATGAATCATCGCTATCTGTATCTCTGGAATAATCTTCTGGCTGTCATCCACATTTTTGTGTTTTCTCTTGATTTTACTGCAGTCAATGCAGTCACATGCCTCAGTGCATGAAAGTAACTGTCTTTGACATGAACACCTTGCATTTGCTCATCCGCTGCTCTTGCATCAACATAGTACAAAGTCTGACACCAAGAGTGGCACTGGAGGAAGTGACATCGACTGCAACACAAATGAGCTGTTCTCATCTAAGATCCATCCATGGAGGAGGGGAGAAGAAGCACAGATCATTAGGTTCAAGCATCTCATGTGAATGCCAGCCCGATGTCGTGGAGGATGAGGGAATCCTAATCAGGAGGCAAGCCTCATCACTGTGGTCTTTTTGCTGGAACACCTGATGTCTGACATTGTTGACCTCAGGCTGTTTTGCTCTCATAGAGCATACAGACAAAGGCTTCCAGATTCCTCTAAGTTTCCGCACTTGGAGTCCACTTAGGGGTCAGATCAGCAAATGCTGAAAAGGTTGGAGTGTGTGTGTGTGTGTGTGTGTGTGTGTGTGTGTATGTGTGCCTCTGCAGGATCCTCAACATTACATGTGAGGACAGAGTGACCAACCAGGAGGTCCTCAGACAGGCCAAACTGCCAGGCATCGAGGCTCTCATCATGCATGCCCAGCTCAAATGGACTGGCCATGTCATGTGAATGGATGACAACCGCCTTCCCAAACAGCTCTTTTGTGGTGAGCTCACCAATGGCACACGCCGTCAGGGCGGTCCAACCAGGTGCTACAAGGACACGCTAAAAACACACTACGGTCCTGCAGCATCTCCGTCACTGGATGGAAAACCCTGACTGTACTGCAGCTCCTGGAGTCAACTTATTTACAAAGGCACCAGGGCCTTTGAGACAAAATGCAAGGCTAACCTTGACAGGAAACTCCAAGCCAGGAGAGATAGAGCCAGTGGCCCTGCCCCTGATCCAGTGCCCTGCCCCGTGTGCGGACGTTTCTGCGCATCGGAGTTCGGCTTGACGGCACACATGAGACAACCCTGACGTCATCTTCGCTGCGCGAAGGACTTTAATGAGGTGAGGTGAGGTGTTATTACATGGATGCATGAGTATATGTGAAGAAGTCAGATAGGTTTAGCAGGTTTGGGTTGTTCAGGTTTTTTTGGGGTAAAGATTCAGCATGACATTGATGCTTTCAGTATGAAAGGCTGTCTTCCCCTGATGGTGTCAAGCATTTTCCTCTCTGTCTTCAGGAAGCCTGAAGTGCTGCTACCCCAGCAGGTGCTTCGCCTGGCATGCCGCCAGTGTGAGAGTGAGCGCCAGCACCGATTCCAGGGCTGGCTGTCAGCCTCTGTGCTGGTTCAGCAAGGTCAGTGGTCTTCTTGTTCCCCGTTACTATCTATATGAGCATCTTATTGACTCCCACACTCACACCTACCTTCTTTTACTTCCTCTTATGCACGATGCCCTGTCCTTCTATTTAGGTTGACCATGCTGCTCAAACTAGCAATCTAGTTGCTCCACTCCATGTGTCATTCACAGCCCCTTTCTTTTCATCCCTCCCTGTTCCTTCACTCCTACTGATACAGAACACACCTGGGGCACGTTTGTTTTGCCCAAAATCTCAAGAGATTTGCGAGGGCTAGGCGTTGCCTATGTTCCTCGCTCGTAAGGACACACTCACCGTGAAGGCGGGAGGTCCGGGGCTCCCTCGATGCTTCCCGCTGCAGTGACCTGGATGAGCCAAAATGGCGGCAACAGTGCGAGTTGGGCTGGTGTTCGGAGATAACAGTGCCTGTAATGTGCTTCTCGGGGTCCGAGAATGGAAAAGTGTATGTATACGGAAGTATTTGCTGTTCAAGTGTTAATTTGTATATCTTGAGGAGTAGGTGTATTGCTATTTCTAGACATACACTGCCGAACAGTTTTTTTCACTTGCAAACATGCAACACCGTACACATGTATACGCTCTATGAATTATGTCCCTTGAATTGATCGAAATGAATCAATTATGTCCCTTGAATTGATCGAAATGAATCTAGGCCTGACATTTTCAACAAAATTGTCTACAGTTGAACCTGGATTGCTTTTTCTTCGTTGAAAAAGTTCCCGTACCATTCGATATGACACCATGGTGTGTTCTATCAAGTGAAAACCTGATGTGATATCTGTATAGTCAGTTATTTCGTCTATCGGCAACTCCTTCACTGACTCTGGCTCCAGGACCCAGCCATGTTCTTCCGCCTTGCGAGATGATTGGCCGTTTTTCTAGCTGTAGGAGCGTCTCACTCGCCCTCGACTAGCCATTCAGGGAGAATCTTAAGCTCTTGGGCCAAACAAACGCGCCCCTGTTTTCCCCAGTCTCATTGACTTTGTGTTTGGCTTTTGCCAGCAGCTTCTGTATTTTCCACCAATAGTAGTCATTCTGCCTCGCCTGACTCTTTCCGCACAGGCCTGAAAACGCACCTCTTCTCAGTTTCATAAACATAATATTCCCCCCCACCTTTGGACTGGGCTTCGGTGACTATTCTATGCCTGTACGCTCAGTGCAACTCATGTGCTAGTTTTGGGTGTCTACATGTATACATGCTTTATGTACCGTCTTGCATGTTTGTATGGACTTGCATTGATTATTGTTTGTTTGTGTGCTGATGTCGTGCATTCTGCGGATCATGTTTATGTACACTGCTTTGTGTGTATACTATATATATAGTTATATGGTTAATCCTGTTCGATATTGTTTCCGTTAAGTATGCAGACCTGCCAAATGCTACGCTTTAGGCGTAGCATGCTACGCTTTCGACATGCCTGCTACGCTTGTCCATAAAAACTACGCTTTTCCCCGCGTGCTTGAACTTTTGACCTTGATGGAGAATCCTCCCCCGCTTTCACGCCGCCAGTGCAGCTTATCGCGCCGCCTTCACAGCCTTATCTCCCCCCCCCCCCCCCCCCCCCCCCCGCTTTCACGCCACCCCGGGTCAGCTCTTATCACGCCAACCTCACAGCTTTATCTCTCCCCACCCCCGCTACGCCTATTCCTTCCATGCTACTCCAAATATCTCTGGATGCTACTCTTTGGCATGATGGTGGGTTGGCAGGTCTGAGTATGCTGACTGTGTGCGGTCATATATGTTGTTGATATAATTCATGTCTTCCATGCTCCTTTCGTATGTCGTTAAATTGTTTGTCCTGCATCGGGTATTGTTTGCCTGTGTGCTATTGCCATGTTCGTTGCTGGTTGCTCGTGTGAATCGTGCTTTGTGTGTATGACTTCATTGTCTCAGTTACATCGTCTTGTACGGAGTGTTCTTTTTCTGTGTATTTGTGCCGTATGCGATGGGCTTCCATCCTTGCCATGCTTTATATGGGGGCTTGTGGTTGGTCCTGTTATTGTTTGGCTTGTGTGTTGATGCAATGTACGTGTGCCGTGTCTTATTGGTTTACTGGTTTCGCCTGTGTCAAGTTGTTGCTGTGTTGCGTTGCTTTGGGCTTGGTCTACTTGTGTGCTTATGCAATGTATGTATGCTTGGGTTTGCTTTACTTGTGTTTGGCATTATTTATGTTTCATGTCTTTCATACCTGTAAAGCGCGTTGAGCATGTATGTGAAAATGCACTGTATAAATAAACTTTATTATTATTAGTAGTAGTATTATTATTATCTCACACTTACCTCCTTACATTTTGCTTTTACTGGCTGAGTTCCCACTGGCTGCCAGATCCTCTTCTAGCCTTGTGGTTCTTGCAGTGTGAGTGGCTAGCAGAACTTATCATTCGCCATGGTGATTGCTTGGCTGTTGCAGTGTGAGTGGCTAGCAGTACTTATTGCAGTGTGAGTGGCTAGCAGTACTTATTGCAGTGTGAGTGGCTAGCAGTACTTATTGCAGTGTGAGTGGCTAGCAGTACTTATTGCAGTGTGAGTGGCTAGCAGTACTTATTGCAGTGTGAGTGGCTAGCAGAACTTATTGCAGTGTGAGTGGCTAGCAGTACTTATTGCAGTGTGAGTGGCTAGCAGTATCATTCGCCAGGGTGATTGCTTGGCTGTTGCAGTGTGAGTGGCTAGCAGTACTTATTGCAGTGTGAGTGGCTAGCAGTACTTATTGCAGTGTGAGTGGCTAGCAGTACTTATTGCAGTGTGAGTGGCTAGCAGTATCATTCGCCAGGGTGATTGCTTGGCTGTTGCAGTGTGAGTGGCTAGCAGTACTTATTGCAGTGTGAGTGGCTAGCAGTACTTATTGCAGTGTGAGTGGCTAGCAGTACTTATTGCAGTGTGAGTGGCTAGCAGTACTTATTGCAGTGTGAGTGGCTAGCAGTACTTATTGCAGTGTGAGTGGCTAGCAGTACTTATTGCAGTGTGAGTGGCTAGCAGTACTTATTGCAGTGTGAGTGGCTAGCAGTACTTATTGCAGTGTGAGTGGCTAGCAGTACTTATTGCAGTGTGAGTGGCTAGCAGTACTTATTGCAGTGTGAGTGGCTAGCAGTACTTATTGCAGTGTGAGTGGCTAGCAGTACTTATTGCAGTGTGAGTGGCTAGCAGTACTTGTTGCAGTGTGAGTGGCTAGCAGAACTTATCATTCGCCAGGGTGATTGCTTGGCTGTTGCAGTCTTGTCCAGCAGTTATCATTTGTGTGCTGTTGTCCAATGTTGCTAAAACTCCCTCACATAGAATCTGAATATTGAGATTTATTCATGTATTTGCAGCATTTTTCACCAGATGCAGCTGTAGTATGAAACATTTAAGGCACAAAACAAAAACAAAAAAGCTTCAGGTAACATAGCCAAAAAATGTATAGGTAGGGTCATTTTTGGTGTTTTTTTTTAATAAAGAAAAGTTGCCATTTTGTGAAAATGTAAAATGACATTTCAATTTTTTTTTATTAAAAAAACCACATAAACGACAAACAAACTAAAATCGATGTTACATACACTAGAAAAAGGTAATTTTTATCCTAAAATTAGTTTTAGGAGGATTAACATGAGTCACTGTTTGCCATATCTTAACTGGTCGACAGCAAAGGGAGCTAATCTGGGTAGACCTCCCAGATACAGCACAAAGCCAGAGCAGTGCTCTCCCCTTACCCCTATATAAGCCCGTGAATCCGGGTCAAGACCTCAGTTTCACTTCTCCAAGTGCTTGGCGAGTTCCTCCTTGCAGGGCAGGTTGGGAGGGTCTCCCACAGTGACTCATGTTAATCCTCCTAAAACTAATTTTAGGATAAAAATTACCTTTTACTCCGATTAACATGAGTCACTGTTTGCCGAATTCCGAATAGGAGGGGGGTAAGGAGGTAAGAAACTCGCTCCACTGACCAGCGCCCTAAGAGTTAATATAGCTGTTAAGCAAGAGAAGGGGGTTAAGGACTTGTACGATACCACTGCACAAGTTGAAGGACAGCAAAGGGAGCTAAGAAGATGCTGGTCAGTGAGACAAACTGCGCCGCCCCAGAGCCTATGCTGGCAGGCGCAGGAGATGGTGCACTCGGACGCAACACTCGCCAGCCCTGTGTCTCAGATAAGGCGTCCGAAGTGCTGGCTGACGATCAACCAACTGACTTGGTGCCGTCCTCCAAAGCTGCGCCTCTGTAAAGGGCCAAAGAAGCTGCAATGGCCCGCAGCTCGTGAGCGGGTCGGTGTGGATCAGGGGACTGTACTGAAACATCCCTGATCCCTGAGACAGGTGAATCCTCTGGCACTGGACCCGACGCTCCGCTCTGATGGGTAGCAGCTCTCGAGCCCTCCGGCCGGTCTGCTCCTGGGGAACCAGGAGATCCCACTGATGAGAAATCTGTAGCCGGAAGAGAAGAAGTGGGGTCAGTCTCCACTGACTCTCCTGTCCCCTGCGCAGGGTCCGCCCCTCTCCAGGGGTATCCGCTGCGTCTTCTCGCGTTACGCCACAATGGCATGCGGCTCGTGAGCGGGTCGGTGTAGATCAGGGGACTGTCCAGAAACATCCCTGATCTCTGAGACAGGGAAATCCTCCAGCAGTGAACCCGACGCTCCACT
Source organism: Theodoxus fluviatilis (assembly GCA_034096865.1). NCBI lineage: Eukaryota > Metazoa > Mollusca > Gastropoda > Cycloneritida > Neritidae > Theodoxus > Theodoxus fluviatilis. The sequence goes on along the minus strand of JAWQFJ010001827.1, from coordinate 176,061 downwards.
CCGATGGGTAGCAGCTCTCGAGCCCTCCGGCCGGTCTGCTCCCGGGGAACCAGGAGATCCCATTGACGAGGACTCTGTAGCCAGAAGAGAAGAAGTGGGGTCAGTCTCCACTGACTCTCCTGTTCCCCTGCGCAGGGTCCGCCCCTCTCCAGGGGTATCCGCTGCGTCTTCATCAGCCACGACCTGCCGGCCGTCTGATACGCTTCCTCCAAAAGGGACATATTCCATGAGGAAATCCGAAGAGTAGCCGCTCTCGAGCCCTCCGGCCGGTCTGCTCTGCGGAGATGTCCTTGCTGAGCCATGCAGTGGTAGAAAAAGCGGATCATCAGGCGTCCTTGTCCTAGAGTGCTCTATGTAGCAGGACAGTGCACGGACTGGGCAGAAGGCCTCCTCTGCAAGAGGCTGTATTATGTACTGCTGACGGTCAACCTCAGGAAACCAGTTCTGGGCAATGGAAGCCGGGAAGGTGAGCAATGACACAGATCCGATCTGGTTGAATCGCAGACAAACCCTTCAGGCTGAAAGGGCATGAAGCTCCCTAACATGACCCGCTGTGGCCAAACTGTGGAGGTGTTCGTGATGAGCCCTGCAGCGGTAGAAAAAGGCGGATCATCGGGCTTCCTTTGTCCTTAGTGCGCTCTATGTAGCAGGACAGTGCTCATACTGGGCAGAAGGTCTCTTCTCCAAGAGGCTGTAATGTGTACTGTGGACTGCCAAACCCTGGCCACTTTGTTTGTGGCGATGAAGCCCGGTAAGAAGAGCCGGGACACAGATCTGTTCTGGTTGAAACTCAGACAAAAACCCTTCTGGTTGAAAGGGCATGAATCTCACTTACACGGCCCGCAGTGGCCAAAGTGATCAAAACATCGCGGTAAGTCTGTCAAAGGAGGCTTCCTGAGGAGAGGCTCAAAAGGCTCATGAGCCAAATTCCAGCACAAGCTCAATATTCCACTAAGGAAATAACGTACCGACCCGAGTCGGTGTAAACCGAAAATGCGTGAATCCCGATCAGCCCCAGGGTTAGGTAACCCACACAAACTGTATACATGGGTTATAGCCGAGCGATCCATTTGTAGTAGAAGGCTGCCACTTCTTGACCTCAAAGAGGAACAAGAGAAATTCCGCGAGACGGGCTGAAGTCAGGGCAAACGGGACTAACCCCTTCAACTGGCACCACAGCTTGCGCCTTCTCCACTTGGAGAAAGTGGAGGCCCCGTAATCCTTAGAGACTCTCTGGACCACTGCAACGGAGATCCTCTGCCCTCAACTGCCCTCCTGATAGCTTTAATAAGAGAAGGCTCAGACTCCCGACGGGTTAACGAGGAAGGAGCCCGGGCTCAGTAAGTCCGCTCTGCCTGGCAAATCCTCGGAATCTGAACGTAGCGGAGAAGCAGCATGAGAAATCCACGACTTGTTTCACCCGAGTGGAGCTACCAAAGCATCCCACGGTTGAACTGCTCCAGACGTCGAACCCCTTGCGCAACGAGCGGCAGAGGGGGAGACGCAGAGCCAGGCCTGTCCAGTCCATCGATAGAGCAACTACCGTCACAGCAGCGGCATCTGGCACAGTGGACACGTACCTCGGCAACCTGCTGTGGAAAATCGTTACAAACAGGTCAATTGACACAGCCTGGAAAAGCTAATGCCACCTGGCAAACAAGCCCGGGTGCAGCGTCCACTCTGTTGGAAGAGCTTGAGACCAAGACAGTCCATCCGCCATCATGCGCAAACGCCCGGGAATATGATGAACCAGGAGATGGATACCCGCTGCACGGGTAAACTTGTCGTGAGCAAACAGAGGGAATGAGAGAGGGTGCCTCCTTGCTTCTTGATGTGATCCACCACTGTTGTGTTGCCGGATAGCACCATCACGACATGGCCCTGCCGTCTGTCTTCCACATGTTCAAAGCATTTATCACTGCTACCATTCCCGATCGAGGATATGACGGCAGCGCTCCTCTGCTGCCCCGTGTCCTGAGCAGACCGGAAAGACTGGGAGGAGGTGGGCGCCCCAAGCTGTCAATGATGCGTCCCTGCATAAGGAAAAGGTGGTGGGCGGCAACTGCAATGGCACTCCTGTCAGTAGCCATGTCCGAGATGTCCAAGGTAGCAGGGCTTGTCGCAGTGCTCTGACACGACTAGTCGCTGATCCCACAAGCTGACGCACTGCTGTCATAGATCGCTCAGGGCCCACTGTATGAGTCTCACAAATAAAACAGCCCCAAAAGGAACCAACTCTCCTGCCGCCATGCACATCCCAATCCCCTTCGAGATAAATCTGGGGGAGGTTCTGACTGAAGTAAAGAGCCGCTGCCCCCTATCTGTCCGCATGACCATTCTTGCGGCAGTCGCATTATTCCAGCCGCCGTATCGAAATTCAAACACATAGGAGGGAATACTGGCGAGGAACGAAGTCTTACTTCGCAACGTCCACCAAAATCCTCAGACTCTGCAGTCTGTCCATGAGCAACAAAGATTGCTGAGAGAGCTGCAGGGGTCGCGTACATCTGTAGAAAATCGCCCCTATACTTCGACATTGGATGGAATCCATGGAAGTGCTGCGACGAAATGGGAGAGATCGCAAAACGTAACCCAGCCGTCAATGGCAATCTCAGCCACATGCGAGTGAACCCGTGCGAGTGGACCTGTGCATGGGCACGCACAGGTATGCATCTGACGGGTCTATGCTGACAGCCATTCTCTGGGGCGTACAAACTGCCTCAAAACTCGCATGGTTCCATCCTGAAGAGCGGAATCTCTATGAAGAAAATCCGAGGCTGTGAAGACAGGAGCAAAGGTGACGGCGACCTCCTGCAAGGCCCGGTTGCTTGTAGAAAACTTCCATCTGTCGCTCAGACGAGTCAGAGGAAAAACCTTCCAGTACTGACTGCTGTGCTTGCGCATGACGTCGTAGGAGACATGAGATGGAAACAAGGTTGCAGAATCCCGCGTGTGCAAAAACGAGTCCGTCATCGCCAACTTGACAGGAGCGGTGGAGCAAGCGTGAAGAGTCAATACGACGAGCGCCGACGAATGAAATAGGAAAGTCTGAGAGTGTGACCTAGCTTTCCGGCCAAAACCCCAACACAGTGGAGGTAAACAGGCGCAAATTAAAGGACAGTTTTCCATGTTGAACTGCCCTGGAAAAGCTCCAGAAGGCGGCCGCTTGCGTGGGGACGGGGTGAAAGGAGTAAACCCATCTTCCTGCCGCTACTCTCGACATGCGTACTCTCGCTCCGGTTCGCGTCAAACACCTCCGCCGCAGTTGAAGCGGGAATGAAATTCCACCCACCTTGGCAAGAGCGGAAAAACACAGCCGCACCTAATCCGGACTTCCATCCGCCTCCTCATGAGTAAGGAGGTCCCTCTTCACACTTGTGAAGGTAGAAAAACAGTTCTTGACTCATGCGAGCCATATTCCAGCCGCCGCTAGGACCTACAAAGCTCTCGCTCCGTTTCGACGGGGGGGAAGGAAAAACATGGCGCTGAAGCCTGCCATGTGCGCGAAACGAGAACGAGGCTGCTCGCTATAACGAGGCTGCTCGCTATAACGCGGCGACTGCTACGGTGAGCCGTGGAAAAGGTTGATAGCGGCGCCTCCCCAAGGCCTGTACGTCTCCATAACGCTGTGTCCGGCCCTGAATAGGTGAGTCTTCCCCATATCTCTTCGTAGTTCACTTCCGACCTGCGTCGACCAAGCTAAGAAGTGAAACTGAGGTCTTGACCTGGATACACGGGATTATATAGGGGTAAGGGGAGAGCACTGCTCTGGCTTTGTGCTGTATCTGGGAGGTCTACCCAGATTAGCTCCCTTTGCTGTCGACCAGTTAAGATATGGCAAACAGTGACTCATGTTAATCGGAGTAAAATGGTGTTTCATGCAAGTTAAATTTATTTGAATTTATTATTGATTCCTTAAAAGATTTATAAAGTTTAGGTGTGCACTATTTGTGTGTGTATAAACTATAATACTGTGTTTGTTTTTCCCCAAGCAGCAAAAAAAAAGGTGTAGGTTTTGTGGCACAATTTAGGGTCAGTTGGGTCGGGGTGGGTTGGGGGCTTAATTTAGACTTCCTTTTCCTTGCTGTGGATGAAGCTGTATTTGGTAGAATTTAACCTATAATGTCCTGTGCCTCTCCTAACCGCCCCTCAGGCTAAATCCTATGCCGCTTGTAAACGCTCGTGATTCATGCGTTCAGACCTGGGTACTCGTACGAATTATGCGTATTAATACGGGAGAAAAAAAGGAATACGAAAATTACGCATGCCTCTGAAAAAATATCGTGAAAAAAATGCAGCTTTTGCGTATTCGTAAATGTGCAATTTCGCGCGATAAAGTGCACTTCTGGCACGGAGAGCTGGTCGTGACTCTTTGCCATGGAGCAGTTTGTATCCGGCAGTTTCATTGGTCGACAGTTATCGACTGACCATTCAGGGCCAATCATAGCGCTCCTACCAACAACACTCTGTTTCCGGAAAAGTTTGAGTGTCACACAGTCTGCGAGAAAGCTCACGGTCACCATGCCGAAAAGAAAAGGAATTTTGCCTTCAAGCAGCGCAAAAAATGACAAAGCAAAATCAGGTTTTTCTGCCGAAGTATCGGCAAATGCCAGGTATCGTCGAATCGGCGAAAGATGTGCACCATGCGAGATGCAATTATTGCGACTGTGACTTCAATATTTCCTATTCTGGATACTTCAACATCGCTGGTCTCAGGCGAAAACCCTAGGTTTTCGCCCGAGACCAGCGGCCAACTAAGAGCATGCGATTGAAATGGCCGTGAGTAGTTCAGACAATAACACCTTTTTTGACTCACATGCGAAGCAAAAGTGAGTCTATGTACTCACCCGTGTCGTCCGTCCGGGCGTCCGTGAAAAACTTTAACGTTGGATTTTTCTCGGAGACTATTAAGTCTATCAACACCCAATTTGGCATGATGGTATATGATGACAAGGCCTCAAAAAACATACATAGTGACTTGTCCTTGCTTCAAGGTCAAGGTCGCAGGGGCCATAAATGTTGTATAAAAAACAGTCATTTTTCACATTTTCTCAATTTTCTCTGAAGTTTTTGAGATTGGATACCTGACCTATATATGGTATATAGGGCAGAGTAATCCCTATCTTTTGATACCAGTTTGGTTGACCTTGCTTCAAGGTCAAGGTCACAGGAGCTCTTCAAAGTTGGATTGTATACATATTTTGAAGTGACCTTGACCCTGAACTATGGAAGATAACTGATTCAAACTTAATAATTATGTGGGGCACATGTTATACTTTCATCATGAGACACATTTGGTCACATATCATCAAGGTCAAGGTCACTTTGACCCTTATGAAATGTGACCAAAATGGGGTAGTGGACCACTAAAAGTGACTATATCTCATGGTAGAAAGTGCCAATAAGCACCATTGTGCTTCCTATGTCTTGAATTAACAGCTTTGTGTTGCATGACCTTGGATGACCTTGACCTTGGGTCAAGGTCACATGTATTTTGGTAGGAAAAATGTGTAAAGCATTTCTTTGTGTATGATGTCATTGGTAGGTTTAGTTGTTTGACCTTGACCTTGAAGGTCACCTGAAGGTCAAGGTCATATAAAGGTCAAGGTCAGGCATGTGAGTCGTATGGGCTTTGCCCTTCTTGTTATTGAAATGGTTTGATCTAAATATCTTGGACTTGGAGAATCAGATCAGAATGATGTGACCCAACTGTTTCCAGTGTCCACATGAGTGATTTGTCGGACTTCAATGAGCAAATTATTTTGACTTCATCATCGGATGATGATTTTAGGGACGCCAAATGGTCAGACACTGTCGAGGAGTTTGCTAACGATCCTTTCGTAGAAACAGTTGGTCCACGCGTACCACTTGAACTTGATGCAGAACCAGTATAGTATTTTCTGCAACTCTCTCCAGAAGAAATTTTGGTCATGAATCATGACTAGACTTTAGGCAAGGCAGAATGGCAATGGAACAATCGAAATCTCCTTGGAGGAGATGAAAAACGATCTGAGCATTGTTTCTGATGAATGTCATTCAGCTGTCAGCTCAATCAGGTGTCACTGAAGCACCTGATGTGAGCTGACACAGCCAGCGATTGCCAATGCTATGTCAAGGAATCGTTGCGAAATCATCACAAATTACACAGTGTTTATATAAATAGAAAAATATGTTTGGGTCTCTTTCCATTTATTTACCTGTAATTATGCTAATTATATGCAAATAAAGCAAAGAAAAATATCAAAAACACTTGGTACTTGATCTTAGATTTAGAATGACCAACATTCATTTTGACCACACACACAATATTTCTTACAGATCCATACAATATTACAGAAGTTGGAATTTTTTTAACAAATCAACCATGTCATGAGTCATTTTCTCTCAAATCTTACAAAACTGGGGCTTGTAGTTGTGAAATTCCTTAGAGGACGTTAAGAGTTAATTTGCCTCAGCAATGGCAAAGAGAAAAGTCTGTGCCTTTGTAGCTAGGTTCAGAGTGTCTATCAATGCTGAAAATCAAGATCTCATAAATTTATCAATATTATTACCTTGCTGCTGCACATGATCATCTTCCTATATATATTTCCAATATCTCCTTTGCAGATGGGTCAGGCTTGTGCATCCAGGTGGACCGCCTTGAGACGAGGCAACCCCACAAAACAGTGCCAGGCGACATTACCTTCCCCGTGGAGGTCAGTCTGTGGGATACAGTGGAAAGCAGTTGGAGCCCCTGTATATGAATGATTAGTTGCTACACAGGGTGTGGACAATAAATGAGGACAGTTTTCAAAACACATTTTGGAAGGTGTAAGGTTGCGTAATTGGTGGGGTGAAAGTTTGTGTGAAATACACTATCTATACTGTGCTTTTAGAGGAATTTTCACAATGATCAGCCCATTTGCAATTATGGAGGAGCAGAAAAGAGCAGCCATAGTGGTCGGACTTCGCACCGGGCGGACCCCTGGAGAGATTGCCAAGTTCAACAAGATGCCTAGGAGCCTGTGTTATCGCATCAAAAATGAATTTGCTGCGATGATAGCTGCTGGTGAAGACCCTGAAGACATTTCTGTCGACAGAAAGCCCCACAAGACAAGAAGTGATGCCATCAGGACCTCNNNCCTTGTGTGCCATGAGGGCACAGTCATCCGCAAATAGCGCTTCAATGATTAGTTTTTCCACGGTCTCAGTTCGGACGAAGAGACGACGGAGGTCAAAGGCGAAACTGTCCGAACGAAACTGAATGTACACACCCAAGTCTACATATTTCAATGCGTGGAGAAGGACGCGTGAGGAGTAGGTTGGAGAGAACGGGAGCGAAGACACAACCCTGCTTTACTCCACTGGAGATGTGAAAGGAGTTTGGGAAGTCACCACTTGACAGCGCTTGTCCAGTCATGTCATGAAAGAATCTTATTAGCGTGTTGATCTTTCATGGGAAGCCTAGCTTCCTCAGAGTAGTACAGAGAGCATCTCTGTTGACGGTGTCGAATGCCTTGGTCAAATCTATAAACACAGCATACAGGTCCGTCTGTTGCTGATGCATTTGCCCTGGACTTGTCGCGCTGCAATCATCATATCTATAGTAGTACCGCGGCCTGGGCGAAATCCACACTGGGCTTCTGGCAGGTTACTTTCAGAGACACTTGTGGTGAGCCTGTTGAGGAGTACTGTACAAGTCTGCCTCACTGCACTGTGGGCCAGGATTTTTCCAGCGATGAAGAGCAAGGCGATTATTCTATATTTTCCACAGTCTGACTTTGCTCCTTTATAAGATGACTATCGTTGCACGCCCTCCTCCTTGCATTATTCATATTGTCACCACTGGTAGACACCTCAACCGAAAAAAATAGTGTGTCTTAGGAGCGTCATGCAACACATCCCTCGTCTCCCGAATAAAACATGATTTTGGCGACCAGTCACCAGACCCTCCAGCAATAGTGGGGAATGAGATGTTATCTATGCTTCGTCCACACACACACAGTCCCACCCTCGAGTCCGTGCGCCTTTCGCTTGGAGTGGCCGAGTCCGCAGTGTTCCACCTCTTCTCCACTCATGTGTGGCAGGACGCCGGGCCCCATGAGGCCCTCCTCCCCCCACCCCACCTGTTTGCTGATCTTCCTTTTTCTCTTATTGCGCACCTTCAGGTACCACTCTGTGGGGGTCCGCCACACCATGCACCAGATATGACCCGAGCTATAAAGGAGCAAACGTCAGACCCCTACGTGGACCCAGAAGCCGCGAAATGATAGAATCGTGCCCATTGTCCTATTCCCAGTCCTGGAGCCAAATCCTGGCCTCACACATTATTTTTTGTTTTTCTCGCCATTGTGAGAGTGTAAATCACCTAACAACCACGAGACAGCACCACAGAAACCCGTGTCTCAGAAAGTACCACATGCCCAGAAGCCCAGACTGTGTGTAGGAAGGTGTCGGCCACACCACCAGCCGCGGTACTACCTTTTACGGAATCTTGTTGGAGTGCGCTGATCGCACACACAGCCGCCACGTTCCATAGTACGCGACGAAGGTGGGACGCGCCAGAGGGTAGAACGATAATGCCATCAGCCACACCCGCCCAAGACTACCGGAGCCGCGGTACTCGTACCCTGTGCGCGTAGGTTTCGAAAGAGCACCGAAAAGATAGGTGAACACACATAGGACTACCGGTTCCTATGTTACACACACGTAATCACACACACTCACCCTCGTCAAAGAGAGGTCCCCCCTCCTGTACCAGTCACACTCTCGATGGAACGAACGTTAGGAAACTATGCCCACCGTGTGAGAAGCTATCCCTAACTGTATGTCCATGCACGACTCCGCCATGCGACTGCGAACAGGACTTTCCGTGATTGTTTTTGGATTTCTTCCCAAACTTCCGTTTTCAAGAAGGTACATACACACAATCCGTTGTGAGTTCAAAGCCGGCTTTAAGAACGCACCAGACTGGGCTGGTATGTGCCAGTGACAATGTGTCAACGCTCACCGTTTTCTCTGCGTACCCCCTCCTCCTGTCAGGCTCACAATCAGTGCCGTCCTTCTCCACGCATTGAAATATGTAGACTTGGGTGTGTACATTCAGTTTCGTTCGGACAGTTTCGCCTTTGACCTCCGTCGTCTCTTCGTCCGAACTGAGACCGTGGAAAAACTAATCATTGAAGCGCTATTTGCGGATGACTGTGCCCTCATGGCACACAAGGAAAAGCACCTGCAAATTATTGTCGACCGGTTTGCTGAGGCAGCAAGGCTCTTTGGGCTGACGACTAGTCTAGGAAAAACGGAGGTCTTAGTACAAGCAGCGTCAAACACAAGACTGCTCCAGCTAAACATCACCATCGACAGGGTTCAACTAAAGTGCGTGAACGATTTTAAATGCCCAGGCAGCACAATTTCTGCAGACGGGTCACTGGACAAAGAGGTCATTTCCATATTTTGAAAAGCCAGCCAAGCTCATGAAGGACTGAAAGCAAAGGTCCTCCAGTAGAATGCCGTCAGACTCGACAAAGCTGTGGTGCTCTCTACACTCCTCTATGGATGTGAAACATGGACTGTACACCGTCGGCACATCAAGCAGCTGGAACAGTTCATCGCAAGATTGCTGCGCATGATTATGAGCATTCGCTGGCAGGACACGATAACAAACCAAGAAGTGTTAAACAGAGCCGACTCAACAAACACAGAGCCATTACTGCTAGAGGCTCAGCCACGCGCTGGACTGGCCATGTCAGCAGAATGGATGACAACTTATGCACGGTGCAATGAAGGACGGCTCTCGAAGGCTGGGAAGGACCAAATTGAGATTCAAAGATACTCTCAGAAACAACCTCAAATGGAGTTGCAACCAGCCACATGAGCTTCAAGCAGCGGCCGCAGACAACCTCGCAGAGATCAATCATTTTATAAAGTCTTAGCTGCTTTTGAAAAGAACCAGCAACAAAGCCACGAGACTAAAAGAGACAAAAGACACGTAGGCCTACAGAACTGCCTCCGCCTCAATCCAGATAGACCACCACTGTGACACTTGCGGACGACAGTGCGCCTCCAAGTTTGGACTGCGCGCGCTCTCACAAAAGCTGAGACATAGACTTCATCATCGGATCACGGTAGACTTCCAATATGATATACGTGCGAGCTACTTGAGAATCGAATGAGAGCTAGTGATCCCCACGGTGAGAGCGGAATGCGAATTGCATCGTCGACCACAGCCGAGAAATTGATTTTCCCGTTTTCAGGCTGACGACTCACAAGCGCAGCACTTACGCGAAGCTCAGCAGAAGCGTCAAGTGTCGGCTGCGTCAAGCCAGTCAGTAATCAATTCAGACCGATTAGACCTGCCTCCCTTGCTATGCCATGATGATGGGTTCAACTGTGAAAAGTGTTCGATAAAATAATGGTGTACATTACAATATTTTAAAACAGGTATTTTCCTCACGGACCTGAGTGTGCAGAAGATCAGCGCAACAGGTTTTCTATTCAAAAAGACACGCAGTCGGTGAGATATTTCTCAATCCAAGTACCGCGAGAGCTGACAGTTAAAAATAGACATTTAGTTGTTGACACGTCTGAGCGGAGCTACTCTCTGAGAAGGTCCGAACGAGGATTACGAACAGCTGTGTCATTGCGCCGTGATTCATTCGTCCTATTTTTCTTTCGGTAAGTAAACTCTGAGGCAAATAATATAATCAGACAATGACAACAAATTAGCTTCCAAAATTACGAGAACATCCCCCCAAAAACCAAAGTGATAGTCAGATAGGTGAGTACGAAGAATCACCATGGGCACGTAGGCAAGACCAGACAAACACACTGTCAGATCCACAATATTAACGTTCAGATCAAGCATGCCTTTTGTGATACCACCGTGTCGTAACGGAGACAGATAGGTGTATATGAAAGTGATCTTCAATAAATGTGATGTTCATGAATATAAACACTCAGCAGTGTGACGTATACGTCTATTTTGGGCAAATCGTTCGACAGTATAGTCTAGTCCCGTAGTCTGAACATTCTCACTTAGTGAATCCTCCCTTCCTCCCCCCCCCCCCCTCCCCCCCCCCCCCCCCCCCACCCCACCCACCCCAACCCTCTCTCTCTCTCCCTGTCTGTGTGTGTGTGTGTGTGTGTGTGTGTCTGTGTGTGTGTCTGTCTGAGTGTATGTCTGTCTGCCTTTCTGACTGTCTGTCTGTCTGTGTGTCTGTGTGTGTGTCTGTCTGAGTGTATGTCTGTCTGCCTGTCTGTGTGTCTCTCTGTCTGTGTGTCTGTCTGTGTGTCTGTCTGTGTGTCTGTGTGTGTGTCTGTCTGTGTGACTGTGTGTCTGTCTGTCTGTCTGTCTGTCTGTCTGTCTGTCTGTCTGTCTGTGTGTCTGTCTGTGTGTCTGTTTGTCTGTCTATCTGTCTGTCTGTCTGTCTGTCTGTCTGTCTGTCTGTCTGTGTGTGTGTGTGTGTGTGTGTGTGTGTCTGTCTGTGTGTCTGTCTGTGTGACTGTGTGTCTGTCTGTGTGTCTGTCTGTGTGACTGTCTGTCTGTGTGTCTGTCTATATGTCTGTCTGTGTGCCTGTCTGTGTGTCTGTCTGCGTGTGTGTGTGTGTGTGTGTGTGTCTGTCTGTCTGTGTATGTGTCTGTCTGTCATTTGTGTGTCTGTCTGTGTGTCTGTCTGTGTGTCTGTCTGTGTGTCTGTCTGTGTGTCTGTCTGTCTGTCTGTCTGTCTGTCTGTCTGTCTTTCTCTCTCTGTGTGTGTGTGTGTGTGTGTGTGTGTGTGTGTGTGTGTGTGTGTTTGTGTATGTGTCTGCCTCTGTGTGTGTGTGTGTGTGTGTGTGTGTGTGTGTGTGTGTGTGTGTGTATGTCTGTGTGTCTCTCTCTGACTGTGTGTCTCTCTGTCTGTGTGTCTCTCTGTGTGTCTGTGTGTCTGTGTGTCTGTGTGTCTGTCTGTCTGTCTGTCTGTCTGTCTGTCTGTCTGTCTGTCTGTCTGTCTGTCTGTCTGTCTGTCTGTCTGTCTGTCTGTCTGTCTGTCTGTCTGTCTGTCTGTCTGTCTGTCTGTCTGTCTGTCTGTCTGTCTGTCTGTCTGTCTGTCTGGTTGGCTGGCTGGCTGGCTGGCTGGCTGGCTGGCTGGCTGGCTGTGTGTATGTGTGTATGTGTGTCTGTCTGTCTGACTCTCTCTCTCTCTCTCTCTCTCTCTCACACACACACACACACACACACACACACACACACACACACACACACACACACATTGTACACACGTAAGCGCTCATTGAACCACGCGCAGAATTACTCGAATAAATCAATTGTGCAATGCCAGATGGTGAAAATGTAAAAGAAACAACTGTACAGTCAAGAAGTAAAGTTGTGGGCTAAGCGCGAATAAACGATTACGCATCGTATGGGAGAAATACCACGTACCCTCTCTGAGTTGTTAACTGCTTTCATTTGTTTTTTAAAATATCTTTTCAATGACTTTGAATTTCACAACAGCACCACCATGTTGTTTTTGCTGTCGTTTCAGGACTGTGGCCAACTGCTTTCGCGGTACGTCAGTGACTCAGGACCACAAGGTCATGGGGAAGAGAAGAAACATCTATACACAAACCTCGCCGGAACAAGATAATCATTAACACATAGGAATCTACTGGTTGTTTATAATCTTTCAGTGTTCAAAAGGCGAAGAAAACACATCATCATCCCATATTCTTCCCGTGCAAGGATCGTGATCTCCTGCAAATCGGTAGGAGACTTTATCATATCGACAACACGTACAGCGCCGTCAGTTCGCTATTGCAGTATCAAGATGGCGGATGGAGACAGGGAAGTACCAGTGGGAAGTCTGAGGGTGCCAAGGATCTGGTATCGCAGTCGTCTCACTGTCTTGGTGCTGCTGGCAGCTGGGCTGCTGTCCGCTCTGTGGCATGTCAACAGCACTCGTCACCACTGGGAAGACATATACACGGGCCTTGTCGACCTCCGTCCTGTTCTCCTCTGTGCCTGGTTCTGGTTCAGCTCCCTCGCTCGAGTGGTCCTCAGGTGGATTGTGGGGGCTGTTTGTCGACACGGAGTGAGTCGCCTCATCACGTTGTTGTTATTCTTTGGTATGGCAGCCACTGCTCTGGGTGTGTTTTTCCTCGGATCGATGAATGATTATGCTTGGAAATTCGTTGTGGAAAACAGTTTAGTTCATAAGCTGGATCAGAACATTGTGAAAATCAGTGACGGCAGAGAACTATCTGTTCGGGTGCAGCCTCATCCAGAAACGAAGGGGAAATCTGCACCTTATCTTCTGGAAACGTTCGAACGGTACAATGGGGAAGACGTGATGTTCATATGCGAGTCTACTTTTAATGCACACGAGGATGCCATTTTGCACAATGGAATGATAATATGGTCACACAATAATGTATCATTAAACATAAGCTCTCGTCACTTTGTGGAAACAACATTGAAAAAGCTTGACAAATCTCAAACAGACGTAGAAAACAATACCTACTTCATGTACAAGTTTAGGTCAGAACTTCAAATATATCTTTTGGATGAGACCGATTACGGAGAATACAGTTGCTTGGTGTACAAAGATTATCATTATCACAGCAAGTCCTCCAATAAGTCCCACCAAGAAAATGCACCGAAATGGAACACTACAGATGAATCCAATGGGGAAAAACGCCATGAATGTCGTCCGTGCCGATTCGAAGCTATGTATCCACAGCAAGAGTTGCTGGCAGAAATAAAGTGTTACGAAAGAACCTTGAAAGAGATGCGAGATTTTTGTCATCGTCTTAAATCAGCAATGGCAGAAACTCTTTTTGCCTTCGACAAGTTAAAGTATGAAAGCTACATCACTGAGTTCGAATATATTTACTACTGCGAGATCAAGAGCCTCAAAAGGTTGAAAAATAAGTGTCTCGAGACAAACAATGATGGCCTTAGAGAAAAAGTTGATGGCTGGATAGAGACAGCGAACTCGACACGTAGACGGTTGAGGGAAGCCCTCCAAAAATTTCGACCAACGGTTTGGAAAATGAGTGACCTTGTCGAGGGGACCTTGAAGGCAGGCGAGTACCACCTGGTCCAGGTGACAGAGAGGCTGGAGGAGATGACAGCTGCACCAGGCGCCATGTTCGCCTTCTCAGGCGTGTTCCATTACCTGGATGATTCCGATCTCGTCACCGTTACCTACGAAATCAACGATCGACAGGTAGACTTCTGCGAAGAGGGTGTCGGAGCTTGCTCCAAGATTATCTTTCTCTATTGGCTTTTCTTTCGAGAAGGCGGAAGTTACTGGGATCTCCTTAGAAATGTTTTCCATTCCTTTCCCAGTGGGTGCAGTTGGCTGGTCAACAGACGATTGAACAAGGATGCCAAATTGTACATGGAATTCTGGAAGTGCCTGTGTTACTCTTCCTTTGGAACACACAGGTTCATTTTCCACAGAGAGTTTCACAACGCATCACTTGGCAGGATCACCGTGCACAATTTCCCCCATCCACACAGTGTCTACATCGCTCCCAGGCCCAACGGACTGTTCACTGCCTTTAGGAACACGTCTGGCAACACTCGTGGTTCCGCTATTGAGACCTGCTGGGGCACGCACTTTCCTGGACCTCCTGAGCATCCGTGTAATCTTCAGGAACCATGGCTCATGGAGAACATCGAATCGTTCTGGTGGAAGGAGACAGTTTTGATGGCTGTTGTGGTTTTTGTTTGGGCGGTGGTTCTTTTCCTAGGGCTTGTGGGCCTCTCTCTCTTCCTGGGCAGACACGGCAGCAGGCTCATCCTAAGGGGTGAGATCTTCCCGAGGATCCGTCCCCCAGATCGTCCCGCCCTGGGGGGTCTGGTTCCCATCCCCACCACGGCCAAACTCTACGATGTCTACATCTCTTATGCAGAGGAGCAAAGCAGCCTGGCGGAGACGAGGTAAATACGAGGCCCTTGCCACTGTGTACTTGACAATTGAATTTCTCCCTCGTCATGCCAAGAATGCTTTCGTTTAGGAAGAGAGATGTGACTTTTGTGTTGTGTTAGTTGACAGTGTGCAATGCTATGCCATTGCTAACGTCTGCACGAACGCATACATTTCACAGATGGCATGACTATGTGGTCACAAACATTTATCAGATGTCATGACTATGTGGTCACGAATATTTGTCAGTGTTCCATGCAACTCACCCTCAATGTGTTTGACGCAAAAACCACTCTTTCACAGTTTGTAAGGTCAATGTAGTCTCGTATCTCAGCGTATTGGTTCCGGAGTCACAGAAGCCTTCACGAGTGGTTCGACTTTAGAATAAGGTCGGATATAGGGTCGTCTCACCGGCCTTGTGCACTGGATACTGAGAGCGAGGGCTTCTGTAGTTTTGATCCATTGAAACTGCATGGTAGCATAATGAAGGTTAGATTCGTTGCTTCATCTGTTTCAAGAAAAGTTTTATACTTGTATTCATGTCTGTTTACAGCCTCGCACACTTTTTGGAGGCTTCTGATATCAAAGTCTTCCTCCGCGAGCGCGACATTCTACCGGGCAGAATGGAACATAGAGAGATGGTGCGCGCCATCGAGCAGTCCCGGAAGTTCCTTGTGATTGTCTCCCCTGACTATGTGAAAAATGCCCTGCTCAACGACTACGAGTTCCAGTACATCCTGGCACTCGTCCACGATGGCCTCCTTCATCAGCGCGACGTCCTCCTCTATCTGGTAATCAAGCAGCTTCCGTGCATCCTGCTTATTTTCACTGGAAAAAAAAGGTTGCATGTTTTGCGGACTATAGAAGGCAGAATATCAACAGCTATGCTATGTGCGTTTCAACTTCAAGGCCAGATATTTCAGAAGACTCATATTTTCTTTATCACATAGCAAACTGATAAATGTAGAAGATTCATAGTAAGTATCTGTTGAACTGAAATTTGATGCTTTGTCGTTACTCGTGGTTTATCCGTTGGACGAGTTTCCTACTGTAGCGAATTTGCACAACTCGCCCGTGTCTACGTTGTCTTGCAGTTGCGACGTTGGCCTTCAAACGGTCACTACGAGGATATATTCGATACAGGTGTACTGACAAAGCAGTTTTGTCCTCAGGTAGATCCCCCTGTGGGTTCGGGGTAAGAATTGACCCACCGCGTCTCCCTACGCGATTTGTAAGA
Source organism: Theodoxus fluviatilis (assembly GCA_034096865.1). Lineage (NCBI taxonomy): Eukaryota > Metazoa > Mollusca > Gastropoda > Cycloneritida > Neritidae > Theodoxus > Theodoxus fluviatilis. Next base: position 159,933 of record JAWQFJ010001827.1, on the reverse strand, counting down.
GGCGAATGACTAGGGACACCGTGACTTGAATGAGCGACTTTTTTGAAAATTATCTCCCTTGCCGCCGCTTGGCGGCGCGTCGGCTCTAAGGGGCTTGGTTGGTACACAGGACAAGTTCTTTCGCGTAGATTAGACCTGAGTGTTCGAGGTTTTTTAATTGTTTCCTTGCTGTCGCTTTCAAATCTGTTCACAGTACTAGGCTGGCTGGTTTACTTAGATGTGATTTTTTTTAATGCGTGCTAGCTGATATTAGGTTTAGAGCTTGAATTTTCAATGATATTACGCTTACAACTCCAGTCTTCGAACCAATGAAAACCACGGAAAGAGATGGCCGTTTCGTTCCTTGCATCTCATTGGCCAGCTTGTCATGAGGTCAGACTGATCACGCGCTGACCTCATGACAGTTGTAAGCGGAAAAAGCGAGTTGTAAGCGTAATATCATTGCAAATTCAAGCTTTAAACCTAATATCAGTTAGCACGCATTAAAAAAATCACATCTACGCTTACAACTCGCTTTTTCCGCTTACAACTGTCATGAGGTCAGCGCGTGATCAGTCTGACCTCATGACAAGCTGGCCAATGAGATGCAAGGAACGAAACGGCCATCTCTTTTCGTGGTTTTCATTGGTTCGAAGACTGGAGTTGTAAGCGTAATATCATTGAAAATTCAAGCTCTAAACCTAATATCAGCTAGCACGCATTAAAAAAAATCACATCTAAGTAAACCAGCCAGCCTAGTACTGTGAACAGATTTGAAAGCGACAGCAAGGAAACAATTAAAAAACCTCGAACACTCAGGTCTAATCTACGCGAAAGAACTTGTCCTGTGTACCAACCAAGCCCCTTAGAGCCGACGCGCCGCCAAGCGGCGGCAAGGGAGATAATTTTCAAAAAAGTCGCTCATTGCATTTACTCTAAAATGCTCTAGTGATTTTCGTGCTTAGTGGCCTTACATAGCCTTCAAAGGCTGATAGGCCGTAAAGCACCATCCATTCATCCATCCTCAGGTAGACTTTGACGGCAAAGATTAATGGCTTCAAATACAGACTCGTCACTCATACCCGAGTTTTGAACCGATTTCAACTTTTGCCTTTGACCACTCGGCCACTGAATCATTCCCTCTGTGGCGCCTGACGACGAGTACAGTGACAGACAAAACGGATGCACGGAGCCAGGTGCCAACATTATCTCTACTTACAGCGGGTCTCAGCCACATTGGGGTTAATCGCTTTACAGTCTGCATTCGCTGCACCCGCGACTTCCCAATTTCATATCTGCATGGGGAAAATGCAGTGCGAGTTCAGGGGGCAGGATCGGCGATAATTTTAATGACAATCCCATTTTCGGTTATAGTGTGATACCTCGTATGATAGACAAAATTTTTATCTTTGACATCAATTTTCCGTTTCTGTAAAATTGGTCTGGCTTTGGTAAAAGACGAGTATTATCAACGCAGGTGAGATTGACAGGTCATTTCCATGGAAGCTGCTTCGAACTTTCTAGCAAATCATGCAACTGCTTTTTAGCGCATTCAAATGAAACTGTGACTACTTCCCTTTACTCTCAGCACGTAAGGAAAAGTAAGAAACTACACTACGCACAAAAAGTTAAGGATCACTTGGAGAAAACAGGTGTGTAATAAACTCAGTTCACAACTTTAATTTGTGTCAGTCCTGCGAAATTGTTATGAAATCTCATGCAGCTGTAAGTGGGCGATGTTGTGTTAGTGGGAGAGTTGCACGAGATTCTCAACTACTGAGCTTGGCCGCAAACAAAAAAGGGGAAACTTGCGAAAAAGACGTTGTTTTGAACCATACTGCCTGAATGCATTGCACGGGCCAGATGGAAAAAACCATGATGCACGTGCAAGCACTGTTGTTTACGTGTGAGATGCTGTCACTTGCTTGGCATTCTCCCAGTAGTTGGCCTGATCTGACAATGCCTCCACGACGAAAATTGAGCGAGTTCGACAGAACACGAGCAGTTGCATGGTTCCAAGATGGTGTTCTCAAGCGTGAAGTGGTCAGACGTCTTCAAGTATCAATCTCGGTCATTGTCAGACTGACTCAACGCTACGCAGCCACAGGGAGGGTCCAGGAAAGACTTGGATCTGGTCGACCAATAAAGACAACCCCACGTGAAGATCGTCTCATTGAACAACAAGCCCTGCAGATAAGAACAGCCTGTTCCAGCATCATTCGAAGGCAGCTGAGGGTGGCAGTTAACGTCAACGTCTGTCAACAGACCATACGGAACCGCCTCCATGAGTTTAACCTCCGTTCTCGTCGGCCAGCTGTACGGCCACGCTTAACTCCAGCCGCACGCCGCGCCTTCTGCAGACGCCACGTGAGGTGGATACGTCATCAATGGTCTCAGGTCCTATTCAGTGATGAATCACGCTTCACCATGAACCACAACGACGGCCATCTGAGGGTCTGGAGGAGGCCACGGCAACGCTTTATGGACGCCACTGTCCAAGAAAAAGTGGCCTTTGGGGGACGTTCTGTAATGGTCTGGGGGGCCTTCAGCCTTTACCACAGAACACTCCTGTATCATGTACAGGGTAACCTGACTGGCCTCATATACTGGGATGAGATCCTTCGACCGCTTGCTGTGCCTACACTGCAGCAGATGGGACCAAGGGCTGTCTTCCAGGATGACAACACCCGGGCCCACCGGGCAACGGTGGTCAACGACTTCCTGCAGCAATCTGGCGTCAACAGAATGGAGTGGCCAGCATGCAGTCCCGATTTAAACCCGATTGAGAACCTCTGGGATGAACTCGATCGCATATTGAGGCGCAACCACCACCCTCCCAGGGATGCCCAACACCTCTTCCAGATGCTGCAAGCTGAGTGGCAGGCGCTACCTCAGAGGATCTCCACCAACCTGGTCAACTCCATGAGGACTCGCTGCGTCGATTGCCAGAACAGCCATGGTGGTTATACGCATGACTGAATTTTTTAAAGCATCAAAATGCCCTGTCTTGTGATTTCAATGATTTTGTGAAATCGATTTTCGATGTGTATCCACTTTGATTACATGTACACACCAAACGATTGTCGAAATTAAACGCAATTTTGTATCATTCTCCATGACGGATGGAATTACATTTTTGCAAAATTGCAACGCATTGGCTTTCTTCTTATCAATGTTATGACTGAGGGTGCAAGTGATCCTTAACTTTTTGTGCGTAGTGTACGTCAGAGTATGAACATGCATAGCAAGAAAAGAGCCAGCCTTACTCTGCAGGAATATACTATTTGTTTCTTAATGATCTTCAGCGTCAAAACTTTGCATAAAACCGCAGTGTTTCCGCTCTATCTGTATGATATATTTTGACAACTATCGTGCAGTTTCTTTGCAACTTTACACATTCATTCCTTGATGGTGAATACGCGAAGCTGACTCCAGAAGATCCCACAAAATTGGATAATTTCTGGTGTTCGGAAGCAGCAAAGTTTTAATGAAAACAACTTATTAAGATATGTATGTTGAAGGTACTGAGAGCATACAAAGTAACGTACCGAAATATCTATACTTTATACCACCAACGACAAAATGTATATAAACAGTTTGTGTGAAAACATATGGCGTGGCTGGATTCATGGTATCCGTATATTCGTGTTCCCGAAAATTATTTACTTTTCTTTTTTTAATTCTCATTCTAGACTAAAACATTAACATTGGTTACAGAAGACAAAGTCTTCTGGACAACTTGTCAAAATTCAAGTCAAAATGCTTATACATTCAATACACAAAGTAAGTTGTATACTTAACGTTGGGTGACTGTTAAGTAATTGCCCGAGAGTGCAGCTCTAGGATACGCGCAAGTTGTGATGCAACTGCAGCACTATAGTAGTCTTATACAAGCTGTGCATGAGTGGACGCCTACTTATAACTTTTTATTTAGACAGCTCATTCAAAAATGGAAGTGGCCATCAGACGTCACCAGGCGATACGACATGCTTTTCATTTCCACACATGGTACTGCAGGTCTCATCATATTTGGATCGCTGCGACGCAACATGCATTAATATGTCGGCTGGAGGAAAGAGATTACTGCAAACTTTCACTAGCGGTGTAGCATCGCCTCTCATTATTTTGGGCCAATGCATGTGTTTCATGTGCTCCACAGACTGGCGATTGTGACGTGCCACACGTGCTGCACGCGTATCTTCGCCTGGACGCCACTCGACTGAATGAACTTGACCTTCGTGCCCGCCTGCTTGCCTGGGCACTGCGGGCTCCAGTGACCTTGCCAGGCTGGAGGTCATGGCTGCCTGCCCCACCGGTCTGGAGCTGTGGAGGCGTGTGCCTCCTTGCCCTCTTCCTGGTACGAGAGTTCTATGACACCATGTAATTGTGATGTTCGTATGCGACGTCCAGAATAGTTCATTACAGTGTAAACCATTTATGCAATTTATTAAAAAGATAGCATGGACTTTTATTCCCTTTTCATGGGTGTTCATTGCGAAAAGGTTATGTCATCTCTCTCTGTCTCTTTGCACCCCCTCTCTCTTGCTCTTTGCCCCCCTCTGCCCCCCCCCCCCTCTTTCTCTTTCTCTTTGTCTCCTCCCCTCTCTAACTGTCCCCCCTCTCTCTCTCTCTCTCTCTCTCTCTCTCTCTCTCTCTCCCTCGCTCTCTCTCTCTCTCTCTCTCTCTCTCTCTCTCTCTCTCTCTCTCTCTCTCTCTCTCACGACAATAGCTGACAAAATCCATGCAAACTCGACCAAACACACTCCCGGTCTATCAGGGGATGTTGTTCAACGTATTGAGGATTTCTGTAATGAAAGACTTCCTCATGATGCTGCATTCCATATTCCTACTGTCACCTCACATGAGGTGATGCAATACATCTTTCAACTTCCAAACAAACGATCCACGGACCTCGATGGCATCAGTTCTCTTTTACTAAAAATTTCGCTCCCCGCCATACTGCCTTCATTGACACACATTTATAATTTGTGTATAAGAAACAGTATCTTCCCGTCTCGTCTTCAGCAGGCCAAGGTCATTCCACTGCCTAAATCTAAGACTGCTTCAGTACCCGATGATTACCGTCCCATCTCAATTTTGCCTCTTATCTCCAAACCACTAGAAAGACACGTTCACAAACATCTTTTCTCGTATCTTGACCAATTTGACTTATTATATCAATTGCAATCCGGCTTTCGTTCCCATCACTCCTGCCAAACTGCTTTATCCTTCCTGGTGAACGACTGGCTATCAGCCATAAACAACCGCGAACTGTCTGGTACCATCTTCTTGGACCTGAAAAAGGCATTTGACCTAGTTGACTACGAAATTCTCCTTGATAAACTCTCGATGTACTTGAAAAATCCAACATCAGTCTCCTTTTTCCGATCATACTTGACACATAGAAGCCAATGTGTCTATGTCAACGGGTTGTATTCCTCGAGACGAATCGTAAAGTCAGGGGTTCCACAAGGCTCAATTTTAGGTCCATTGCTCTTCAGCTTGTATATCAATGATCTACCATTGAGTATATCAAATGAAAGTATCAAATGCACTATGTTTGCAGATGACACCATTATCAGCGTAAGCGACAGAAGCATAAATTCCATCCAATGCGCCCTGAACGTTACCCTTGATGATTTACAAAAATGGTGTTCATCAAATAGAATGGTTATAAACCCCTCAAAAACCAAGTGCATGATCCTAACTACAAGACAAAAACGTCAACGACAACCCTTAACCATCAACCTTATGCTAGAAAATGAAATCATTGAGCAAGTCTCAGAACACAGAGTGCTAGGCATAATTGTTGATGAACAACTAACTTGGGAACAACATGTCAATTCCTTATGCAAAACTATTGCTAAGAACATTTTCCTGCTCTCTAAACTGAGGCATTTTGTCAACACCGATGCATGCGCAATGTTTTTTCACGCACACATAAATTCCCATATTAATTTTGCATCTGTTGTATGGGATGGCTCCATGGCAGTGCACTTGAACAAGATTAAATCACTGTACAGACGAGCTGCCAAGCTTATTATTTCCGACTCAACATTGTCTACGGATGAAAAGATCAGAAATCTTGGCTTACTACCCTTCCAAAAACACCTCGTCCTCAATAAATGCATCCTTATGCACAAAATTGCTCATTCACGAGCACCGAAGTATCTTACTGATCTCTTCATTCGTCCCCAAACAAGCCATTCACTATCTCGCAACACTTTCATTCTACCACAACCTAGAGTAGACATTTTCAAAGGCAGTATTACATATTCAGGTGTTATGATATGGAATACACTCCCATTGCACCTAAGGAACAATACTTCCATGAAGTCTTTTAAAGCATCCATACGTGATTATCTATTCAGATGATCTCACTGCTGTCGCCTGTACATATGACACGTATTTGCTTGAACTTGAAGACTCACTGAGCTGACAGTTGTCAAAGGCATCTACTAAAATCTTTGTCATTGTTGATCATATTCTTCATATACCTTACCAACTGTTGTACATAGATTAGCTACTGTGTATTTTTTCTTATCTATCCATGTTTTCATTTCTTTATGAGCAAGGACAATTTGTAAAGGAAGGCACAAATGCCTAAAATTTCATCCTTGATAAATAAAGAATCAATCAATCAATCAATCAATCAATCAATCAATCAATCAATCAATCAATCAATCAATCAATCAATCAATCAATCAATCAATCAATCAATCAATCAATCAATCAACCAATCAATCAATCAATCAATCAATCAATCAATCAATCAATCAATCAATCAATCAATCAATCAATCAATCAATCTCTCTCTCTCTCTCTCTCTCTCTCTCTCTCTCTCTCTCTCTCTCTCTCTCTCTCTCTCTCTCTCTTCGGTGGACCGAGTGTTCGCTTTGTCTTGATGGCGAGCTTTCGGAGATAGTCTGCTAATTTCTATTTTTCTGTTATGGTGGTAGTGGTAGTGGTAGTGGTAGTAGTAGTAGCAGTAGTAGTACATGTAGTAGTAGTAGTAGTAGTAGTAGTGGTAGTAGTAGTAGTAGTAGTAGTAGTAGTAGTAGTAGTAGTAGTAGTAGTACATGTAGTAGTAGTAGTAGTAGTAGTAGCCTAGTAGTAGTAGTTTGTAAATTTGTTGTCTATTGTTGGCTGGTTGGTTGTTGTTTTTTGTTGTTGTAGACGACTCGATGCCAAGTGTGTGGACTTTCCCGCCACGAACGTAGTTCCCCTGCGCTAGCGCTTGTGTATAACTATTGTCATGACAATGAACTGCAGAAGTGGTGGAGGTGGTAGTGGTGGAGGTGGTAGTCGTGGAAGAGGTGGTTGTAGGGGAGGTCGTAATGGTGGAGGTAGTGAGGGTGAAGTATGTGTTGGTTTTTTCGTGTGTGTACGTGCGCGAGAGTTTGTGGCGCGCGTGTGCATGTGTGTGTGCGTATGTGGCGCATCCGAGCACTCGCAATTTTCATGCAATATAGATTTCCAGTATTTCGCTTGCTTTTGTTTGTGGCTTTTGTTGAGAGCATCGAGGCACTACATACTTTTTACAGCTTTTGTTGTTTTGTGGTGTTATTTAAGAATGCACCATGCATATAATTTTGACTTCTTTTTCTGTGTTTATTCTTTTAAATGATTCATGCGTTGTTATTTACTTTAGTTGCAGCAGATATTCATGACAAGTAAGCTTACGGTGCTATATACGCAAGCGAAGCAATTGTTAATATCAGAATCCCTGTATTTAAAATTTTTTAATTGAAAATGGAATAACACAACCGGCAGATAGCGAGAAATAAAATATTCAATCATTTGTGTCTTAATTTTGTTTCATTCAAATGCCAAATTGAAGTATTATCAGGGGCGGGTTTCAAAATGCGAAGATCTCGGTAGATCTACGCAGATCTCGCCGAATGGGCAGTTTCATTCTTTGCTCTGCTAGCGAGCCAATCGTAGACGAGCGTAGATTGAGCGAGGCAGCTTGAGAGGTGCCTAGCTTTTAAGATTCAAGATGGCGGACAGCATGAGTACAGTGCGCGCCGCCATCTTGGAGACAAAAGTTCGGCGTGGATGCGTCGACCTGCATTCGATGTGTAAAATGTAAAAGCTTTCACGATCTATTGATGCATTCAACATACACCTTTGATAAATTAATGCTGTGCATGGCTTATATTTTCTTTGGATGGGTTGCTAGTATCTCGAAATAGAGCGTTTTCTGAGTGAACCGGCAACACGTCGGCCATTGAAATGTGGCTAGTTCACCTCTTGTCGTGACGTCTACGCATGCGCATTAGTTCGTCACGTTGGGTAGTTTCTTTTTTAGCTAGCTCTTACTGCGAAGCAAGATCTTGCGACCAAGATCGACTACCTATTTTGAAACCCGCCCCAGGGCATAGGTAGTGGTAATGAAAATGTTCAATTTACACAATAACCTCAAACCTTACCGTAAACCAAGAGAGTTAAAGTTAACCGAAGACTCGTCCAAAAACGTCACTCCTAGTGACACGATGCTCATACTGTCCGCCATCTTGAATCTCACTAGCTAGGCACCGCTCAAACTGCCTCGCTCAATCTACCCTCGTCTACGATTGGCTCGCGAGCAAGCAAAGAATGAAACTGCCCAATTGGCCTGCTGCGTACTACCGAGATCTTCGCATTTTGAAACCCGCCCCTGGTGTACGTTGGTACAGAATGTTGCGGGGTGGATGGATGGATGGATTGATGGATGATTGGATGGATGGATGGATGCCATCCTTTTATGAGCAGTGGATGGATGGATGGATAGTGTTTTACGGCCTATCAGCCTTGTAGGCTATTTAAGGCCATTAATTAAGCACGATAATCACTAGAACAGTTTAGGGTAAACGTAATCCAGTCACGGTGTCCCTAGTTATTCGCCTCTTATGAATCGCGTAGGGAGACGCGGTGGGTCAATTCTTATCCCGAACCCACAGGGAGGTTATGAGCAGTGCACGTGGAGGCTTTGAAATGTGCGTGTGTGCCAGTGTGTGTGTGTGTGTGTGTGTGTGTGTGTGTGTGTGTGCATCGTTTCTCTTTCTCTCTTAAATCGTGAATTAGTTTACTGTTCCATCAAACAATTTCAGGGGAGATTAAAGTAGGTCATTTCTTTTTATTTGGAAACATTCACACGCAGGTGTGTTTGTGTGATTGAACATAATAAATTTGATGGGTTATCTTTTTTAACAAGACTCCACGGGAGTGTTTCAAACCAGTCACCAGTATACAAAATAACGCTAATTTTCTCGGCATTTTACATACATGTATATTATTTTTTTAAACGATTAATGAGAGCTATGTTTTGTTTTCAAGTTTCCTTACTTTAACAACAGTTGTGAACTTCTCCATGATGAGTTTTACAAAGTGGTGTCTGCAGAAAATGCAAGGTTCTTGCAAGCAACAGTAATCTGTTTCTGATTTAAGTTAATCCAATGTGTACCTTTATTTGACAATTATTCACACACACACACACACACACACACACACACACACACACACACACACACACACACACACACACACATACAAGCACACACACCACAAGCACACACATTCAGGCAGTAATTCACAGGTTGCTGGATGTTATGATAGCCCTGTCACTTTACCAGAAATTTATGAAAACAAAGGTGCTAGTCCTTTAAGCATCTCCTTTTATTTTCTTCCACCATATGCAAAACACACCAAGTGATTCATCGTTCTTCCCAGTTGCTGGGAGAAAGCTGCAGCATGCACTGAAAGAACAGACCTCAAATTCAGGAGCTGCAGAAGTGGAGCAGATTTAGACATGGTTGTTTGAGACTTTAAAAACTGCACACTCCAAAATGACCAATCTGTGATGGATTCCAAGTGACCTCTCCATGACGGGGTCCATCTACTGACCACTCGGTTTCATGGATTTCAAACTGACCATTCAAGTTATCTGCACATATCTTGTAGGCAGGGGAAGCAAGAAAACATCCCACAGTCATGCCAAAGTCATCAAGCTTGAGGTAAATGTAAAGTTGCGGTTTTATGTAGCGACTCATCACCCATCTGCTTCACACTTTACCTCCTGATCACTGGACCACGCGATCAATCCTTAACTGGCATCTGATAATATACACAGTGACAGATACAATGGACACAGTCAGGTGCCAGCACCAACTCCACTCCCTGGAAGAACTCCTCACCTCATTACACAGATCTACAAGTGGCAGGCAGGCAGCCTAATGGAACGGCGGGGCCACTACACCGACTCCCATTTCCACTCCACTTGCTGACTTATGAGTCTTTGAACAACCAGACTCGTATCCCTTTTCACACCATGAATATTGTCTCGAGCTGACATTCTCAGAAAGGTTATGTCTTGACAAGCTACACTAATTCTTATCTCAGATTTGCAGAGGCAAAGGTTAATATCAACTGTCTTGATGGTCCCTGGAAGCCACTTTGGCTGCTTGGCGCTGCCCCTGGCTGAGCTACTGGAGCAGGCCCACAGAGCCCAGCAGCCAGGGGTTCCAGGTGATAAGGAGAACACCGAGTGGCAGTGGCCACCATACATGTACACCACTCAACATGACAGGACTTGGCAAATATGCATTCAGTGCTGAAATCATCATTGACTCCTTCTCAATAATTTATCTTCTCTCTAACAACTTGAAAAATAATGTTTCTTTTTGCCAAAAGATAAATTTTTCATGAAAATCATGTTTACAGCATCCATATTCCAATTGACAAATTGTGATATCCACTACCCAAAAGTCTGCTACATGTATGTGCACTGCCATTTTTAATGAGTCATGCTGGAGAAAGGTGAATCAATGCCAACCATATGAAAGAGAATAATCAGTTCATTCATCACACCCTTAATGCAACTCTTTTGCATGCATCCATCTCACAACCCTCACAAGACTCATTCTCTTCAGTCTAAAACCAATCTTTGTCTATGAGACTCCAGTACACAGTTTGTCCATTGCATCATGCTTGAATCATAGTTGCCAATGGTGCAATGTACCTAGTCCAACCTCCAAGCCAACCTCATTCAAGGCCACACGATACGATGTCCAGAAACACTCCAAAAGCCCCTTCTCTAGCATTCAAGCATGAATGGAGTTTTACAGCCTACCTTTTAGGCTAAGTACAGCCAATAAGACAAATCACTCGAGTTGGTTTGTATAAGAGCAAGTCACAATTTCCCCAGTTACGCACACCTTTCAATCTTGCAGAGGGACTCAGTGGGTCTGTTCTAACCCCCAACCCACAAGGGGATCCACAGCCACAAGTCCCACTGTTACAGAAGTTAGAACCCTACGTGGGTGTTGCCTGCTAGTGTGGAGTGTAACAAGATACCCATGAGAAACTCCTGCTCTCCGAGATTCCCAGGGCTTCAATGGATGGCTGCTGACAGTCTGTGATACCAAGGGACTGTGAAGTTCGAATATGGTCAAGAGTAAAGAGGTGCTGAGTATTGGTGTGACACAAATATTTCAAAATAAACTTTCTGATACAGTAATGATACACTCTTCATTTCCCATAAATATGATGCATTAGGTGATGTATAAACTGTACAGAAAAGAAAAACTGAATGGAATCTTTAGTTTAGTTGTATTTGAAGAAGACAGTTTGGAGTCTCATCTTAACTTGACACCACCACTCATTCAGAAAAAGAGCCACAAAAGATAAATTATTCAACACAAAAACTTTATTGCAGCTTCAACATCAAAATATTAATGATATTTTTGCTCCTAGGTCAAGAAGAAAAGAAATAAAACCTTAGAGGTTAGCATTCGTCTTAACTCAACTTTACACATGTCACACTTTCTCTTACTGACAGCATTCAATCTTTCGTGCAAAACATGAAAAACATCACAGTTGAAGAAGATTT